>PVLC010000151.1:97922-292556 GCA_004027655.1 Graphiurus murinus
GGGGGGGGGGGGGGGAGGGAGAGGGGAGTGGGTGTTACTGTAATAACAGCAACTCATACTTATTGATATCTTACTGTGCAGCAGTTCTCAGGACAGCCTCCCAAGGGCTGGTTCTGGTTTTATGCCCACTTTATAGATGAGACAACTTAAGGCACATAGAGGTCAGCTGAGCGGCCCGATAGGGCCCATTTAACGAGAGTCATGCTTGATTCAATTAAGTGTGTCCTGGTGTAGATTTTAATGTTCTTTAGGGAAGTTTCTATGTCTTCAGGTTGATCACACCCATACTCCAGGGCTTAAGAAGTATGTCGATGACTAACAGGAGCTGTTTAGGAGTGGGGCCAGGGACTGGGTATTAAAGTCTCACTAAATCTGAACGCATTGTATAATTCATGAACATGAACCTAGGCATGTTTTCTTTGCCTGTACAGTGTGTTCGTGTCCACAGAGAAACACCAGCCCAAGGCCTCTTAGTAGGAGCTTTCCTGAAGGACTACCAGCAGATCTGAGACAAATTTAAGAAACAAAAAACAGAAGCCGGGCGTGGTGGTGCACGCTTGTAATCCCAGTACTTGGGAGGCTGAGACCAGAGGATTCAGGTTCCTGACCAGCCTCAGCTACTTGGTGAGAGCCTCTGCAACTTAGTGAGACCGTGTTTCAAAAAATAAAGAATAAAAAGTAGGACTGGGCTTGTAGTTTGGAGGTAGAATACCCCTGGGTTCAATCCCCAGTACTGAAAAAAAAAGAAAAAGAAAAAAACAGAGCACAGTGGGTATCAGTAATTCCAGACTTCGGAGTTTGAGACAAGAGGATTACAGGTTCAAGACTGGCCTCCACAATGTAGTGAGACCCGGTTTTAAAATAAATAATTAAAATGGGACTAGGAGCCGGGCATGGTGGCACACGCTTGTAATCCCAGCATTTGGGAGGCTGAGACTGGAGAATCTGGGTTCGCGGCCAGCCTCAGCTACCTAGTGAGATACTCTGCAATTTAGTGAGACCTGGTTTCAAAATAAAGAATAAAAAATAGGGCTGGGGTTATAGCTCGAAGGTAGAATGCCCCTCAGTTCAATCCCCAGTACTGCAAAAAAAAAAAAAAAAAAAGGGGACGTGTAGCTCAGAGGTAGAGTGCCCCTGGGTTCAATCCCTAGTAACCCCCTCCCCCAACACACACACACAGAGACACACACACACACACACACACAAGAACAAACAAACAAAAAAAGCCCTAAACCTAAACCAAACCGCTGTGAATTCCAGGCTGTACTCTTTATGAAGCTTGGCATAATTTCTCTAAGGCTTGTTTATTTTGATCTCAGCTTGTCATCTTGATATTTTTGCCTTTGAAGAGGTTAGAGAGCTACTGCGATTTAATCGCGGAATGTGTATCTCACCAGATTCCTTGGGCACCTCCACATTATCTTCTTGTGTCTTTGGCTCTCCGTCCTCGGGACTAACAAAGGTGGGAGGAGGGAGAGAGTGTGTTTGCTCACCCAGGGAGGGAGGGCAAGGGGTTAAGGTCCCTGGGCTCTGGGAACCTGACTGCCTGGTCTCCAGCACTGCCAACAAGCAAGGGCGGCATGGTGGGGTTAAAGTTACACTTTTCTGGAAATGTAGCAGGCTCGTCCCGAGATTCTGAAGCCCCGTTTGTGTTTTGCAAGGGTTAAGCAGGAGGAACAGGGAATGGCGCTGGTCATCTTGTCTCTGGAACGAGTTGGTCTCTCCGTTCACCAGAAGGCTGTTCTGGTACTAGGACAGCAGGTCTGGCTTTGTCTCTTGTCTCCCTGCACTCCTCCTATGTCATCCTCCCATTCCAACCATTCCTGGGAAACCAGGACACATGCTTCTTCTGTTCTGGCCCTGTTTTGACCAAGGGTGCCGAATTAAAAAGTCTGATAGCCTCCCATTAATCATGGTGATTTCTGACCTTCCAAAGGACTCAGTACTTTCCAAGCTCATTTTGTGTTGCAGAAACCAGGCCTCCCTGGGACTTAGAGGAGGTAACCAAGGAAAAAGGGCCAGGGCCAGGAAGAGCTTTCCCCCATGAGGGACAGTAGCTGCTGTTTTGTTGTTAAAATGGTGTGTGGGGGGGCATTAAGAACTAAATTTGTTTCTTATGGCCTAAGATGTCTATCAGGCTTATATAAATTTGGGGCACGGCAAGCAATGGGATGCCACCCACCAACCCAGCAGTTTGGCAATGCTTAATAAGCTGGCAGCCCTCATTTCGCAAACAAAGAAGAACCTTTCTGATTAAAAATAAATAAATAAATAAAATGGACAGGGAGGAGAAAGATATGCCGGGTGACTCAGCAGATAGGAATTCCTTTAATAACAGGCCGGGTGTTGCCTTAGCAGCACCACCTACGAGCAACTCTGTGAAATGCCCCGCCAGGCCTTCTGCCTGTGTGGGTAAGAATCGAGAAGCCCCAGAGAAGCCCTCGCCAACTTCCCCCAAGGAGCAAACTTGGTGTTGGTGTCTGCCTGCTTCCCTTTGTTTGAATTGTTTTCGCTCGGTCTAGGAAAATACGGCCACACAAATCCAGTCCCGGTTCCTGCAGCTGCTGGGGCTTTTTATGAATGAGGCACAGAAGGGGGAGGAGAGGGCTTGTGTTACACCAGCCGTTGGGTAATACATTTCATTCACTCCCCAGCCATCTAGCCCAGGCTTTATTCTAAAGGATATTGTTCATTTTTTTTGGGCAACTCAGATTAGACTTTTTTTTTTTCCCCCTGCGCAACTATCAATAAATTCAAACACTAAGCATGCGTGCGCATTCATTTTTCTTCTTTTGAATGTTCGCTTAGTTAATGGGGCAGGGTAGAGAGTAGGAGAGGTGAGCTGGGAGAAGGAAAGTATCTGTCATCCCTGGGGGGACCTTTGTCCCTCTGCTCAATCCACAGGCCCCAGGAAGCCAGTGAGAGTGAACGGATGTGTCAGATGAATTCTGTGTCTACAAGGGCCAGCCAGCGTCTCAGTCCCTGTAACCTGGGTTTTCCCTGTCCTGCAGTGTGCAGCTCTTTATTTGGGACACTTGAGGCCCCATGGCTGGGCCCCCAAAATCCAAATCGGAGTTGGTGTGAGGATGCTTGTCCTCCTCCTGTCCCCTGCTGCAGCTTCCTGTCAGGGCCAGAACAAAGAGGGCAGGCATTGTCTTGGGCATCAATGAGACTCTGTCAAAACAAACAACCAGCGAGAGGGGCAGCCTGGTTACAGCTGCCTGTGTGTGTGTGCAGGACAGCAGGCCTTATTCCTCATAAAGAGCACTTTATGGCCCGGAAGAGGCCTTTCCTCGCTGACCACGGCTGCCCTTGCTACCCTTACTCAATGATGTTCCCAAATCAGAAATGTTTGTTTAGTGCACAAAAGCACTTTTTTTTTTTTTTTTTTGAGAAGAGCATTCCCCGTGAGGCATTGTTAGCTACATATATATGGAATATAATTCTGTTTTAAAGTTGTTTTCCCAAAGAGTTTAAAAACTGCCTCTTGTAAAGCAGACCTTGAGGATAAAATTGGAGGACAAGCCTGGGTGTTCACTTCAACTTTCATTTATTTTATTTTATGTGGTGCTGGGGATTGAACCCAAGGTTATTCTACCTCTGAGCTATGCCTCTAGTCCTATTTTTGCTTTTTTTAAAATTTGGAAACAGGGTCTCCCTAAGTTGATGCAAGCCTCACTGTGTTGCAGAGGCTGGCTTCGAAACTGCGATCCTCCTGTCTTATCAACTTCTAAATAGTACCTCCCTCCTCCCAGTTGCTAGGGGGAAAAAAAAGGTGCTTTAAGATACCTCGTGCCTGATCGCCATGGACAGAGGCTATCGAGATAGTAGTGAACTCAGCATCTTTTGCTGTCCATACTTTGATGTTTTATAAACGTATGTGGTAATGACCCGAGGTACCTTGTCCCAGCAAGGGTGTGGGTGATCGTCACTGCACACCAAAGCCGTTGTCTTCCTGGCCCTGGTTCTTCTCCTTTGTAGGGTCCTGTGTGTCCTGTGACCACGACGTGGCCTTCCCCCAACCTCGAATGCCGCATCTGGGCTCTTCTACAGCATGGTAAACACCAGCTGTGGTTTCTTACCATAAAAGGAAAGGGAGAAGTGATGGTGAGTTATTTCATTGCAGTTACACCAAGGGAATAGGTAGAGAGGGCCCGGGCCCAGGACTTGATAGCCTTGTAGAGCTAGTCTTATGTCAGGATCATGTCTCGTCATTCTTTTTGGAAAACAGCCTACATGATGCTGATATGTCCAGTGTCTAACCAGATATTTTTCTAACCAGAGCTGGTGCCAGGGGGTGGCTGATATTTCTTTCTTTCTTTCTTTCTTTCTTTCTTTCTTTCTTTCTTTCTTTCTTTCTTTCTTTCTTTCTTTCTTTCTTTCTTTCTTTTTGTGGTACTGGGGATTGAACCCAGGGGCATTCTACCTCCGGGATACGCCCCCAGTCCTATTTTTTATTCTTTAGTTTGAAACAGGGTCTCACTAAGTTGCAGAGTGCCTCACTAGGTAGCTGAGGCTGGCCAAGAACCCGGATCCTCTGGTCTCAGCCTCCCAAGTACTGGGTGGCTGACATTTGTAAGGGATGGTGCTAGTCCTAGTCTTGGTGTTAACAATGGCAGATCACCTGACTCCCTCAGTCTAGGCCCTTTGGGGAGACCCTTGAAGTACTTCAGGACGTGAGGACAGAGAAGGTCAGGGAGGAGTTGTGGTAGCAAATTAAAAAAAGGTCTGACCCAACAGGTCTCTTCTGAAGTTCATGAAGCATTTTCCACTATGTTTTCTTCTAGTAGTTTCATAATTTCAGGTCTTAAACATGAATCACTTCATCATTTCTACTTTGAATTGATTTTTGTACCTGGTGAAAGAAAGGGATCTCATTTCATCCTTTTGTATGAAGCCATCAAGTGTTCTCAATACTATTTGATGAAGAGACCATTCTTTTCCCAATATGTTTTCTTGTTGCCTTTGTCAAAAAATCAGTTGGCTGTCAGCATGTGGATTTATATCTGTGTTTTCCCTTCTGTTCCTTGTCTGTATGTCAGTTTGTATATCAGTATCATGCTGTTTTGGTTACTATAGCTTTGTAGTATGTTTCAAAGCCAGGTCACGTGATACCTTCAGCTTTATTCTTTTTGCTCAAGATTCCTTTGGCTATCC
This sequence comes from Graphiurus murinus, assembly GCA_004027655.1. NCBI lineage: Eukaryota > Metazoa > Chordata > Mammalia > Rodentia > Gliridae > Graphiurus > Graphiurus murinus. Next base: position 103,080 of record PVLC010000151.1, read on the forward strand.
AAGATTTGGGAAGTGAGCTGCTATCATCGGAGGATAGAGAGCAAAACGTTTATAAATTGGGAATGGAGAGATGTGAGGAACTTCAAATACAGTCTTGAGAGGCCAGAGCACTTAGAGGCAAAAACCATTTCGTAGCAGAAACTTGAGCCAGATTGCCTACTGACGAAGGGTTTGGTTGTGGTTTTGTTGGGGTGGACATCAAGAGAATCAGAACTTCCAAAACCCAAAAGAGCTTCAGAGAAATTTTGACCAGTAGCACCTTTCCGGAGCAGGGTATTTTGCAGGCTTTGCACTGGGCTTCCTGCAAGACGGGACAGATGCATGCACATTCATATCTCTAGCTTGCCTCAGACTGTAGCTGAAATTTCCATCTGCATGCAAACATCTGCGGGTGCGTTTTGTTTGTCTAGCATCATTGAAACAGACATATTTTCTCCTCTTTTTGCTGGAGTTGATTTCCCAAGTAATTGAAGCTTACTTCTCCGAGCATAAGATATTCAAATTTTTCCTCTTGTTATCGATTGACAGCACTTCACTGTCTTTAATAATGGATCCTGTTCTTGGTAACCCGGGGCACTATTATGAAAGCTGAGCCTCAGAATCTGTTGGCATGTGGAATAATTGATCTTCCTTAAATTAAATAGCTTCCGACGTTTATGCATGTTTATTTAGTGTGTTTTATGTGTTCTTTCCGTATCCTGCGTCATGGATTTTGATCTTAGTCTATCAGAAAAATAGGTACTCGTAGAGGTTTTGTTTGTTTGTTTGTTTGTTTGTTTGTTTGTTTTGGTCAGTGGTTTGCTATGAAGCTCAGAGGCCTTTTCGTTCCAATGCTTTTAGGTTGGCATCAGGTTCTACGTGTTTCATAGTTGAGACACTGAAATTCTGTCCATCAGGTACATGGAACGTTACTATAAGCATACTCAGACGTGAACTGTAAATGGGAAATAACTCTAGTTAATAGGTTTTTTGTTTGGGGGTGGGGGGTTGTTTTCTTTTTCTTTTTTTTTTTTTTTTTTTTGTGGCACTAAGAGTTGAACCCAGGGGCATTCTACTTCTGAGCTATACCCCCAGCCCTATTTTTAATTCTGTATTTTGAAACAGGGTCTCACTAAGTTGCAGAGGGCCTCACTAAGTAGCTGATATTGGCCACAAACCTGCGACCCTCCTGTCTCAGCCTCCCAAGTACTGGGATTACAAGTGTGGGCCACCACGCCCAGCCCTAGTTAACAGTTTTAAACACTTCCCTCTTATTTTAGTGGTCTTGAGTGAGTCAGCCCTGAGAAGTTTTGCTTCCTTTGTCGTTCTTTTCCTACACACCGCCCTTCGTGTTTTCCTAGATAGGAATTATGTTAAGGAAAATGAAAAGTAAATGTAATACATAAAGTTCTATTGATAATTGTCCCCTTCCATTTTAGGTAGACGCTGAGCTAATGATTTTTTAATTGTAGCTGACTTGAAACATAATGAAAACGTGGTTTCCTGCTGTTTTTTTTTTTTTTTCCTTTCCCCTTTCCTTTTTATAAACGCTGGATTCAGTAACTTGAAGGTCATTAAAAATACTCAGTTCCCAGTGAGGTATTTATGTTTCACAGTCGTGAGCTAAACACGCAGCACTCATGTTTAACTCTTGGCTGGCATGTGACTACACTAAGGAAATCAACAACTAGGTTCATACATATTTCACGTGTTACTGTGTATGCCGAGGAAATTCCAAAGTGTCTCGCTTCTGCATAGCTCCAGAATGCCACCGAATGTCCGGCTGGGGCATCATCATGTCATCTTGCAAGGTCGTCTTCCATTCTGAATAGTGTGTGTAGACAGCACTCTGGGGACTACTTTAGGACCAAGGCAAGGTATGGAGGAGGCAGTCATAGAGAGGGAGAAATAACGCATGGCTCTTCTTTTGAAAAGGACCGTAGAAGCCGGGTGTGGTGGCGCACACCTGTAATCCCAGCATTTGGGAGGCTGAGACCGGAGGATCCGGGTTCGTGGTCAGCCTCAGCTACTTAGTGAGGCACTCTGCAACTTAGACTCTGTTTCTAAAGAAACAAACTTAGACTCTGTTTCTAAAGAAAAAAAAAAAAAATAGGGCTGGGGGGGTAGTTTGGAGGTAGAATGCCCCTGAGTTCAATCCCCAGTACCCCCCCCCCCCAAAAAAAAGAAAAGGACAGTAGATTGCGTGCTGATTTAGCTTTGAGACTCTGGAGGCTGCAGAGGTACTCCAGGGCAAGTAAAATGGAGATTGGGGGGTGTAGGGGTGTGTACACATAGTCCCTGTGTAGACACAGAAATACTTGCTAAGCCACGTAGTGGAAGACACAGTGAACTGCAGGGAACTTTTAAGAGAAATGGTTGGTTTTCCCAGATAAGAAATACAGGGTAATTATTAGTCAAAGTTTAGAATCATCCCTATATTCCAGGGTATTCTTTGTGGAGCGGTTCTACATTTAAAGTTTGAATTTAGCTGACTTAAATCTTGAGGTATCAGTGGAGCTTTCTGGGGGAATCTCAGCAATAATACATGAAACCGAACTGAAAGATATTCGTGTTTAACCTCATGCTATCAGAGTTGGCAAGCGAATAAGGAAGAAGTTAAAAAAAAAAAAAAGAAAAGAAAAGTCGCCTTCTGATAGGTGTCATTCTCTTCCCGCCCCTAAAAGCTGCTTTTGACTTGGGATGACATGTGTCTCCTTGTGCTCTGGGAGTGTTTTCCCTAAGTGTGTACCCATTCACTTCTTTGGGCAGAGCTGCAAGACCAGACTTCCAAATGGCGGGCTCAGTTTAATGTGTTTCATAATCATCCCTCCCAGGAGGTGCTGGTGAGCTTGTGTGATATCTATCTTTTCGTGTGTGTGTGTGTGTGTGTGTGTGTGTGTGTGTGTGTGAGAGAGAGAGAGAGAGAGAGAGTCTCCAAGTCCCCGAGAACACTTGGTACCTGCTCACCGTCTCCTCCTGCGCCCTTTAATCTTGGTCCTTACACCCTAAAATAAAATCCTAAAGTAGCTCTGAGAAATCAGGACCATAAATGACCTCTGTTGTAAACTCACACGAAAGGACTGTGAACAGTTTCTACTCATAACGCTCTGACACCAACTGTGTGGGCTTCTCCACACCAACAACCAGTTGGCCAACCCCACGGACACCAGCCGAGCGCCGCGCAGTCTAGACACCAACCCTTCGGGGTCAGAGTCAGGGCTCTGTTCCACGAGACCGCCCTTAGCGTGCAGCCTGGGTGCCCGCACTTCTTCTGTTGGACTCACCTGTGAAGTCTCAGGTTTGGAGCCGGACCCTGCATTCAGGTGTAGTCATTGGCTAGAATGGCTCAGCAAACACTTTACTGACTGGCTGGTTTAATAAGAAGGAGGTAACTTGGGAACCGCCAAGTGGAAGAGGTGTGGAGGGCGAGGGACAGGAGTAGGAGCTGGTGTAGAGCTTCTTTGCAGAAGTCTGAGAAGGTAGGGGTTCAGCAGCAAAACTGTGTCTACTTGCTAATCACTGAGCTGTACTAAGTGCCATGTGGTGTCTAGGCTGACCAGGAGCCAACAGACGGCCAGCGGGCCAGCCCCACTTGGCTTCTGTTACCTGTGTTCGAGCTTTCAAGCTTCAAATACCCCCTTTCTTCCCCTTCAATGATTTCTTCAGAGGAACTTAATTTTTTCTTCTTCTTTTTTTTTTTTTTTTTATGTTCTAGCTGAATGGTAGGAGTCACTGTCTGTAATTGGTGTTTATGGGAAGAAATATGAAATAAACACCTTTTAATAGGTGTTACCGGGTCTCCTATGGAAATTCTCTGATGGTTATTTTCAGCACAGAGGAAAGAAAAACTGACTCCTGGGGGATGTCTCTCTTTCCTAGTCCTTGTTGTGGACTGGTGTGGAAAGCCAGCAGTAGCACATTGGCCAGAAAAGTCCATTCTTCTCTGGCATTAGTAAAAGGTTAGCTAGGGCCAGATACGATGGCACATGCCTGTAATCCTAGTACTTGGGAAGCTGAGACAGGAGGATCGCAGGTTTGAGGTCAGCCTTAGCAACTTAGCAAGACTTTCATCAACCTAGTGAGACCCTGTATTGAAACAAAAACTACAAAGGGATGGGGGTGTAGCTTGGAGGTAAAATGTCCCTGGGTTCAATCCCCAGTGCCACCAAGAAGAAAAAAAAAAGTTTAGCTAGGATGTGAATATGCCAACATAAGGCTCAGGCATTGCAAAATACTGATAGAGTTGTCTCCTATTATCTGAAAGAGATCTGCTCCAAGACCCCCAGTAGATGCCCGAAACGACAGACAGGTAAAGTCCCTGTCTACAGTGTTTTTTTCCCTATACATACATACCTATGATAAAGTTTAATTTATAAATTAGGCACAGAGATTAACAACCATAACTTATAATAAGAGTTCTAGCAATACAGTAAAATAAAATTAGCAGCATCACTCCTTTGCCTTTGGGACAGTTATTACGTGAAATAAGGATGATTTGAACAGGAGCACGGGGGTACCACCACAGTCGATCAGCAAGCTGAGACGGTTGCTGGCGTGTGGCCGGCGTCTGCAGGAGCGGACCCACCGGCCAGAGGGATGGCTCACACGGAGCAGGGCGGCCCGACTCCATCATGTCGCCCAGAATGGCACGCAACTTAAAGCGTATGAATTGCTTATTCTGGAATTTTCCACTTGATATTTTCATGCTGTGGCTGACCACAGGTAACTGAATCCATGGAAAGCAAAAACTAACGGATAAGGGAGGACGGCTGTATTAGAGGTTTAGGGCGCAGCGGACCCTAAAGCCGATGTGATCATCAGTGTCATGCTAATTGGGAACCAGGCAGCATCTTAAGGGACGTGCTCTCCGGGCTCTGATGTCAGAGCTGCCTGACTGTCACCCCAGGCCCTCCTTAGCGCCTGACCCCTGACCATAACATGCTCTGTGAGTTGTAGCATGGTGGGGGTGGGAGATATATATATATATCTTTTTTAATATATATATTAAATATATATATTAAATTTCGTCTGAAAATTTAAATATATATATTTAAAAAGATATATATATATATATTTTGGTAAACCCAAATGAGGAAGTTGTTGTCGCAGTTTTCTTTAGCAGCTGAAAACACATGAATCATAAAGCTTAGGTTCCTCTAAGTAGGGCGGGGAAAGCAGGCTGCCTCCTGGATGTCTTAACAGATGAACTGGATCCTACACGCTTGTGACAGACTCTTGTTCCTGGGGGCTTTCCTTCCCCTGCGTGTTGGTAGCAACCGTGCAAGTTGAGGCAGCTTCCTAGAGACTTTGCTTGCTGAGCAGCATCGTAGAGTCAGCACGCTGGTCCACGATTCTTGGAAGCATTTGGGCTTCGAGGCGCCCGTTGGAGTTGCAGTTAGAGACCCGGCATGGTTTCTGATACGAGGGCATTCTCTGAGCTAGGGCAGGGCTGGGGGCATCCACTTTGCTGCCAGCTACGGTTCTCCTGATTCTGCTCTTCTGACATCTGTGCGTCGGTGCCCCCCTCTGTCACGGTGGCATTCATAGTTCTGTCTGCCAGGAGGGGTTTTACTGTTTTGAGGTGTACATGAATGAATCCACGTGAGAAATGATTTTCAGCAGGGCCTGAAGCATAGCACAGCCCTGTCTGTATTCATGAATGCTATCTTACTTTTATCAGTATCTTCATTATCACGACACCTGCCCCATTCCTTTGCTTTTTGCCTTTCAATCAGTGCGATTTTTTTTTTGTGATTTACACAGTGTAAGTTCAGATAAAATAATAGGAACTTTCCTTGCAAAGTCATGTTTGTGAATTTCGTCTGAAAATTTGATCCATGGGTTCTCATTATAAACATTGCCTCATAATTGGAACATCCTCTAGAACAATTCCAATGAGAGCTGGGCTTGGCGGCACATGCCTGTAGTCCCAATGCTTGGGAGGCTGAGACAGGAGGATTGCAGGTTTGAGGACAGCTTCAGCAACTTAGCAAGACTCTCAGCAACTTAGCAAGACCCTGTTTCAATAAAATAAAATGAGGCTGGAGATGTAGCTTAGACACACACACACAAGTTCCAATGAGAATTAGTTTCTGAAGAATGAGGTGCCATTTCTATGTAGTAATGAAGTTGTAATAGCAAAGATAAGCAAATATGTAATATCCCAGAAAGGCTACCAGGGCAGCTGGCATGGGAAAGAATGATTTGGGGGTGTTCCCTATGGGAACCCTAGAACAAACAAAGGTAAAGTTACATTTGGTGGTATAAGATATGTTACTCAAAATAATAAGGTATTGGGATATAAGTCAGACATCAAATTAAATGCCAACCTTTAATTATTAACTTGCAACCTAAAGTTTAATGATTTCTTTCTCCTCATCAGTATTTTTATCTCCTTCAGAAATGTTGCCAGCTTTGGAATAAGTTGTAAATAATTATTTCACACTGGTTTCTATTTTTATTTATTTTTTATTTTTATATTTTTGGACTACTGGGGATTGAACCCAGGGCCATTTTACCTCTGAGTTATCCCCCCAGCCCTTTTTATTTTTTTTGTTTTGAATCAGGATCCCGCTAGGTTGCTAAGAGTCTTGCTAAGTTGCTGAGTCTGTCCTCGAACCTGCAATCCTGGCTCAGCTTCCCAAGTACTGGGATTACAGGTATGCACCACCATGCCTGGCTTAAATGTCCTCCCACCTCTCAATAGTGCCAAGCTGGGGCCAAGTCTTAAAAAGCCACCCATTGAGGGTCATTCAAGACCTAAACGTATAGCACCGTGTCACTAACAACACATGGAGGCTTGAAATGTAGATAAATTTAATATGCATTCATTGAAAATATATTGTATGCTGTTATATTTCTTGACACTGGATGATCAAGGTGAGTATAACATGGTCCTGACCTTGCTTGCTTATAGGGCAGATATATCTGAGAAGATTCCTATTAGCAGCTAAATAAGAGGTCCCTCAAGACACTCTCCTTACTATACGGCTCCCTCAAAGTCCCAATGGCCCTGATGTTGTTCTCACGTAGAAGAGACATCTCAGAACAGAGTGCATTTTCTAGGGCTCTGTCTGAGGCCCTTTGTTGTCATTTCTTTCTGTGACTGTTCCCAACAGGGACCCGAGATGGAGGTAGCCTTAGGCTAGCGCAGGGAATTGCTAGCCCGACCAGCACTGGGCCTCGTGAGGACCTCCTGTTGGAAGCTGGGATTCGCCTTTTCCGGCGCACCCAAAACCCGACTCCACTAGCTCAGAGTCTGCGGAGCCTGGCAGGGCTTGCTTCTGAGATGCTCAGGCTAGGCGAGGAGCGTGAGGTGGAGTGAGCTCCCGGCCTCCCTCGCCCCGCTGGCTCAAAGGCCTGCCTGGTGCCAGGGCTCCGGGTGCTGGGAGTGTTGCCCGAGCCGGCGGGCAAGAAATGTGAACCACCGCGGTGAGCTGGCAGTGAACTAGCAGGCCCTTCAACTGCCATTTTTTTCCTTCCATGTTTTTATAAAGCCGCTGAGTAGACACCAGATTATAAATCCTGTGCAAATAGTCTTAGAGTTTCTGGGGTCAACCACAGAGGAGACTAGTTTGGGTTTTGAGGAATGCTTAAAGACAATGTGTGTTGGTTCTGTTTTCTAACATAAAATGCTACACGAGGGCCGTGCATTGTGACCTGGGAGTGTCTAGACAGCCCCCATGAGCGTCTATAGGAGTTCTGGTCCCAGCGGGTTCCCCACCTGCCTTCCTAGTTGCTAAAATTACGTGGTTGTGTGTGTGTGTGTGTGTGTGTGTGTGTGTGTGTGTGTGTGTGTGTGTTCTGTCAATGTGACAGAAACTCATTACCCTACCATTGGGTCTACGTGGGCTTTTGGGAGGAGCATACAGGTCAGCCACAGAGTTTGGCATGAGCCCGGTCGGGTGTTCCAGATGGACAGCGAACAGGAGGCTGACCCAAACAGATCCCACTCTGGGGAATTTTGGATGGGGTAGATGAGTTAGAACGTGGAAAAAATGCTGGGCCATTGTAATGTTTAAAATAAAGGTGGCTACACCTTGGGAAGTGGGGTCCAGGATATCCAGCCTCGGGGTAGAAAGGCATAAGGGGTAGAGGTAATTGTCTCCTTGTATCCTTGAGGGAATCTCCAACCCTTTCAGCTATTAGCCCTGTCACCACTGTATTATACTTATGTCGTCGTCGTCGTCATCATCTTGTTCTGCTCTCTTCTTTCCTGGGAATCTGCAGCTATGCTGGTGGTTTGCTTAGAACCTGCCTTAGGTCAATTCTGTACTTGAACCTATTTGTCCAGCTTCTATGCCCAGCGAGGCTAGCACTCACATATTTAAGATACCCCACTAGACCCTCAAATGAAAACCCTGCTCTTTTAAGGTGGAAAAAGTAAAAAGGCTCTATTTTACATTCATCTGGGGGAAAGCGATACTTTTTGAGCACGTATGTATGTGTATGGTCACCCCTTTATAGCTTGCTCTTCCTTGCAGATGAGCACCTCTTATCAGATTCTGAGTTTCTCAATCCAAGGGGAGAATGTTAGTCCAAGAATTGACCAACTACCACCCATGCTACCAAATGGACCTGCCATATATCTGTTTCTGTCAATAAAGTTTTATTGAGACATGGTCACATTCATTTGCTTACATAAGGTCCGCAGCTCCTTTCAGACTACAGTGGTGGGGTTGGGTAGTTAGGACCCAGACGACATGACTTGCAAAGCCTATTTGCAGGAAAGGGTTTCCATTGCTGGTGTACCGTGCAATAGTGCCAACTGGTGTGTTGCTGCAACGCCTTGTGTAGCAATGGTGGGAGTGTGTGGACAGCAAGCTGTCACATCGTGAACCAAGAAGCAGAGAGAGGAAGCGCCTGGCTTGTTCCCTTTATGCATTCATTACTCTAGAAAGAACCACCTCATCCCTTTGAGAACTGGTGCCAGTGGTCTAGGGACTGACTGAAGTGTCTCAACCATTGTAGATCACACCTTTCTAGAGAAGACAAGATGGATCTTGAAAATACATTTGAGTTTACCGTACTCTTACTGGCATAAATAATAAACCACATCAGAATAACACTCTACCAAGCAACCAGCTGTCCTCTTTATGTCTAGTGTCGCAAGGCTCTCTGTGGCCTTATATGGTCTGTTTACGTGGCTTTAAAAGCAAAAGGGTATGTGCCACCAAGAGGACTTTCAAGGGGCTTATTAGTGTCTTGGCTGTGTGGAGCCACATTTCATTTTGATTAAAAGAGCAAAACAGAAGTGAATGGGAGGGAGACCATAACATAGGGAGAAAAAAAAGTCTCTCTGGAACCAGGCATGGTGGCATACTCCTAGAATCCCAGTACTTGGGAGACTGAGACAGGAGGATCAGAGGTTGAAGCCTAGTCGTAGCGATTTAGTGAGAATCTGTTTCAAGATAAAGAAATTAAATAGGGCTGGGGGTGTAGCTCAGAAGTAGAATGTCCCTGGATTCAAGAAAGAAAGAAAAGGAAGGAAGAAAGGGAGGGACGGAGGGAGGGAGGCAGAGAAAGAGAGAGAGAGAGAGAGAGAGAGAGAGAGAGAGAGAGAGAGAGAAAGAAAGAAAGAAATGTACCTCTTAGGGTCTATCGTAAGAGTGGCTCTGGCTGAGAGAATGATCATTCTGGATTGTTGAGAATATAAAGAAAACTTTTTAACTTTCCTAATAGAAATACCATAACTGTACCTGTGTATGTAGGGTTCCTTGAAACTTAGCTTTCTGGAAGAGAGCATAATGCTTCATATTTTAAAAACCACGGGATGTGTTTGTCAAGCAGTAGCCATGAAATGATGAGTTCTGTTAGTTCAGACTTTTTTTTTCTTCTAAAGCAGGAGACATGGTAATATGCAAAATACAGGCACTCATTTTAACCCTGACTCCGAAACTGCTATGGAGATACATAAATATAAATCCAGGAACATTTTCAAAGCTCATTATTTAGCAATCCAAGATCAGTTTGAAATGTAATAAAAACTCGAATCTTAAGATATCACTGGCATCAAGCGGTGTGGTTTGGGGTTTGGAGCCACCCGGCCCCCTTGTGCCGAAAGGAGAGCTTTCTGGGTAACAATGGCCGTTCTCTTTCATGAGAGCCATTCCTTTTCCTTGTGGTCCCGGCTGCTTCCTGTTGCTCCTTTTTTAATGGGCTGGCCGCCGCGAGGCTGTTGAGGGAATGAGGAAACGGAGAGGCGTGCCCACGTCTGCCGAGAGGGGAGGCCAGCCGGCCGGTGAAAGCCGTCCTTGTGTGTGCCGGCCGGGGCCCCTGGCAGGCCGGGCACAGTCAGCCTATTGTTTGCTGGAGAAAAGCTATGGCATCCGATTGCATCTCTTTCTGGAAGAACATATTTGATGTTTTGGGAAGAAGTTGGGTGTGAGGGGTGATGGGGGGAGAGGAACCGGGGCTCACCTCTTATCGCATCTGCTTTAGATCTTTCAGTGACTAGAATGGGCACTGGGTGGTCCAAAGGCAAGACTTTTGAGGGACTCTCTGTGTTGGAGTGTTTGGGACACGGAAATCCAAAGTATCTCCATGTTGGGTCTTGGGAATGGCAAAGGAGATGGCGGTTCTCTCCCTATGATTGACCTGGGGCGGCCTGTAGTTCTTGGTACCATTGTTCACACCCTGCCTACACCCTGGCTGAGGTCTAGACCTGTTGTGTTAATTCTCAATTAATTATTAATGAGAGGGATAAAATATTTGCAGCTCCCCCTTCCCACGCTGCCTTCCCCCCCATTATTCATATCAGTTTCTTGTCACCATCACAAGTAGTTAGGATAAGCAACTTATCCAGAGAAAAGGTGTATGTATTTTGGCTCCCAGTTTGGGGGGCTGAGGTCCCACAGCCCCCCTTCAAAGGAACCCCCCCTAATAACCTAAAGACCCCCCTCCAGGCCCCACCTTCTAAAGGTTCTACCGTCTCCCAACAGCTTCACCCCGGGGACCCCGCCTTCAGCAAATGGGCATTTGGGGGAGATTCAAGATCCAGACTATAGCAGCGTCGCAAGTTGAATGCTCTCTGTCCTCACGCTTGTGTTTTCCTCCAAATGGGAGAAGTGACCCTATTCTGCTTTTTTTTTTGTGATGTGCCACTTTGGGGTGCCCCAGCCCTAACACCCCAGTCTTGCCTCTACCTACTTCACCTCTTCTTCCTCAAAAGCTCTGAGACTTCTCCGATGACGGAATGCCAGGTGTCGCCCTTGTTTGCCTGCCTGTCGGGAACTGGAGCAGGAACCCTTCCTCAGAACTCTCCATGAAGTTCCCGCCAAGTTCCTGGCCCACTTTACCTTGGGCATATGTAAATTTCCTGTTCTGATCTGTGGAGTTATTATCCCTTACAGTGCCATTTGTGTCTAAACCTCCCTTTCCAAAGAACCAGTCATTGGAAAAGCACCTGCCTGCATCAAAGATGGTAGAAAGAACAAATACCCATCCTGGCCGACGCTTTCCCCCTGGAAAAGGTCTGACCCCCCTCAACCAGCTCAGTCCACCTTGCCCCACATCAGAGACGCCTCCTGACAACCTAATGTTGCACCTGTCAATCACACATGTTCCCCAACTCTTTTTTTTTGGGGGGGGGCAAGTTCAGGAGAAGTTGCCCATAAGTCTCATTGAAGTCACCCGATCTCACCCTTGCCCGCCATGTAACTGCAGATAGTACACTCTGGGACTTCCCTGTGCTTCCTTGTTTCTCCATGAGTTTTCCTCCCTCTGGGCTGTGTTTTAATGTAAACTCGAGCCTCCCTTCTCTCTGGGGTGAAAGGCTATGACTAACTACTCACTGTGGATATTGTCGCTAATTATTCCCTCCTGTCCCTCGCCATCTCCGGAGGAATCTGCAGTTGGCACAAACATGACAGCTTTCCTTGGGAGGTAGGAGAAGCAGATGAAACTCTGGGCACAGCGCATTTATGCCATGTGATTGTGAAAGCTGACCGGCTCGGAGATAGGTCCAGTTGTTGGAATCTGAGCTCTGCAGAGGTCACTTATTAGTTTTATTATTATAAAATAGTATATAACATTATTTTCTAAATCATTATATAATTATATAAATATTATATAATATTATATTTTATTATAAACTTATTAGTTCTTGCTTTGTTTTTTTGTGGTACTGGGGATGGAACCCAGGGACATTCTATCTCTGAGCTACACCCCCAGCCCTATTTTATTCTTTATTTTGAAACAGGGTCTCACTAAGTTGTGGAGGGCCTCACTAACTTACTGAGGCTGGCTGTGAACCTGTGATCCTCCTCTCTCAGCCTCCCAAGGCACTTGGATAACAAGTGTGCGCCACCACACCCAGATTTGTTAAGTTTTCAAACCTGGTGGTCTAGGGACCCCTTTGCACTGCTGTGCATGTTTGTGCCACCCCCCCCCCCAATTTATCTGTTGAAGCCTCATCACCAGGTTGATGGTATGAAGAGGGGCTTTCGGAAGTGCCCAGGTCATGAGGCTGGAGTCCTCGTGAATGGAGTTAGTGCTCTTACGAAAGAAGTCCCAGAGAGCAGCCTTGCTCCCTCCCTGTGTAAGGACACAGCAAGAAGGTGCTAGCCGGGTAATCCCAGCATACGCTTGTAATCCCAGCATTTGGGAGGCTTAGACAGGAGGATCTGGGGTTCTTGGCCAGCCTCAGCTACTTAGTGAGGCCCTGTTTCCAAATAAGGAATAAAACTATAGGGCTGGGGGTGTAGCTCAGAGTTAGAATGTCCCTGAGTTCAATCCCCAGTACCACCAGAAAGAAAAAAAAAAAGGTGCTCACTTGACCGGTTCCATTATAGCAATCTGTACAGACCGAAACAAGTACCAGTGAATTTTGATTTGTATCAGTTAGATCCATTGTTATTTGCCTTGTGAGAAATTAACATTTATGATTTAACAAAGACTTGCTCTTTTAGAAATAATAATAAACCTAACACATGTTAACATACTTTTTTGGGGAAAAGATAAGATCCTATAGCTTCCTACCTCCCACTGTATGAATGGCATTATTTTATGTGCTTCAAAATCTCTTTCATGTCTGGCTTAATGGAAGGCAATTTTATAAGCCATGGGTGGTGTCGGACACCTGTGTTCTTAGTACTTGGGAGGCTGGAACAGGAAGATCACAGGTTGAAGGCCAGCACACTGTAACTTAGCAAGACCCTGTTTCAGAATAAAAAATAAAAAGGACTGGTGGTGTAGCTTAGTGGTAGAAAGTCCTGGATTCAATCCCCAGTACAAAAAAAAAAAAAGGTAGGGGGAGGGTTAGTCAGCTTCCGGCCACTGTAGCAAAGTACTCAACAAGAACAAGGGAGAGGAGGAAAGGTTTATTGGGCTCCTGTTTCAGAAGTTTCAGTCCATAGGGCCGACCACAAAGCATGAGTGGCTGCAGCAGCAGGGTGCACACAGGGACAGTGCGTGCTCTCCCATCATGGAGACCAGAAGCAAGGGGAGCAAAAGGAGAGGACATGAGGGACAAAATCGCCCCCAAGGCCACAGCCCGAGTGACCTACTGAGTTACCACCCAGTAAATACATTCTAGTTATCATCCATCAATGGATCTACCCACCCATGCAGTTAGAACCCGCATGATTCACTTATTTCACCTCTGAGCATTTTGCATCGCCAGTACTTGAGCTTTTCCAAGGAATATTTTATATCCAAACTATAACAGGGGGCTTGGGGTGCAGCTTGGAGGTAGAATGCCCCTGGGTCCAATCCCCAGTACAGAAAAATAAAAAATGATAACGGAGTTACCTAGCTGGTGAAAAAGTCATCTCTTTTAAGCAACACAGTTTTAAAGAATGATTTGTGCCCATGTTCGTGTGTCTAGTACTGGGGATTCAACCCAGAGATTTTCTACCACTGAGCTATACCCCTCAGCTCTTTTTAATTTTTATTTTGAGACAAGGTCTCACTAAGTTACTGCGTGCTGGCCTCGAACCTGTGAGCCTCCTGCCTCAGCTTCCCAAGTACTAGGATTAAAGATGTGAGCCCCCATGCCCAGCTTAATGATTTTTAAAGAAAATAGTTTTAAAGGCTATTCCACATTGCTTGCACTAAAGAGCATATATAATGAACGTGACCCAACCTTTTCTTGATGCTGGGGTCATTACTATGAAAGAAGCTTTATTGTGTGAAGAGGCAATGATACTCCCTAGTGGACCAAGCGGTGTTTCTCATCTGAGATAATTGTGATCCCTTTTCAAGGTAAAAGATATAGTCACCGACCCTCAGTGTCATTATAAATTACTTGGGTGTAAAGAGACTTAAATACCTATACCCATAAAACTCAGTATCGACTGCTTATGTTTCTAGATTGCTTACAACGATAAAGAAATGAATTTGCACATTAAATGCTTATAAAATAAAAAATGGAAACTCAAACTAATTTATTGATACGAGTGATATTTTGGCTGAACCTTAATCCTTGTTCCAAATGTGATAAGCCGACTTCGAAGGCACAAGTACTTTTGAGTGACAGAACATCTCCCGTTGGCTTCTTGCTTGATTTTTTTTTTTCTCTTTAAATATCACGAAGCCTCAGTTAGCCCGGGGTGGGTGCCACAACATGATTTGCTCTCCACTTGCCCATAAATGCATGCTTTTTGTCCTCCATTGGGTGCACACATCTAGAGCAAAACATGTTGCTTTTGGTGTGTGTGTGTTTTTTTATGCAAATACTGATGCTAAAATCACTTGTCAGCACTCAGGTATAAGCAAGTCAAGTAGATGAGCTAGAAGACAGAGCAATAGATTGTCCTCAAAATAGAAACAAGCAAAACAAAAAGTATGAAGAAGAACTCTCCAGCCCCCAAGAGTACAAAGTGTGACTTGGGTGAGAAGCGCTATGCTGTGCTAAATGTCCTATGAATTCCTTCATTTTGAGCTCCTCTGTTGACTTTTTATAGTTGTATCCCTCCAACCCCCCATTCCTTGTGTTTTTGTTTGTTTGCTGCTGCTTTTATCACCACTATATCTAGCCCTACAGTGCTAGAAGAGCTGCTTCTGATCTACTTTGCTTTTGGAGCTTAAATTCTTAATCTTGCTGAAAGTCTATGTGAGTCGATAGAAAATACATTGGGAATTTAGAGGAGCGAAACACAGTCGCCAATGCGTAGTCACGGCGGCTTCTTTGCTGGATCTCGGGTTTGTGACTGTTTGGGAAGGATGGCTGGCTAGCTGAGTTGTGGGTGGGAAAGGTGCTGGATGCACAGGGTACCCCACAATTCATCGGAGCGCTTTTCTGTTTAGTCTGACTTCCCTTCCACTGACCACAAAACCCCCAGATCTTTTTATTGTTTTATTTTGAAACAGTGTCAAAGCAATGAGATGTCACTTTTTCCTCCTCCTCCTCCTCCCCCTTCCTCCTCCTTCTCCCCTTCCTCCTCTTCTTTTTTTTTGGCGATACTGGGGATTGAACCCAGGGGCATTCTACCCCTGAACTATATCCCCAGCCCTATTTTTCATTCTTTATTTTGAAACAGAGTCTCACTAAGTTGTGGAGGGCCTCACGAAGTAGCTGAGGCTGGCTGTGAACCTGTGATCCTCCTGTCTCAGCCTCCCAAGTACTGGGATTACAAGTGTGCACCACCATAGCCGGTGAGATATCACTTTCTTAACCTTAGTGGTGGAAATGAGGCTGATCATTCATGAAATTCTGCCTCAAGCCACTAGCCCACTTCCTGGGGTGACCAAGTTTGTTTAGTTTGATATCTACGAGGAGCTTCAGGTGTATTATGCAACTCTAAGCTAATTCAATTCCCTTTCCCCTCCACAGAGGATTTTTGTTGTTGTTGATTTTTTTGTTTTTGCTTTTGTTTTTTTGCGGTACTGGGGATTGAACTCAGGGGCATTCTACCTCCGAGCTATACCCCCAGCCCTATTTTTTATTCTTTATTTTGAAACCAGGTCTCACTAAGTTCCGGAGTGCCTCACTAGGTAGCTGAGGCTGGCCTCGAACCCGGATCCTCCGGTCTCAGCCTCCCAAATGCTGGGATTACAAGCGTGTGCCACCACACCTGGCTCTTGTTGTTGGTTTTTAATAAGTTGCTGAGACTGGCCTGGAGCTTGCGATTCTCCTATCTTAGCCTCCCAAAGTCCTGGGATGACAGGCATGCGCCCCCACACCCGGCCTCACAGAGGGTTTATGAAATGCTGACATATTTGCAGAGTGTGTTGCCAATAGGAGCCGCTCTATAAATGATAAATAATCATTGACATGGCAAGTCTAGGCAGAGCAAATCGGGGAGATTACAAGAAGAGCTGTGTTTAGGCCTCAGAAAGGTGGAAACGTTCCTTGTCTCTGAGAGTTTGTAAAGCACGTCAGCCACCCTTGCATGGCTGAACAGGGAACACACCTCAGCAGGGAGGCCTGGGGGCGCGGCCTCTGCGAGTTTGCAGTCGTCTTGTGTGGTGCAGAGCTGGCCCAGGTGGAGTCCTGAGTGTGTGCTCTCCACTCCTGGTGGTGTTTCTGGCAGGTAGCGAGTGAGCACAGGATTGGGGACATAGGCCTCTTGTCGGCTTGAGGTGGCTTTGTGTGTTTGCTTAATGTCACTCACTACATTTCCTACAGGAGATGAAAGTTCCAGCATGAGAGAAGTTCCTGACTTTCAGTATCCCAATGAGAATGCTGGAGCCTCAGTTGGCATTTAAGTTCCATTTTGACCCATCCATACTGGAAGCTGGTATGGTTTCTTGGCAGCGAGCCACGGAGGGGCTTCTAACTGGTTGGGTTTGCAAAACCTGTGATTCTTGTGTGTGTGTGGTACTAGGGATTGAACTCAGGGGCATTCTCCCTCCGAGCTACACCCCTAGACTTGTTTTTTTATTCTTTATTTTGAAACAGGGTCTCACTAAGTTGCAGAGGGCCTCACTCAGTAGCTGAGGTTGGCCAGGAACCTGGATCCTCCAGTCTCATCCTCCCAAGTACTGGGATTACAAGCGTGCGCCACCACACCCGGCTTCCCCCTATCTTTTATAAAGCAAGTTACCAGACAAGTCACAAGATGTAGAGTTTGAGAGTGATCAACTCTCTGTAGTATGTTAAACTCAACAGAAAAAGTTTCCTCCTAAGGTGAATAAAAGAATCGTAATTCCAGAGAGCCTCAGCAAGTAATGAGACTCTAATCAACCTAGCAAGACCCTATTTCCAAAATAAGAAATAAAATCGGGCAGAGGGTGTAGCTCAAAGGTAGAATGCCTCTGGGTTCAATCCCCAGCACACCATGCACACACACACACACACACACACACACACACACACACACACAAAAGATGGAGGGAAAAAATCAGAAAAAAACTTATTTTCCAAGTCAGAGAGGAGTGGCTCCAATTTCTGGTAGTCACGTGGCTAAATGTAAAAATAGTAGAGTTAGGTGAAATAAATGAAGACTAATTATTCAGAGAGAGAGAGAGAGAGGTAGCGTTTGGCTAAATTAGAAACGTTTCCCAAGTTTTAGATGCATGAATGATTTAAATGAGGTTGCAGCACAGGGTTGCTTGCGGTTTCCCTTTTATAGTCTTCCCAATTGAAAACAAACTTTGAGGATTTTCTTTGCAGTTGGTCAGCGTTAGCTCACTCCGACTGAGTGAGCCACCTTCTGAGTAGCCACCTTCTGCCTCTTTTCCATCCCCTCCTCAGACTGTGAAGAAAGGAACACACCGCTGTGGTGTTGTTGAGCGAACCCTTTACTTCACCAGCTCCTGTCCTGCAAGCCCAGCTAGGGGACACAAAAGAAGTCTGGTACTTCCTGACTGCATGAGATGGGCTTCTTTCTCTAGGTCTCTTCCAAAGTTCCTCTATCTGGGTGAGGGCCCCGAAATCACCCGTAAAGGAGGAAGCTGATTGCAAAGGTCAATAATGTGGTGATGTCACTCTGAGCGCCCGGAGCAGCCGGTGTCCTGAGCCTGGCTGCCACTTCAAATGCCCCCAAAACAAGGGGAATGGCTTAAGCCGGCCTCTCTCTCCCTCCCGTCCACCACCCATCCAAGGCCCCGCCAGAGAACAGACACAGAACAGTCCTTCTGCCAGGCTTAGTGCTACACAGAGGAGGACACATCTTCACAAGTTGGTCGGTTTTTGCAAAGCCTGAAGACTAATTCAGAGCTTATTTTCTGGTTCTGCCCTACCAGCCTGGCCCCAACTGCTCCTTTTTGACTTCTGAGAGATGGGAATAGGGTCTGGTTTGAGTCCAGTTGAGGTTGCAAGCTTAAGCAGGGCTGGTCTGGGCGCCCTCTGGCCCCTCTCCCCACGCCAGACCCATGATTTTAAGCTAACGTTACAGTCTCGGAGCTGAACGAAGTGACTTCTTGGTTTCATGATCACAAGGGTGTCTGCATAGCTGCCACACGTTTTGTGTGTGATCAGCAGTTATAACTCCTCCCGAAACTCGTTCTCACTCTGGACCACCCTGGTTTAGACAAACAACCACCATACGAAAGCAAAGAAACAAACTGGGTGAACTACTACTTTGGAGCATATTCTAAGAGAGGGAGAGAATAAACAAGAAAAAAAAAAAAAAAACAGGGCTCAGCATCCTTCCCATGAAGCCACGTTATTTTTGGAAATGGTGCTGGATCTCTTCTCGCCCAGTCATTTGTGAGTGAGGCAGTTAAAACCCAGCTGAATTGAGAATCGATTCTCTCGTTAAAGAGACGTGTGTTTTGTAGCCAGAACTGGACACCAGGGAAGGTAACCCGAGTATGGAGTGCTTCTCCCCGTGACTGGTTGACTGCAGCCCATTGAGGGGTAGAAAGCACCGATGGCCAGGGCTGCCCCTTCTCCTAGGCGGGAGGGAGCAGAGGCCTTTGTGCACGCTCACCTGCTTTCTCTTCCTGCTTCCTGGTGAAGAGCCAGCGACTCCCATAACTAACTAGGCAGGACTCTTTCTTCCCTCCCTCCATCACCCTCCTGCGAGTGGCCGTCGTGGGTGTTGGTCCTGACTCTCTCCCTCTTGCTGCCTCTCCCCTGACGCAGCCCCTGTCTTGGTCTCTTCACTTTCAATTATTTCCTTCCTTCCATCCCATCCTATAAATTACTGCCAGGCAGTTTTACCTGCATTGCGGCTGTGGCTCAGACGCTCACCTGTTCCCAGTGATTCGCGGCGATGGCTCCCTGCGGCCCACGCTGTGAAGTCCTAACCCAGGCCCAGCTTTCTCCCCTGGATCCCTCAGATTCTGTTTTACACCTCCACAGAGGCTGGGGCCACTGCACTGAAGCCTCTGCCCAAATGTTCAACTCTCGTACCCTGCTCTCCTGGCTTTACTCGTGTCTTCTTGCACTCGATTAGAATTGCTTCCCAGGCTGTTTCCTCCACCATCACTCCCCAGCCGAGATCTTATATTTTCACTAAGGACTTGGTTGCAATTGTAGCGTGCCATCTCTCCCAAGACTTGCACCTGTACTTTTCTTTTGGTAGTGGTGGTAGTGGTACCGGGGATTAAACCCAGGAACATTCTATTTCTGAACTACACCCCCAGCTCTTTTTATTTTTCATTTTGTAAATGGAGTCTCATTCAGTTGCTGAGGCTGACCTTGAACCTGCGATCCTCCTGTCTCAGTTCTCCCAAGTACGGGTACTGGGATTTACGGGTGCGTGGCATTGCGCTTGGTTTACGTCGTTCTTTAAATAGTGTGGAACACATCATAGTCATGACCTATCCTGGTCCATTTGGTGAGTGTGGAATTCGGGTGGTGGCCTTTGGGTTCCCAGTCACCTTTCTGACCCTGAGCGTTGATTGCTGTGTGTACCATTTACATGTGATG
The DNA here is from genome assembly GCA_004027655.1 of Graphiurus murinus. NCBI lineage: Eukaryota > Metazoa > Chordata > Mammalia > Rodentia > Gliridae > Graphiurus > Graphiurus murinus. Next base: position 122,818 of record PVLC010000151.1, read on the forward strand.
CTGGTCGTCCCTCTCAGGAATGCTGTGTTCTGTGTGTGTATCAGGCCCGAAGTGTCCATGAGGCAGCTGATCTTGGTGGTAGTGGTCGCCACCTTGACATGGCGCGCTGACCCCCCAAGTCCCAACCTCACATCTCGACACTGCAATTTACAGTCACTCAATAAATATTTATTGAATCTGATATCTGTGTGCATACGCCAAAACAACCTAAATATTTTAAAACCAAACAAATTGTAGCACTTTCTTCAGGGGATTTTTTTTTTTAAACTTGCTAAATATAGAAGACTGAAGGACAGAATATGTAAGCTGTATTTTTCTTGGGATTTTATGCACTGCCCATGTTGCAACTTAAAGATTTTTTTTTTGGAAAGCAATGTAAAAATGATTTACTGCTCTGTAATTGGTTTCCTGAAAGCAAAATGATATTTATGTGAGCTGTAGTGAAAGATGCGACTCCCGTAATTTATTGTGGAAGAACGTTTTCAAAGTGTACAGAATGACTAAAGCTTAAGTGTATTAAATATTCTAGAGGAAGACATATTTAGGCCATAAATCTGGACTTCCATTGGAATGTGTTTTCCTTCTTCTCTGCCAGGTGTATGAAGATTTTTAAGTTCGTAGGCCTCAGTGGGAGGAAGATTTAAGGTTCCAGGAGAACATCTGTATCTCTTTCAAATTTCTATTGTTTATCAATGACATCTATAAATGTTTTAGGGACGTGTTTACGGTAACATTACCCGAGTTAGTACCACGCGGTTGTCTGGCAACCAGTGTGATAACGGCAAAAGAAGGTGCTGTATTTTGTTGCTGACAAATGTATCTCAGGTGCCAGAGCACCTGAATAGGCAGTAAATACGAAGGGTTACCCCCCACCCCCACCCCAAGCAGTTCGCGCTCCGTGATGTGTGGAAGTCAGGCGAGGGGGTTTATAATTGGCCTGGCCATACGGCTGCTTAGGATTAGACGTCTCTCAATAGCCCACTACATCCTCTCCTTAGAAGCAAGAACATGGAGGTAGTTTATTTTAAAATGTAATTGCTGTGTTACTAAGATTTGGATTCAAGTGCCCAGAATAAAACCATATTTCTGTTTGGAGGCCAGTTGGCTAAAAATTTTCAGTCTAATTCCTACCCACCCCTCCCCCAGCATACACACTCCTATTAGGATGAATTACAAACATGATGGTGGAACCTCTTGTCTTCTTGCTTGTGTTTGGGAGTTTGAGAGCAAGTGGGTCTTGGAAAACATGCAGAGTGCTTTTCCTGGGCCTCCCTGGAGACTCTGGCGGGGAATCCCACTTTGGGTTGTTCACGAAGGCTTCCCACCGAGATCGAATCCCTTCCTTCCATTTAGGCGGTGTGTAATGTTCTTACCCAGTAATACCCACTTCTAAGTTGTTCCAGGTGTTCCACAGCTGGGATGATAAGACAAAAGGAGTTAACAAACCAAAGCGGAAGTAGCCATGGGGAAAAGAACCAAAACTTCAACTTCATTCACATGCAACAAAGAGAGTTCTAGGCAACCTGAAGACCCGGTAAAACGAGGCACGGGGAGGTAGCGTGCATGGATTTACAAGAAGGAGCACCTCTCGCTTAATCTATTTAACGTGGTTGTTGAACCCGCTCGCTCGTAATCATCAGGAGAAGAGAATGTCTTGTGCTTGTTTCTGCAGTGGAAAGGGAGGGTTGAGGAGAAATGACTTTCTCCACTCCTTGCTACCCGCTGTAAGCTGATTGGTCAGCCAGATTGGAGGTGTTTCCTGTTGATGGAAAGCCTTTAAAATCTGGGCTGGGTTGATGTAAGAAAGCAAGGCACCTGTGAGGAGTATCTCACGGGACCGGCAGCCCCCTTGGTCCTGTGTGTACCCCTTAGAGAGGTCACTCCCCTGTGGTTTTGCATGAACAAGACTACCCAGTTTTGATGCGGTATTTCCTTAGAAAGGGGTTAATTTTAAGGTCTGCCCAACACCTTAGATACTTGGGCTAAAACTTTTTTTTTTTTTTTTTTTTTTTTTGGTAGTACAGGGGATTGAACCTAGGGGGATTCTACCTCTGAGCTACACCCCCAGACCTGTTTTTTATTCTTTATTTTGAAACAGGGTCTCACCAAGTTGCGAAGGGCTTCACTAAGTATCTGAGGCTGGCCACGAACCCAGATCCTCCTGTGTCAACCTCCAAAGTACTGGGATTACAAGTAGGCACCACTACACCCAGCTTGGGCTAAAACGTCTCCCAGTCAGACCCCTGGCCTCAGGAGGGGCCATGGGGAACTCTTCTTTGGTTGGCAGTTACAACATTGAGCTCTAGCCAGAAACCTAGAAGAGCGGCCAAGAGCCCGCCTCCCTCTTGTGGAAGACTGTCTGCCGGGTAGTGTGGCTGTCTGCCGTACAGAGAAGCAAGACAAGGAAACTCACTCGTGGATATGGTTTCTCTCTCGTACATCTATTTGGATCCAAACAGGAAGGTGGGGTGTCCTCTGGAACCCACAGGGAGAGAAAGGGGAGTTGAAATGTTTTGAAAGGCTCACATGCTTTTCAAAACCCCCCTAAACAACCCCCCGCCCTGGATCCTCGCTTGCAGGCAAGCTGGCCGGATGGTCCCTGCACCCCAACTTCTTTGCAAAGGAATGAATGATCTGTGAAGAAATGCAGGCATGAATAGAACCTACTATTTAAAGGAATCCTGAAGCAAATATTTTTCTGATACATCTTTATCCTAGTGTATTTGCCATGCGCACGCATGTGTATGTGTGTGTTGGAGGTCTGGGTTTTTTTAAACTTAGGGGACACTGAATATGTACTATTTAGTGCATTTGTTCATCTTACTCTCCCTGTGCCTTGCAGAATTGCCCAATTCAGTTAAATGCTTTAAAATCCTTTGTATGGACTTGATGCTATTTGAACTACTACTTGAGAGGGACTACTTTAAAGCCCTCAGAAGCACTTAGTTACAATTGTTGGCCTAATTACACATTATTTTTATTCATTAAAACAAGTCCCTGAGGGCTTCTTAGGATACTACTCCTTGTTATTGTAAGTCTTTCCAAATAGAAAAATTTCATTAATTTAAAAATAATCTCCAGTTCAGACTTTCATTCAAACAAGTCAATTTTTACCAAGTCCAGCCTAAAGAGCTTAAAAAACAAAAAAGAAAAAAAAAAACACATTCTACATGTTTAGTGAGAGCAGAGTGGTTTTGCTAGATTCCTTGTTCGTTGTTACAGTGATTTCCGATGCCCCCTTTTCCTTTGTACCTTTAGCATTATTCGTATCTGAGATAACCCCATGCAAAGTCACAGAAGTACTGATTTGCCAGAATTGCTTTGTGATCTCCCCAAAGCAATCGCTGCTAAAACCTTAAAAAAAAAAAAAATCGCTTGAGAGATTTTTCTTTTTCTTTTCCCCTTTATTTGGTTGTTACACAAATATGTCATTAGTGTGCTTAGGGGTTACAGATGACAAACAAGGAGTCTCCTTTTAAGTGTGCATTTGCAAGCCCAAATGGAGTGGTGAGCCGCCTCAGCTCTGCGGGGGGCTGATGTCTCCTTTGCTTCGCTTTGTGGAATAATTTTTAACATTTCTATTTAGCATTCCTGATGCTCTAAATAGAAGCAGCAGAACACTGTAGCTCTTGGATCCTGGGCGAGGCGGGCCACGAGGGCTCCCACTGTTTGGGACAGTCTGTGAGTCTCCATCTTTTAAATGCAGCAATTATGACCTTGAAAAATGGGTGGCTCTCATGCTGACCTTGGCGAAGTCAGAAACATTTCTAATTCGCAAAGGGCAGTGGACAGGTCATCTCAGATGGGCCAGAATTGGCCACTGCTGCATTTGGGTGAAACCTGATACCCTCATTTTTCTATGTACTTGCTGGTTTTTTTTTTTTAAATTGGAAAATTATTTAATTACGCAAGTGGCAGAGTGTAAAAAGCAAACTATTATGCATTGAAGGGGCAGTCCCATTTAGTTGTGACTAATTGTTTATCAAATGTCTGCCATGAATATGTTGAATGTGGTGTGTGTATTTGTGTGTGTGTGTGTGTGTGTGTGTGTGTGTGTGTGTGTGTGTACTGGGTATTGAACCCAAGGATATTTCACCTCTGAGGTACACCTCCCTCAGCACTATTTAATTTCGAAACAGGGTCTCACTAAGTTGTTGAGGGTCTCACTAAGTTACTAAGGCTGGCTTCGAACCTGTGATCCTCCTGTCTAGCCTTGAAATTTGGCAGTAGTGACCAAAGCCTGCTAATTCTTTTCGGCTTAAATGCCCTCTTTTCCATTTGTGCCGCCTCAATCGTACCCCAGGATTGCTATAGGTCCCCAAGAAATTTTCTCCACCCACTTCCTTCCACCCACATCCATCTCCCCTGTCTCTCCACCTGAGGCCGAGAGCTCCCTGCGTTGACCGTGCTCCGGCATGAATGTAGCTCAGTTAGCCATTCTACAACCCCACACCCCCTTTTCCACTTTCCATGAAATCCTTACCCCAGGCACTGGTGTCTGCCACCTCCATTGCTGTTGTGGGGACCTCTTGTTCTCTGTGCAGGAAATTCCTTTTTCTCAAAACCCCCAGGACTCCCATTGCTTTTGCCTTTTGACCCTCCGTTTCGACTTATTTCCAGCCCTGTGTTCCCAAGGAGAATCTAAACTCTTCGAGAGTGGAGACTATGTGTTGGAGTACTTGGGGGAAGTCATGTATCTTCACACTTGGCTGCAGCCCCATCTCTGCTCATGGGTGCAGAAATCACAATGTCTTATTCTTATTCAACATGGGGTCTCCAGAGAGCGGGTTCTAGAAGTGCATTGCATATTTAAATGAATGACTAAAGGAAGGAGAAGGGCCAGGAAGGAGACGTTATAAAACTTTATATTATTAGGTTACCTCTGAGTTGTTTAACTTCTGCACAAGTTAGACTTTTTTTTTAAACCATAGTCTGGACATTTTATTTCTACTCAAGGAGCCTGAAAAATTAAGGCTAGTCCTTTCATAGGTACATGCTGACATATCTAGGTAAATGTGAACTTACTATGGAGTTCTCGATTGCCTTTCTGGAGTGTACAGTTGTCTCTAGAAAAGCAAATTCAAGTTCGGTGGGACGCCTGACAAAGCTCAAGGCTCTTTTCTGTTATCCTCAGACACTGTTAATTATGTCACGGTAAACTGGAATACAGGAACTGGTTTCCTAAAGCGATGTCTACTTGCTGTTTCTACCAAAGACCTTGATGTGATGTGAGACAGGGTTCATAGAATTTCAGGCATCTGTTATAGGTTCGAGAAACCAATTGCAGATTGTGAATACTACCATTACCAGTTTAGTTGCTTTGGGTTCTAACCAGTCTCTGTGTTAGTAACTGCTGTCATTCGCGGTCTTATTTAGGAAGCTGAATGTTGAGCCGTTAGCCTTGTGGATTTGTTTATTTTGTAGAGTGATGCTGGGATGGAATCCAGAACATACTAATCAAGTACTCTGCAGCTGAGCTACACCCCCACGCCTGCTCTCGGCTTAGATGAGGTCTGATTTCGGCCATTGTGGAGAAGAGATGGTGAACGCTACATTACGGGCTTTCTGCCCAGATTTACAACTGTCAAAGGGACGTCTCTGGGGTTGAGGTGTCCACTGGCCCCATCTTCTAAAACTGACAGTAGAATCATGATGATGTGGTGGACGGTAGTAGAGAAGCCAGGCAGCCACTGACCTAGGCTTTTGCTTTAACGCATTTGATCCCCTCCACCTCACCTTCCTCATCTGTCACACAGGTATGCAACCTGTCAGGCTCTGTGCGCCATGTCTAGAAGGGTCGAGGGCCGCTATTTGTGGAGAACTTGCCTGATGGTGTCACAGGCTATTCTAGTCCCTGCCCGTACCATCTCAAGAGCACTAGCAAGTGGTGGACCTGACGTCCACGGTGTTGTGTCCGCTGGCCTGGTTCATTCAAGTCCCAAGGAGTCATCTGGTCACCCTGATTCGGCCCAACCTTAGAATGTGTTTGTAGGTAGGAAGCTTCCTAATGCTTCTTCCTACTGAGCACCTAGAGTATAGCATTGCCCTTCTGTATCCACAGGTGATCTTTACTGAACAGGAACAGCCTCTTTTCTCATCCGAATCCCCTAAACCGTACAGTGTGGCAATTACTTATGTAGCATTTACTTTGTCTTAGGTATTATGAGTCACTTAGAGGTGACTTAAAGTGTACAGGTTGTATGCAAATTCTATACCTTTATTATAAAGAACTTTGAGCATCCTCAGGTTTTGTCCCAGAATCATTCCCTCGTGGACACTGAGGGATGATTATTTGCATCAGCTGTTTTTCTGGGAAGCGAATGTTCTCTCTTGACAGTAATATCTGCATAATGTTAAATGGCTGTCTTGACAATGGTTCTGTTTTTGAATGGCCCATTGGAATTTGTAGTCTAAAACCTTCCAAACATTACTCAAAGGTGCTTTTTAAAGGGGATAGAAGTGGAGAAATGGGGTGAGGGACATATCGGTTTCAAAAGAATCTTTAGAGCAATTCCAAGCTGTTAGGAAATGTCATGTAATAGAAACACAGGTACCCCAGCTTATATCACATAAGTCATTAATCATGCATGCTCTTGACGGGGAGACCATTTTCCAGGTTTTAAAAAAGAAAATCTTAAAAGCTTAAGCTTCTCTCGTTTGCTTTTTTTATTAAAAAGTAATTTGGAGCCAGTAACTTAACCTGTTTTTCATAAACATGCTAGCTAGAGGCAGCCAAAAAAATATTCATGCTTACATAGTTGGGGTCCTCAGATGAACTTACGTGTTGGATCATGATAAACTCTAACAGAGGTTCCCAAACTTGTTTGGCTGGCTGTCCCCCTTTGCAGAAAAGAAATTACTCAGCACCCTCTCCTCCCCCTCCTCCCCAGCATACCTCCTTTCAGCAGTAAACAGAGAGATGCAGTGATAAATTTGCATTCTTTTACATGTATGTATTTCATTCTAGCACCCCCCCCCCAGGGCCATATCGCCCACTTTGGGAATCTGTGCTAGTAACTGCTAGAATTATCCTTGCTGAGTAATAGTGTGAACCCCAAATACAGGGAAATACAGGGGTTTGATCTCTGTGGCCGGCTCTGCTCTGCTGGGCTTATGAGGACTTGCTGAATGCCATGTCCTAATTAAAACCCTTCTCAGCCTTCACCACTCTTCTCTATGCCCAAGAAATGAATCCGTTCTCTCAACATCCATCCTTTACGGCTTGAACATTCCCTAGACCGTGCATTTTGGGGTCAGAGTTTATAAAGCTTGTAAATCGGACTCTCCATGGTGTCTGGCACACATTTGGGTCTCGGGAATGTTTATGGTCGAAACATTTAGACGAATTGCTCCCACCACTGTGACAGGTTAGGAATCACATTCACCACCATGACGTGTCGCCCATGTTTGGGAAGAGAATGCTCTTGGGAAAATGGAAGCCGTTAACACTCAGCAGTAACACATCTATTGTGTGAGTTATCCCATGAAAGGATAAGATTCTGCCCCAAAGACACAAGACTACTTTTCTTCCACACTTAACTTCTGTCGTATTTTGCCTTACTCAACATTTCACTCTCCCAGAATTGAGACGTGAGTTCAATAAGGTTCTGGTCCTATTGGGACAAACTGACCAGAAAGACATTGAACTCTGGGGCTTCCCAGAAATACCCGAAAACAAAGCAGTTTCTGTGAGGCAGGGATCCCTGAGCATCCTTCCCGGGGCAGATCCATGCAGCAACTCTGAAAGACAAGAGAACATGGCCAAGCAAGCCAGGCTAAGCAGTCCTGAGTGGTCCCGTTGGCTCAAGAGCATTCTGAGCCCCTGGACTTGGAAGAAGTTTAGCTGGGGAGCCTCTGGGCATCCTTATAAGTTAACAGACCTAAACCTAGCAATCAGAATGGAATTCCTACCTCCAGGGTGCAATGCTATCACTGTGCCTAAACTGTTGTCACAGGAAGCCATAGTTTGGGTTGGGGTTTGGAGCGGGGACAGAGGGTATACCTGGACACCTAGATGCTTGCCTGGGTTTGAAAGAGCCAGAGCACTGGACTATCTTATAGGCTTAAATTGAACCAAAAGTAATGGGATCTTTTGTCAAAAGGAACTCAGAATTTGTAGGTGGCCAGGAAAAGAGCACAGACAGCATATATAGATAGGATTGAAAGACTCCTTTGGGAGGTGACAGCTGTAGGACTCCACTAGGACAACTGTCGCTCTTGTACAGAGGTAGCTGGTTGAGAGGGACTCAGGTGGAACTGCTAGCAAATTGCAAACCCTGGTCCTTTTTCCATTCTTACTCCTCCAAAGAAAGTGATGGGGGATGCGGGCGGGGTGATTTTAAACGTGACCGTAGGTGGAGATTTTGACTAGGAATAATTGTTTTTCTCAGCAGAGGGAGGTTGTTTGAAAAGGCCACGCGTCCACCCCAGGGACGGCCCCTGGGCAAGCAGAGTGAACATTGCATTTTAGGAAAAGTTGAACTTAGAGCATAGCAGGTCAAAGAGTAGAGAAGAGTTATTAGAGTTATCGGGAACAAGTGACGTGGCCCTGAGCCTCCAAAGGAATTCCAAAGGAGTCACAAGGAAATCCTGGCAACTTTCAGTGTGGCTGGGGCCCCGGAGAAGGGCTCTTCCCCAAACTACATCCAAACCTGACTCCTGCAGGACGAAGCCTCAGTGCCCTTCAGTCAAAGTGTGTTCGGACTGCATTTTCTACAAAGCCAGGTTGTGAATAAGGAGTGTGTGTGGTTTAGACTCCGCCAGATGCCGACAGTATTAGGAGGGCAGTCTGCCTGTGGAAGGGGTGGGGGAGGGAAGGGGGTGCCTGGATTGGCAGGATGGCGTGAAGTATTTAGAATTTTTATATAATTCCTCTTCCCGCAGTGTCAATGTGACTTCTTCCTTCGTGTTCTTTATTCTCCACTCAATTTCAATCTCAACTGCGTAATTTCGCTGATACCAAAGGTTCCGAAATCCATCCAAGTGTGGAAAATCTGCAGAGCCGGAGCCCAAACCAGGAAGTTGGGAGTGAGGACTGAATAGTCAAGTCTCCTCCTTTCTCCTCCTCCTGGGCTTTTTATTTTGAAATCATTTTAGAGTTGCCAAAAAAAAAAAGTTGAAAAACAGTACAGAGAGTTCCTGAAATGTCACCCAGCTTTCCCTAATGGTAACATCCTACATAACCATAATCCAATGATCACAACCAAGAAATTAATATTGGCACAATCCGCTCAACGACAGACTTGATTCGAATTTCTCCAGTTTTTCCACAAAAGTATGTCTCCTTTTCAGCTCCAGAAAAGCCATCCTTGCGTTGATCCACCAGATCTGCGTAGACCCCTCCCATCTGTGACAGTCTCCTCTGCCCATCCTTGTTTTTTACAACCTTGGCTTTTTATTTATTTATTTATTTTACTGATCAGTTATTTTGTTGGGATGTTCCTCGTTGTACAGAAAGGTGGGGTTTCTCTGATGCGTCTCACTGTGTGGCTGTTTATGCCCTTGGGGGAAGGCTCTGGCACCGTCCTCCCCTGTGTTTCTTTTTTTTTTTTTTTTTTTGCGGACTGGGGATTGAACTCAGGGGCATTCTACCTCCGAGCTACACCCCCAGCCCTATTTTTTATTCTTTATTTTGAAACAGGGTCTCACTAAGTTGCAGAGTGCCTCACTAGGTAGCTGAGGCTGGCCGCGAACCTGGATCCTCCGGTCTCAGCCTCCCGAATGCTGGGATTACAAGCGTGCGCCACCACGCCCGGCCTCCCCTGTGTTTCTTGTCAAGTGACATGGGTATGGCTTAGGACAGGTGACACTAACCTTAACTGCTTGGGTGAGGTGGCATCTGCTGGGCTTCTCTGCACCTTTGCTGCTTTCCTCCTGGTACTGATGCCTTGGGCTGAGGAAGGTGACACTTAGGGTCAGTCACTAATTGTGGCACCCCCTGGAGCTGCTCACCTGCAGCCAGTGTTACCACTGAGTCTCGTGGCAGTTTCCTCTCTCTCTCCCTCTGCATATACTCATTGGGGTTTTCCTGGAAGAAAGAGAGTTACCCCTTTCCAGCCATGAACACTCTGAGCAATAAACATTTCTCCAGGTAACTCCCAAGGGGACTGAAGGGGACTTATAAAAAAATAAAAAATAAATAAAAAACATGGAGATTTCTTTTAAATGTCCAAAGACAACAGTCTTACTGGATCCCAGCAATACCTTTCCTACCTGGAATAGAGACTCTGCGGGATATCTCACTCCAGTTCTGATCCCAGGCAGTTGGACTGCCAGCCTGTTGGAGCGTTTCTAAAATAATGTTATTGGAGCTGTGCACATGCCTATAATCCCAAGACTTGAGAGGCTGAGACAGGAGGATTGCAGGTTCGAGGTCAGCCTCAGCAATTTACTAAGGCTCTCAGGAATTTTAGTGAGACCCTGTTTCAAAATTAAAAAATAAAATATGACTAGGGATGTAGCTTGGAGGTAGAATGCCCTTGGGTTCAATCCCCACTATTAAAAAAAAAAAAAAAAAAGATAACGATAATAGCCTGAAGTCATCCTGATGATGATTTTCATTTTTACAAACAGACTTTACTTAATAGGATATAATTGGACCGGTTTCGGGTCCACCTTGATTAGAAAGAATTTAGATTTTTTACTTCAGCTTTTTCCCTTTCTACTATTAGCAATTTGGTATATCATCCACACCCTCGAGTCGGTTTCACTTGGAACTGACTGGAGCTGACTGTCTCAGAACTTGCTGGGATCTACACCAGAGGGTTAGAAGACCAGTAAATGAAATGAGATGTATCTCTTAGGAGTTGTATCAGATGGATACGCTAAAGATTAGAAGAAGAAGAAAAAGAAGAAGAAGATGAGGAGGAGGAGGAGGAGAAGAAGAAGACGAAGAAGAAGAAGACGACATCACTGGCTCAGAGGAACTTCTAAGATTGTCTGTAGATTTCAATTAGCCACACTCTTTGGACTGAACCACAAATTTTCAAAAGGCTGACTGTCCTGCAAGGTGATAAGGAAGTTAGGTCGCCATGAATCCCATAAAATGAGGATCACGATCTGTTATTGAGCCCAGCTACAAGGGAGCGGGATCTGGATAGAGCCCTCAGCAGGGACTGTGGCCAAACCCCTATATTTAGAAAGATGAAAATTAAGATGTCTTCTGCATCCTGCAGGTAAAGCAATGAAAGCAAAGCCACAGTCCTGGAAACCCCCTGCCTCCTGCTCCAGGTTTGCAGTTGGAAATGCTCCTGGGGTGTTAAGGACTGACACTACTCCAGAGCGTTAGGGAACGGCGGGGACGCCGGCACTGACTCTCTGTGCTGCTGATCTTGTTGGGCTGGTGGTGGCCTGCGCACAGCTGGGCAGGGCTCCTGCAGACTGTGGAGCCTGCACCCGCAGCCGGGGCCTGCTCAGGCTTTTGCCCACCGAGGCCTTGGCGGCCCCGGGGTCACGGGGGCGAGAGCCAGGCCGACCTGGTCAGCATGCTCCTCTTGCCTGACTCGCCTCTGTTTTCTCCTGGAGCCCAGAGCATCCCTGCAGAGCACTGGAAACGGGATAGAGGACAACTTAAATATGCTGCCAGTCAAAAGGCAGCTGGCTGCAACTCTGGGGGAGTCGCCAGGCTCCCTTGTCCTTGCTGGAGGCTCTGTCCTCAGCTCTCCTCCTGTGACCACTCAGCAGACCTTGGAAAAGTACTCTTCCTCAGTGCTCGTGGAGGAGGCGCGGCTCCTGCCTTTGCTGGGGGAGTCTCGGTTGTCTTGGTCCCCGGTCAACCTCCCAGCTCCGGCCGGGGCCACTGAAGGCTGGAGGACTGGAGGGCCGGCTGAGGCCAAAGAGCAGGACCACAGGCCAAGCTATTGCTCCTGCCTGCCGCCAGTGACTCTGTGCCCGGAGGACAATGATTGGGGACCTACTGTGTGCCAGGTGCTATTCTAAGCCCTGTGCACAGACTCAATTCTCACGTAAATACAGCTGATGTTCCCGCTTCAGAAATGAGGAAGTCGAGGGCACAGAGAGGTTATTTAATTTGACCAAGGAAACCCAGCTAGTAAATAGCAGGCCTGGGATTGAAACCAGTCGATTTAACCCCAGAGAGTATGTTCTGAAACCCTATTCCCTACTCTTGAATAGAAGTTCCCCTACTCCCCAGCTACCACCACCAACACACACACACACACACACACACACACACATCCACTCACACCAAACCTGGCTGGATGATTCAAGTAATCAGAAGTGACAGTTCAATCCTCTATGTTTCAGACATGAAAGCAACAGTTCAGTTACTACTCAGGGCCAAGTATAGTGGCTCGCGCCTGTAATCCCAGTACTTAGGAGGCTGAGACAGGAGGATCGCAAGTTCGAGGCCAGCATCAGCCACTTAGTAAGACCCTTAGCAACTTAGCCAGACTCTGTTTCAAAGTAAAAATAAAACAGGGCTGGGGATGAGGGTATAGCCCAGAGGTAGAATGCTCTGAGCCCAATCCCTAGTACCACAAAAACAAACAAACAAAAATACCAGTGATACTTCAGAATCGCTGTGAGCTTTGAGTAAAGGAAAGAGAAAGAAAAATAGCCTTTCCTCCTTACAAGACTACCTTCCTCTTCTTTCTGATTTCTTGATCTAAACAGTACCACCGATGGTAGGAGAGATGCCGCAGCCCCTGATTCTTCTTTGCTCTTCTTGACGCTGGGTCTGAGACCCTCCCCCTCCATTCCCTCAGTCACAGTCCTCCTCTCTGCAGCCCTGAGGTGCTGGGTCCCAGGATTGGCAGACAGTTGGCAAGAATCTTCACACCCCAGCCTTGCATCCGCCTCTCCTCCAGGGCGCCACCTCACCCCATGGACGTCAGGATGTCTGTGCACATGGTCTCTGGGTCTTCATTTCCTTCGGGGAAGAACTTGCCTACTGTCCTTTTGTCTGTTGAAAAAGCAGGCTTACTGTCATGAGAATGGATTTCTACAGGCCACCAAAAAAGCCGTTCTTAGTGGCCCCGGGAAGCCCCATGCTAGTAAGGACTGCTGAGGCCGGCTCGGTTGAGATGAACTTGCGCCTGGTGTGATCCCGGCTTTCTGCCTTGTTATTTAGTTGGTGGTTGCTCTTTTTCCAAGTCCCTTCTGAGAACTCAGCAGTGCCACCAGATTTTGCCATGGCCCTCCTGATGGCTTTCCGTCTCCCTCGTAGTTTTAATTGCACGTTTCGTTCTCTTCTGTCCGTCCTGGATCTTAACTGCCGGCACATTCGAGGAGGCAGGCAGGCTGTCACGGACGGAGCCTGTCCCCCCTGGCGTGGAGACATTCCTACGGGGTGCATTAAGCGAGCCCCAAAGCACATGATGTGAAACCCCAGTGATGAGATCGTGCACACACAGCTCGGCCTGCCATCAGGCCCGACCGCGCTCAAGACTTGGCATCCTGAGGGGGCAACATAAGCCCTTTTCATGTCCGGTTCCTTCTGGTATCATCTAAGCCAGCAGGAAATAGTGAGTAAGTAGTAACCTTTAGAGAAAGAGAGAAGGCAGGTGAGAAAAGGCGCCGGAGGCCTTGCTTTGCCACGCGGTTGTTTTAGGAAGTGTGGGCGTACGTTGAACAAACAGCCTGGCCGCCATCAAAACGAGTTACCTAGTGGCTCCCCAAGGCCACCAGCAACGCTGTTTCCTGTGGCCGATGGCCGCCGGCAAACTGGCAAGAATGACTCCGTCGAGATGAGCTTTCAGTTTCTTATTTTTATTAATTCTGTATTTGAGGTGACAAGAGCATTTCCGATGGCCCACTCGGCCTTGGCTCCCCTGTGATCTCTTTGTGGCCTCTCCTCTCGCCTGACCCCGTGTTTATCTTTGCCAGCATCGGGGAGGAGTTGGAAGTTGGTGCATGCTGACGCGATTCTGGCAGCACTTAGCAAATGCCCCTCGTATTGCAAAGCACAGAAACAAACAAGGCTCGGGAGCGTCTGCGAAGCGAGTTTGAGGAACAAGCTGCCGGCGGTGCATGGGAGTTTTGTTTCCCTTCTCGGTCGTTCTGGTCTTCTGCTGCACGGGCAGGAGCTGTGGGTTGCTTCTTTAGCTTGGCATGTGGGGGGGGGGGGTTCCCTTTCCCTGTGCTTATACATTTAAGAAGGAAGTCCATCTGCTCCTTGGAACGTTCTGGAAAAAGGGCTTCTCCACCATTGGCTTCCTGAGAACTGCCGTCGTTTCTGTCTTGGTGGAAAGGGACAACTCCTGGCATCCTCTTTCTAGATAAACTCCTTGCTCTGACTCTTTCCAACGCAATTATCTGTGGGTTTTTGGTTTTTTTGTTTTTTGTTTTTTTTTTTCCTGACTAAAGAGTTCCCTGCCACCATAATTAAGAAGGCCCCCTCAGAAAATTCTGGAACAAATCCCTTCCTCTCTGTCCCTAGAGAGAAGCAGAAGCAAGCGATGGATACGCCTTCCTGGTAGCCAAGTAGCTATCATTTTGGTATCCTCTAAGCTTAGAAATCCACACTAGGTATGTTCATTCTTTTGTTGTTACTCCTGTGATAAGGAGACTTCCTTTTGAAAGTGAGTTTTCCTCCTCGGAAGGGCCAAGAGAAAACAGTCAATTGTCTGGTGGAGGCCAAGGCTGAGTTCAACAACAGCCCCATTGTGCTGCCCTGCTCAGTTTGGGGGACAGGGAGGGATGTTTATGAAAACAGACCTGTGACCTGGAGACAGGGAAAGGCCTTGTTTACCTGTGCTCTAAACTCAGGTACTCATTTTGCCTGGAGAAAAACGAGGCAGCAGAGTTGCAATTAGAAAAGGTGGGTAGGTTGATGGAATTGATGTGTAAACAATCTTTGAGGTCGGGTTCCCCTCCCCTCCACTCCCTTTTAGGACAGCCGTGCAATTATTATTATTATTATTATTATTATTATTATTATTATTATTATTCTGAAGCCCAAATCAGAGAAAGCTATATCAGGCCTCGGGAAACACTCACCATCTTTTGGCAAAGAAAGACAAAGGTCCTTGTTCTCTAGGCCCGAGTATGTGTTTGTCTGTAAGGTTTTAAACACCAATTTTGACGTGAACTCTTGGAGTGAAACAGAGTCATTTTTATGCAGGTGCAATAGGATATGTGCAAATATTACCAGTGGAAATAGAGTCATAAAGGGAGGCCTTCATTTCAATAGTATCTATCTTAGTAGGAGGTGAGCGTGTGTAGGAAATATTTCGAAATGGGGTGGCAGTCTTTTGACTTTCTGCTGATAGCAAATGGAGATCTATAAAATATGGCCAGTGGAATTTAAAGTTTTGTTTGTGTTAGCAGGCTTAAAATTTAACTTTGAAGGTTGGAGGTTATATGTGTCTTCTCACCAGGCGTGATGACACATGCTTGTAATCCCAGTACTCGGGAGGCTGAGACAGGAGGATCACGAGTTCCTGGCCAGCCTCAGCTACTTAGTGAGGCCCTCTGAAACTTAGTGAGACCCTGTTTCAAAAGAAACAATAAAAAATAGGGCTGGGGGTGTAGCTCAGATGTAGAATACCCCTGGGTTCAATTCCAAGTACCACAGGATGGATGGATGGATGGATGGATGGATGGATGGATGGATGGATGGAAGGGAATAAAGAAAGAAAGAAAGTCTCTTCTTATACCACTAAAGTGTCTTCTGTTTACTTATGTCAGTTTATCTGCCAAACATGGTCCTATCATTCTTTCTCTCTCTAACCTGCCTCGATACCTTCCTAGATCCCAACCTGCTGCTTGTTTTTGTTCTAATTGTGTTTGTCAGATTTATTCCCCACCCACCCACACCATGTTGGAATATTAGGAACTCCTTGGTCTTAGTGAAATCGCTGCCTACCACAGCAGGGTGGTTTCTGATCTCCATGATCGCGGTAGACCACTTCACTGTGCGTGGACGAGAGGAGAGGTGTCTGTCAACCAGCCGTAGGGTCCCGAGGCGCCCTAGAGCTATTACGATAAATAAGATAGAGCCATTCCCTCGTTTTCTACTTCTCTCTCGTTAGTTTTCAGTTTCGTCAATTCTGGATTGCACTGAAAGGGAAAACTGGTCTGTACAGAAAAGTTCACTGTATTTCTAAGAGTCCCTCTTTCGGCACGTCCCTCTGAGATTGGATACTTAGTTTTCTTAGTCATTTTCTGAGTCATTCATTCCTTCTTCTTTCACTGACTATGGAGGGACAGCTCTGAAAGAAAAGCAACTGATCCACTTCAAGTTTCTTTTGCTCCCACTGAGCGGTACTGAGGGCCTTCATTGCTGGTGATGGGTCTGGGCTTCCTTCTGAAGGGATTTTTTTTTTTTTAATTTCAGCATAAGTAATAGTCTATGAAATTCACAGTTACTAGAGAAGAAGCAGCATCTAGAAACAGAATTATATTCTTGTCAGCAGCAGCACCTTTTCACGAGAGCAATGGAAAGGAAACCATCGTCTGGAGCCTTTGAAATATACTAATACCGGAGGAATGCCTGCGAACTCTGTGGCGGCGGCTTCCTTTTGTTTGTTTGTTTTCAGAACAGATGGGTTTGTTTGCTTTCTGCTTAAACATTAATCAAAAATCAATTTATGGCTATGTAAGTGGCATTAGATAATTCTCGTTCTGACTACAGTAAATAATATCTATTTGTTCCTGTTAGATAAGTCGGGATGGAGGTGAAATGTACAATAGAATTACAGGAGATATGGCGTATGGCTATGTGTTTTATAAATTAATGCTTTTCTGCGTGTGGGAGGAGAAGGCATTTCGCTTGCTGACACAATGAAAAGCAAAGTTAATTCCAGAGAAAGAACAGGAGACCAAGTCTACATAAATTTGGAAGATCAAAGAGAAGTCGATTAATTTAGTTCAATCTTTTAAATAAATTGTCACAGTTTTTATGCTGGGATAAGAACCATCAGCAAGGAATATCCTAAGTCTGGAACATTTTAATATACCCCAAGATGCTTTTATAACTCTCCCACTGAATCCTTCCCCAAAAAAGTATTGGAGGATTGGGACGAGAGGGACATATCATATCATACAACTAAATGCATATTTTCCTAAGGTGGCAGGCATATCTACTTGTAAATAAATTACGTTGTTATGTTTCTGTCAATATAACTGACATTTCCTTGAAATTAGAAAATAAAATACTAAGTTTTGCTGAGTTAACCATATTAGTAGATGTGTTTGTGTGTGTGTCTATGTGTATATAGATTTTATAATTGCTACAATTTAAAGTACTAGAGAAAGTGAGAGGTTATTGAAATCATCATAAACGTTCCCTTTGTCATAGATTTAGATCTGCTAATTGCAAGAAATCTGTTTTTAAATCAATCAGCAGGAACTCTTTTTTAATGTCTTTCCTCAGATTCATTTAGTCTTGAAAAGGCCAAAAGTTTAATGAAGCTTCCAAATGCCAATCTTTCCCTCCTTCTGTTAGAGAATGTGCTTCAACTATAATTACATTTGCATTGTTTAAAATATTAGTAATTCTACAACCAGACCTCTGAGATAGCGGAGAGACGGAGAAGGAAAACTCAGAAGACGTCGGCAGACACAGGCCAAGGCCAGGTATGGTGGTACTCTGCTCTAATCCCAGTACTTGGAGGCTGAGAAAGGAGGATCGCAGGTTCCAGGCCAACCTCAGCAATTGAGTGAGACTGTTTCAAACTAAAAAAAAAAATTTAAAAGAGGTGGGGGTATACCTCAGAGGTCGAGCACCCCTGGGTTCAATCCCTACTACCTCCCATCTCCCCCGAACACATGGATTCACATGTGTATTTTTTGCCTTGTTTATCCTAGAAGGATCTGAGTAGGGCCCAAAACTTGGCACACTATTCTTGTACTCTGTATACAGTAGGTGGTTAGCAGTGCTATGAATATGGAGAAAAATAAATGGCGTTTCTGATACCTACTAGGTGTGCATTCTTAACAGAGTGGACATTCTGACTTTCCCTGGGGATTGTGCTTTGGGATTTATCTTTGGCCTCCTGATACAGGCTCAGATCTGGCATGGTAACTTCGAGGGGCTTTGTGCCGCTGCAATCTGGAAACCGAGTCAGCCTGCCCCTCCCTCCCTTGCTCACATTCGTGGATACTCTCCCGCGCTGCTGATCTGTCTCTGAGAGGAGCCCGAACAGGGCTCTCTTTGCAGTTGATTGGCAACTTTGCTTCTCCGTCGACTCCTGCATCTGAATCATCGCTTGCTTTCATCAATTTTCTGAGTGCCTTACCCGGTGATCGTCGTGGGGAAATTACAGTGATTAGTCCTCCAACCCTTGTTTGCCCATAAGTGTTCCAAAGTAGTATTTCTTTATTAAACTCTTCCCAGATCTTCGCTCTCCTCATAGTAGATAGAGTGAATATTGAGTGACTAAAAACTTTATACTGACTGGGCATGGTGGCACACGCTTTCATCCCAGTACTTGGGAGGCTGAGACCAGAGGATCTGGGTTCAAAACCAGCCTCAGCTACTTAGTGAGGCCCTCTACAACTTAGTAAAACCCTGTCTCAAAATAAGGCATAAAAATTTGGGTTAGGGGTGGAGCTTGGAGGTAGAATGCTCCTGGATTCAATCCCCAGTACCTCAAAACAACAACAACAACAACAAAACGAATTGGCAGCCTTACAAAACACAAAGTTCGAGGTGTGAGCTTGATTAGACTCTGTGTTTGCAGAGCTTTCCTAGCTTGCCTTGCCCCCCCCCCACCCGCCGGTATTTTGCTCATCTGACTCCTGCCACGATGTTCTTTTCCTTTAACTTTTGTTTTTCTAAAAGAGATATTAAATTTGATTCCAGCCAAAGGAAAGAATCTTTATTTGACTAGACATACGTTTCTCTCCAACATCTAATTGACATTAATATCAAAATTCTCTTTCAAATGGCTTATAACAATTTTAGATTGTGCCAGTTGCATAAGCCATGCCAAAAAATTTTTTTAAAAATTAAAAAAAAAAAAAAGCAGCCATCTACATGTACTAACAGTGCATTTGCAATTTGGGTTGTTGAGAGGTTTTGACATCTTCCACTAATTCTTTTGTGCATCTGCTAGATGCTTCCCTAGGACAGTCGTCAGAGGCATCCTTAGATGCACTGATACTTCCCAGGTCAGTACTGTGTGGACTTTCAACATTCAGAAATAATAACTGGCTTAGGAGTGAATGAACTTAGGGTTAACGTAACAGATCTTCCTGTCATACTTGTAACTTCAACTAGTGGAAGGAATGTTCTGTTTCCAGCAGCTCCACTAACAAGTTGAGTTGGTCTGTTGACACATTTCTTTCTTTTTTAGGGAAATATAAGAGTTTTATTTAGGGAAATGAGGGTGCAGTTTAAGAGAAGGCTGTGTTAAAAGGCTTATGTTCCTGGGAAAGGGTCTGGAAGGGTCCATTTCTAGAAGTAGGAAACCGCCTTCGATCCATTTCTTTAACACCAACCACGAGGCTCTATCTGTTCTCTGATTCATGCAAGTGGGGCTTGCTTCTCAGAGGCCCCTCTGTGGAAGACACAGGGTACAGAAAAGGACTCCAGGACACCAGCGAGCAAGAGGTAGCACTGCTTCTCTTCTGCCATCCTAAACACACACACACACACACACACACACACACACACACACACACACACAAAAGAAGAAGAAGAAAGCCAGTGGACAGCTTACACACTCACCCCAGATTAATTTTAACAGCTAAATGAGTCAATACTATCATGAGAAATCATGCAAATACCTCGTGGGATATGGCTTGGCATAAATGAAGTATAGCCTCGACCCTGGAGTATATGGAGTTATGACCTAGTGGCCAATTATTGTAACCCTTCACAATGCAAAGACAGGACAGTCCACTGTTTGCACAGAGGCGTCTTAGCAGAGGTAGAGAAGTGCTCAGAGATGACATGTCAGTCCATAAACTCCTTGACCTGTGTGCTGACAGACTAGGAGTGTTGGATACTTTTACCATAGGGAAGGAAAAGGGTTTGGAACCGGGTAAGCAGCTTGCACTTGAATCTGGTTTCTGCTACCTTTTCCCATCAGATCTTCCATGTCTACCAAATGGTAATGAGCCTATCCATCCCCCAGGATGTGTGTATGAGGGTTAAATTACAGGAGATCAGCCATGTAAGGGTCAGGTATTTGTTGATAACATGGGAATTTGGAGGAGTTCGAAAATTTGTTGCCGCTAAATTTGGAGTGCATATTAGTCGACTCCTATGATTCGAGGTCTTTCTACTTCTGCTTTGAGAATTTTTTGGTCCTACACTATCTGGGGATTTTCATTTCTTCCCCAAATCTGTTCAACATCTCCATTGTATTTGAGTTTTCCAGGAGGCAGACTCTGAGATGGAGCCAGGGAGGTACAAAATTTACTGAGGCTAAGTAAACCTTCCTTTCTAGCAGAAGGAAGAAGTGGAAGAAGGTGATGGGGTGGGAGCCCTCCAGCCAGGGTTTTCTTTGGGCAGAGGCTCAGGCAGCCCTCGGGGATACCTTGCTGGATAGACAGAACCTTCCTTAGCCTTTGGCCAGGGACTGCCCTAGAAGGGGGGTGACCTTAGCGGAAGCTGACCCTGCAAGAGCCAGCAGCTGGAGGCTGTCCATAGAGGGTCCTTCCTGAAAGGGATCAAAAAAAAACGTATGCCTCGAGTGAGAATTTGATTATTCTTAAAGGGGCATATCTTTAAAACATTACAGCTATGGAAGAGGAAACTTGGTTTTGACTTGGAAAATCCCAGCAGGGCCTTGTAGTGATGACAGCTTAGGTGAAATACAGCCTGTCACCCACAGTTGACGTGTTCACACTCAAGTGCCAGTCTCTTGCTGGGCTGTCGCTGGTTTGGATGTATGCCTTGCTGACAGACACAGTCACTGTCACCAAGACAGGACCATGTTCCTGATCATCCATGAAGCCAGCTGCTCACACCTGTGAGATCTGTCCTTGTCCTCCCTGCGTGTGTCTCCTAAACTCAATCTGTTGGGTTGGAAGCTTGAGGTTCGCTGTTCCTTCTTAGCCATTAGCCTGCCTCGGCCACCCCAGTCCCACACCGTGTGACTTGCTGGTTTTGTGAAAGCCAACTCAAAATGTATATGGCTTCGATGCTTGACTAGAATCTCACCATTTATTTATTGAGATTATCACCCTCTGACTTTTTTCTTCCATTTCACTGTGTTCTTCTAAACTTGGCATAGAATCAAAATTCTGCTGCTAGAAAAACCAGAAACACGTTTGTCCTAATTCAGCCCTACGGGGTGCAAACAACTTGTTGAGAGATACTACAGAAAAAAGGTTCTGTTTCCAGAGAAAACACCTAAAAGCCAATGAGAAAATGTGAGATAAGAAGATAGAAAAGACAACTTGAATACATGGAAAGACATACCATATTTACTAGACAGGAATTGTCAGCATTAAGATGTCAGTTCTCAGGCCTGGCGTGGTGGCACACACTTGTAATCCCAGTACTTGGGAGGCTGAGACGGGAGGATCCGTGTTTGCTGTCAGCCTCAGCTACTTAGTGAGGCCCTCTGCAACTTAGAGAGACCCTGTTTCCAAATAAAGAATTAAAAATAGGGCTAGGGGTGTAGCTCAGAGGAAGAATGCCCCTGGGTTCAATCTCCAGTACTGAAAAAAAAAAAAAATGTCAGTTCTCCCTAAGTTTATAAATTTAATATAATGCAATTACTCTTTTAAATAAACAAATTGATTCCAAAGTCATCATTAAATTTTTTTTTTTAAATTCTGAAGTCCTAGCCTTGACAGATATTAAAATATTTCAGTGCCTAAATAATTAAAATAGCAAGGTACCAGAACATGAAGAGAGAGAGCTATGGAACAGAATAGAAAATCCAAATACAGATTCAAGCACATGTAGAAATTTATTACCTGATAAAGGTAGTGTCTCTTGCCATTGGGATAAAGATGCATTTGACTTACTAGCACTGGGGCAAGGGTAAACTTTGCTCTCTGGGGAAGAAACAAAGTTGGGTCCACACATCATAGTGTATACCAGGTGAAACTTCAAATGGATCCAAGGTGAGAGTGTAAATGACCAAGCCATAAAGCCACAGAAGAGCACATGAGGGGTTCCTTTCCATACCCTTGCAGTGGGAAGGCCTCTCTAGCTTCAAAACAAAATCCAGATGCCAGAAAACATTAAGAATTAAATTTAAAAAAAAAAAAACACCAAAAAATCTCCCACATAGCCAAAAACTATAAGCAAAGATACATGCCAAGCTGGAGAAAATATTCCTATCACCAAGAGCTAATCTCCCTACTTTAAAAACCAAAGCAAGCCGGGCGTGGTGGCGCATGCTTGTAATCACAGTATGTGGGAGGCTGAGACCCGAGGATCCGGGTTTGCGGCCAGCTTCAGCAACTTAGTGAGACCCTGTTTCCAAATAAAGAATAAAAACTAGGACTGGGGGTGTAGCTCGGAGGTAGAATGTCCCTGGGTGCAATCCCCAGTACTGCAAAATAAATAAATGAATAAATAAATAAATAAATAAAGCAAAACTTCCTAGAGAGAAGACTAAAAACAGTTCAGTAGGAATCTTTTTCACAGAAAAAGAAACATCAGTAGCTATTATATGGAAGAAAATGTTAATCTCGCTCATATGCAAATTATAAATTAAAACTACACCATGATACAATTTTGTTTCCACCTCTTCATGTTTGAAAAATATCTAGAATGTTCGATAACCACTTCGTTGGCAGCTGTGTGGGGACGTGGCCCTACGTGGCTGGTAGGACTATGAAATGGCACACCCGTGGAGAAGGATTTGGCAAAATCTCTGAAGTTATCAGTCCACACGCACCCTCTGATGCATTAATACACACATGAAACAGCAGGTGTTCAAGGGCAGTCACTCCAAAATTCCATCAAGGAAGTAAGAAATAAGTTAGGGCAAGCCGGGCATGGTGGTGCATACTTGTAATCCCAGCATTCGGGAGGCTGAGACCAGAGGATCTGGGTTCGAGGCCAGCCTCAGCTACCTAGTGAGGCACTCCGAAACTTAGTGAGACCCTGTTTCAAAATAAAGAATAAAAAATAAGGCTGGGGGTATAGATCGGAGGTAGAATGCCCCTGAATTCAATCCCCAGTACTGCAAAAAAAAAAAAAAAAAAAAGTTAGGGCAGGGGCTCCCAAACCTGTTATCTCATTAGGATTACCTAGGATTTATGTATATCTATATTTTTTAAATTCAAAGCTCAGGTCATACTCCCAGACCAATTAAGTCAATTTCTGGAAGACAGAACACATATTTCTTTTCATTATTACTTTTTAAAATGCCCTCAGTGATTCTAATAGAGCAACAAGGTTGGGAATGACTGAATTAGGGTTTATCGACACTGTGGAATATTATTTAGCTGTTAAAATAGAACAAAAGTTGGGCATGGTGGCACATGCCTGGAATCCTAGTATTTGGGAGGCTTTGAGACAAAGGATTGCAGGTTTGAGGCTAGCCTTAGCAATTTAGTGAGACCCTCAGCAACTTAGCAAAACTCTATTTCAAAATAAAAAGAGATAGGGGTGTGGCTTGGAGGTAGACCACCGCTGGGTTCAACCCCCAGTACCACACATACAAAAAAAAACATAGACTTTTTTCTTTTTATTCATTAATACAGATAGATTTACAGGATACATTAAGTATAAAAATAGTAAAAGGCCGGGCATGGTGGTGCACGCTTGTAATCCCAGCATTTGGGAGGCTGAGACCAGAGGATCCGGGTTTGCGGCCAGCCTCAGCTACTTAGTGAGGCCCTCTGCAACTTAATGAGCCCCTGTTTCAAAATAAAGAATAAAAAATAGGACTGGGGGTGTAGCTTGGAGGTAGAATGCCCCTGGGTTCAATCCCCAGTACTGCAAAAAAAAAAAAAAAAAAAAAAAAAAAGGAAAATGGTGTACTAAAAGCTAAAAGCCAAAAGGACAGAAAAGATTCTGTGTTCTAACACACACACCCACACACAGTTTGTTTTTGTTTTGGACCATGTGAAATTATTAGCTGTACCCCCCCAAAAAAAACAATTTTCATTAATAAACAAGTATTTATAAGAGGCTTAAAGCAAGGCTGAATTCTATTAATGAAAGTCCTAATTTCATCAGCAATAATTTATCCTTTCCCACCAGTAAATTCTGTCCATTTGAGAGTGTATCGGGAATGATGATATATAACAAGTTATATTGGGGTGCAAGCAAAGACAGGCGGTTCCCCTACAGATCCCCGGGATTCTCAAAACACCTGTGTTTTCCCATTTTGGGGAAGTGGCAGGCTATGCGTGAATAAGTAAATAATCAGGCAGGGTGACAGTTAAATGTTGTGATGCACTTTGAACAAGCCTGTGTGACAGTGCTCAGCAGCAAGCGTGCTGTGGTGGGGGTGACATGCCCTGGTGGGGGGTAACGTGAGCCGAGCCCTAAAGGGTGAGACCGGGCCGGTCACTCCGTGCAGGCCTCCCTGCTGCAGAGCAGAGGGGGACCCCGTGGCAGAGAGAAAGCTAGAAGCACAGGTCCACTTTCACCCTCTGGAGACCGGCAAGGATTGGTTCTGCGGACATCTGGGTGGCACCACGTGGCAGATTTGCCTTTCAACTTCAGCTCTGGGCTCCTCCAGCAGGCTGAGCCGGCTGAGCTTCTGCAGCTGCCTTTGGCCCTGCAGGAGGAGGCGAGGAGGCCTCTCTGGCTGCTCTGGGGGCACAGAAGAGTCGGGTGGGGCTTGTGGAAGGTATGCCAAGGAAGAAGCGATTTTTAGGCAAAACAGCAATTTGCCAGAGATGGCAGGGAAAGGCTAACCGGCAAAGGAAAGCGTATACCTACAAGGAGTTGCATGCATGTAGGGAAACTGAAAGAGGTACCGGGCGGAGCTGAGGGTGCCAGGGTGGGGACCAGGAAGAACATGTTAGCAAGGAACCCAGTAGGAGGCAGCGATATGGGGGCCTCGGGTAGGTGGTGGTGAGGGTGAGCGCTGAGCTCAGCTCAGGTTTGGCAAGTCTGGAGCCAGTGTTCCTCGTGAGTCTGTGTCTCCAAGGGAGACCGACATGAGAACAGAACACCAGCCACCTCGTCCTCGGGAAGTTCAGGGTGTACTGATGCAGCCCGGCCTGCAGGCAGAGGCTGAATGCAATGTTCAAAGCTCTGACCGTGACATGGAGCTGTGGAGATAGATTTCTCAAGGCCGTTCTGCAGGAGGTAGGGTGGTCCCGAAGAGGAAGCTGTGGAGAACAGTGGCCTCTTCTGGGCAGGCAGGGATAAAGTCTGGAAAGCCGAATAAAAAACAATCTGAGTAAATTGCAGTGAGTCGCCTGGGCAGGGACCTGGGACCAGAAGGAAGTGGCTGGGAGGGGGGAGGGTGCTTGCAGACAAGGAGGCTGCTGGTTTGATGGCTGGGTCAGACTCACAAGGCGGAAGGACTGGGTGCATCCCCCAAGGGCAGGAAGGATTTTTACAGCAGTAGTAGTCAGGTGGAGTTTCACTGGGACTGCTCAGGAGAGGCTCCATGGGGTCTGGGGTTGGCAGAGAGGACCCCCAGGTGACCTGTGGGCACTGTGTTGCTTCCCGTGAAGACCCCCTTTGTGCAATTTAAGTTTGGACAGTCTAGCTGCCTGGCTACAAGTGACAATATAGTGTAGTCAGAGGACAAATAAATGAAGTGGAGATTCCTCTTGGGTCCCCCCCCCCTGCAGGATGGGGAGGGGCTTCTACAGAATCTCAGGAGGGATCACAGGAGCCCTGCAATGGGGGTTGGTTTGTGTAGACCTCCAGGAGTGATTATACACTGGGAGAGCTGCCTAATTTGGGGGAAACTGAGGTTTCACCAGCTAGGGTCCTGGGAGGTATGTAGACATGGTGGTTCAAGCCAGACAGCCATGGAATCTGGTATGCTGGGTGATCAGCACCCTCTGGGGAAAAGGCAAGTTAACGGCTTATTTCATATCAAGTGACCCCAATACCCATCCTCTCGGTTTCTTTTTATATATGCCCCCCACACTCAGGCACCTCGGAATGAGATCGCAGCTCCAGAAACTTGTGAGGAAAAGGTCTAAGGCGGGCATCCGGCGCACCCGCGTGCCATTAATGGCGTATTTTGCAAGACAACAATTTTTAGTGCAGGGATTTTAAACAATTTCGGAAAAGACCGAATTAAACATTGATTTGGTGGGGTGTGGGGAGGGAGTGAGAGGGGGGCCCCCGCGACGACCGGGAGAGAGGAGACAGTGCATGGCTATCGCTCCTTTTGGAGAGTTTTAAAGCCCAAGATGAAGCAGAGTCAGTGATGGAAACAAAACCTTTTTGGCTTTCCACAGAACAAAAATGATGTGAAGCTGCGAGTCAGCAGTTCTGGCGCAGGGACTCCCGGGGACGCCCACTCGTGCTCGCTTTTTGGGGGGTGCCCCTGCCTGCTCCCCCTGCCGCAGCGGCAGACGAGGCTTCTTTTGTCTGGTGTGCTCCCCACCCCGCCCTGCGCCAGCCGGAGGGAGCTGGCACCGCGCGCCCTCCCCGCCGCCCCTGGACCAAGGTTGTTTACTACTTTCTACTCCGAATGACACGCCAATCATCAGGGCCCGCCCTCCTCGCCAGCCAATAGGCTCGTTGGGAAATTCCACCTTTCTGCGGGGCCTGGGCGGCGATTGGCTGCGGCGCTTGTCAGTCAAGCGGGCATCCCACAAGGATGCAGCAGAAGTATTAGGGACGCGGTCACCAGAGCGGAGGAGGAGTAACCTTCCCCCATAAACAAGAAGGGGGCCCCCCCAAGAAAGCGGCGGGTGGGGGAGCCGAAGCACAACCCAGCCCCGGGGCCCCACCGGAGCGGGCTGAGCGCAGAGTCGGGGAATCCCTCCCTCCGCCTCCCGCCCTTCGCTGCAGTTGTAAACACGTTTCCCTCCATGTCTGTTTCCCCTTCTCCCTAACCGTGGCCATTACAGGCTGCTGTTTACAAAAATCCTGCAGGGCAGCAGCGTTCCCCGGGCCCCTATCTTTCACCCCCCTCCCCGCCCCGGGCATCCTTGCCCTTTTTCTGCCTTTCCTCCTCCTGGTATACGCAGAGCCTGGGCCATACAGGCTTGTTTTCCTTTTATTGCAGTCCATGTGGTACAAGGAACGCTTTATCCACATGCACCATTTTCTACGGATACCCTAACCCTCTCTGCATTGCTCAGACGGGCTGGATAGTCTTAGATCAGCCACCCTGCAGCAGAAACGGGCGCAGCTCTGGGAGGGCCGGGTGGATTTTTTGTTGTTGTTATTGCTGGCTTGGGTTGCACGGAATGCTATTTTAATTCTGCGTTTTCTGGCAGATTGGCCTCGAATCCCCTCCCCACTTATGGCTTCGAGATCGGCTGCGCCCACCCCTCCTTTTTTAAAGGCGGCATTGTGTTGAGCTAAATGTTTTTCTACCTTCTTCTGTGATCTGAATCAGGTTTCCCATTTCCAGCAGCACAATGTGGTTGTATTCAGTGTGATAGGGGCGTAGTGGACATGAATTATTTGCGACAAGGCTGCCTGCAAGATGCGGAGCGGATTTTGCGTGGCCCGGAGCAGCTCCTGGCGCCTGAGCTTTCTGTTCTACAGGCTGGAAGCAGGAAGCGCCGGCAAGATGGCAAAAGAAAGCATGTGGCTTTTTAAGGAGCTGCTATTCCAAGTGACATCCCATCCTGTTTAGTTCCATCATCATCATCACCATCATTTTATTATCTTTCTTCCAAAAGGAATGAAAAAAAAAATATCTGTGGAGACAGTGTGTTGCAGATATTTGGGGAAAAGCTTTTGTCAACGTGCAAAGGATGGTTTTGAGGGTCTGGCTTGCTGAGTGGGGGATGGACGTCCCTCCTGCGATTCAGGGATGGGGTTTTGGTCTGTAAGAATCGCAGGGGCACATATGGAGATACAGCCCCCCTCCTCGGGAAGGGATGTAGCCCCCCCGCCCTCCGGAAGAGATATAGCCCATGTCCCTCTCAGCCCCCATAGCTCTTGAACTTTTTCAGTGTTGGGACGCTTGGCTTGGGGACAGGGGAGATGCAAGGGGGTGGGGAGAGAAGGTATGTTGCAGATGTAAATATAACACAGGATACTCGGTGGCCAAAATGTGCATAAACAGCTGCCGGGACCTACATGAGGCCCCCGGGAAGACTCCTATTTCAAGTTATCCACATTCCGATCTTGTTTTCTCTCACTCTCCCAGTTGTCCACACGTGTGCACACTCTCCCCCACAAAGAATACCCCCCCCCGCGCCCCCAGATAATCAAATGAATGCATAACCTGCTATTCCGGGTAGAACATGTTCAGCCCTCACTTGGTGCGTGGAGAGGGGCGGCTGTGTGGCATCACGTGGTGGCAGCAGGTTAAGGACTTAAGGACAAGGCCAGCGATGGGGCAGGGCTCTCCCTCGGGGCACCAAGTTCCTGGCATCCTCTCACCCCCTCATGAAGTTACAAACTGGGCAAGCACTTGAAGGCAGAGTGACACTCTGATGAGGTGTGTCCTGAGGATGGGCACTCTGGCTCTGCCTCTTAGTAGCTATCTCATCTGGGCCAAGCGCCGTCACCTCTGTTGCCCCAGTGGCCTCTGCCCACGTCGTGACCGAGCTGGGCTGTGTCTGCAGGCCCGTGAGGCCCAATGGCATGTGTCTAAGTACTGGGCCTGGTACCTTGCTGGGTGCACAGAGGGGCCCCGGGCCTGGACTTGGGAAGTCATCTCCTCTCTTTTCTGCCTGAGGACCCTCCTAGCGTGTTGAACTCATCTTTTGCTAAATTTCCACATCACCTGCTCTTCGCTGGCCAGGTCAGCCTGTTCGTTTTTTCTGTGCCAGCAACCGCTAAGTGCCAGTAAGTCACATCTGAATAATCAGAGCATGCTCCCTTGCTGGAGAACGCCAGGGCAAGCAGGCGTGGGAACCAAGTGGATCTCTCCAGTTTACACTCGCAGGGAAGCCGGAGAGCCTGGCCACTCTGCTCTCTGACAACGACGAGAGACAAGTTCTGAATCGCAACAGAAATCCCTGCTTAAAACTCTACTGCAGTGTTCTGCAGGAGGCAGAGCAAGGGCAAGGGCCTGGCTTTGAGTTCTTCCTGACCTGACCCCAGCCTGCCTTGGCCTTGTCTTTCCTGGGTCCCCCTGACACCACCACCACCGATACAGCAAGCAAGGGACCTGCCACCAGACTGCTCCCGTGACGCCCACGCACCGGGAACCTTACCCTGTCCCAAGTGTGGGAAAGGGAGAAAGGCCTTTGGTGTGCTGGACCAGCCCATGTTCTAGAACCAACTTCAGGCTGGTGTACTAGCCCTTTACTCCCTTTTCCTTGTCAATCCTGTCTTCAGTGATGTGGTCTTGTGATGTGATTTTTTATGATCTCATGATTGGGGGAAAAAATTTTTTTTTTGGAGCCTTCAGTCTGTCTGGCCCCAGGTCGCAGTAAAAGTGGCCTCACGTCATGGCACCGCGAGCCGGGGCGCCAGGCGGATCAGCATGTCTGTCTGCGCTTTGTTGCTCAGGACTGCCCTGGTGCCTGGGATTCGGGGCTGACCTGTGAGCGCTTCTTTCTTAATCTGGAGCAGGGGTGATAATACCGCTTCCTCAGGGAGCTGCAAGGATTAACTGTGCCTGGCCTCAAGTTTATACCTAGCAGGCGTTCGGGAAGTATGAGTTATTGTAAGTGGGTTTTTTTTTTCTTACCATCCATAGAGGGAAAAATTGCCTTCTATATAAGATTACCAAGAGAGTAAGAACTGAGAAGTATGTAAGATCATTTACCAGGGACCCAATTAATGTTTGTTTACCTTTTCCCCATAAGGAGAGATGCCCTTCGTTACGTTTCTGTACTTCCTGTGAGGCAAGACCTTGGTAGACATGGATTCAGCAAGAAATTAGCTCTTCATACGTTTCAACGTAGGACCTGTTGCTTCACCAAGAGTGATTTTTATGTATGAAAATAAATGCTCGGGCTGGGTGTGGTGACTCACGCTTGGAATCCCAGGACTTGGGAGGCTGAGACAGGCCCTCAGCAACTTAGTGAGACCCTGTTTTTCAAAATAAAGAATAAAAATGGGCTAGGGGTGTGGCTCAGAGGTAGAATGCCCCTGGGTTCAATCCCCAGTACCACAAAAAAAAAAAAAAAAGAAATGCTTGTAGGTCAGAATTTGGAGCACCCTAATTTGAGGGAATCGGACCAAACAGAATTGTCATGACCAACACCTGGTCCTTGCTAAATCATTGTCAAGTGTAATTTTTTAAATAGTGGGGTTGAGCCAGGTATGGTGGCGCATGCTTGTAATCCCAGTACTTGGGAGGCTGAGACAGGAGGATCACAGGTTCAAAGCAAGCTAGCGAGGCTCTCAGCAACCTAGTGAGACACTGTTTTCAAATAATAAGTAAGAATCAGACCGGGAGTGTCGCTTGGGGATAGAATGTCCCTGGGTTCCATCCCTATTTCCAAAAAAAAAATAGTGGGGTTATTGGACTAGTGAGAAAAATGAGAATGCTTAAGTGCTGCGGCCCCTCCAGGTCCACGCAGCCGGCCATCTTGCAGAAGCAGGCCGCTCCCTGACACAGGGCGGCTGTGGAGCTGTGACCTGGCGTCTGCAGCATGTAATGCCACTGTGTGGTGGGGCAGAGTCCCAGCGCGTCCCTTCTGCCATCATTGGGGGGCAAGTGCAATATACTGAGCTCTGCCTACTTCTGTAACCCTATAACCCTACTCGGGGCCCTCTAGGCCACGTGGCCAAGGCCATTAGGACTGTTGAGTCTTACTCTGCACACATCTGTAGGCTGCTGACAGCGCAGGTGCTCAGCCAAACTCTGGGGGTACAGAGAAGCAGAGCTAGGCCCCTCCTGGAAGGGAGATTGCTGTAGCTTTCCTGACCCAAGAAGGAATTGTGCAGATACTATAACTGGCAAGGTCCACCGTGCTCATCAGAGGAGCTTTTCCATATACATCTATAACTTTGTAGCGTGGGCAAGCCACTTAATTTCCTTTAAGCCTTGTCCTCATAGCAGAGAGAATATGCAAGTGAATGACATGTATAAAATGCTTAGCGCTGGGCCTGCCTTTGAACCCTGCAATAAGTATCAGCTCTTGCATTACTCTTACATGCATGCTGTCTTTTGCAAGGAGCCACTGCGGAGTGTGAAAGATAGGGAACTGTAGCATGCAGATGTGTATGGAGTCAGTCTGCGGAGTTATTTGAAGTCCGAATTTGAAAATAAAGGGTGGATTGCCATCCAAACATAAAGAATTGGATCCAGGCTCTAAAAGGATGTTTGCTGTGCTTTAGCAAAATACCATTCTTCTTAAGTTTCATTCAATCATTCCACAAAAATCTCAGCATCTGTTTCATCCCAGGCGCTGTGCTGACAATGGACATGCAACAGCTTTCGGCCCACATGGAGTTCACTGTTGGGCAGGGAGTGCAGGATCACAGGAATAGAGTGTGGTGGTGGGCAGGGAGGGAGGAACCTTTGGTACAACCTGCTCCATGTTGTAATATTTACATGTTAACCTGGAAGGGTCTTTCCACCCAAAAGTAATGTTTTATCCTATCTTCTGAACAAACAAACAAACACTCTCTTTTTCTGTAGGCAACAGGAATCCTGTTCAAGTTTTGGGTGAGAAGTTCTGTCTTTGGGGAAAAGAGGCATTTTACAATAGAGAGTATAACTGGAAATGGTGCTGAGGACACACACACACACACACACACACACACGATTGGTGCCTTGGCTTGTGCATGAAGTTGCTTAGGAAAAGTAGTTGTATGCAAGTAGGAAGGTATTACTTTAATGAAGCTACCAGAACCCAGGTTAAACCACATCCTTAAAAATAAATGGAAATGCCCAAAGCCCATGACTGTGTGCTTCCTTCTAGATCCACACTGTTAAGAACTTCCTGGCTTGATGGAATGTTCTAGATGTGCCCTGTTGAGTACAGTAGCCACTAGCCCCCACGGACAGCAATGGAGCATTTGCTGTGTGGCTAAGTGCTGCCGAGAACTTTTGCAAATTTTATTTTTTAACTAATTGAAGTTTGGATAGCCGTGTGTGACTAGAGGCTGCCAAGGAATACAGATCAAGACAGAGATGAAGTAACCAAATCCTTCTCCCCTAAGAACGTGTGCCCTTCACCAGGACCTGGGCCTT
Source organism: Graphiurus murinus (assembly GCA_004027655.1). Taxonomy (NCBI): domain Eukaryota; kingdom Metazoa; phylum Chordata; class Mammalia; order Rodentia; family Gliridae; genus Graphiurus; species Graphiurus murinus. Next base: position 154,899 of record PVLC010000151.1, read on the forward strand.
TGACTTTCCTGTCATATTTAGAGTTCATAAAAAAGGCTGTGCACGTTTTTTAAAAAATGCATCGCAACCGCTTAGACCAACTGCCTAATTGCCCACACTTTCAGGAGCTGTTGAGGTTGGTTATTAGGAAATGCTAAGTACTTATGATGACGTAAAAACTGGGAGACAGATACGCTGTCTTCTGGAACTGAGTGCCAGGGAGTTAAATTGTGGAGGGAAATGGTCAAGAAAAACAATGAGAGAAGCTTGATGGGTCTATCGAGTGCCTGTTGATTCATGGATATTCAAAAGCCTTTGTGGCTGTGGAAATAAACTAGATTTTAAACATTTGGAAATAAAATTGAAATTCATTTGAATTGAGAATTTGAGTTTGTATTTCTTCTTTTGTTTTGTTTTTTTTTGTTGTTGTTGTTGTTGTTTGTGTGTGTGTGGGGTAACCCCTCAGTTATGTTGTTTCATGAGATTTGGCGAATAAAGCCTGGCTGGTCAGTTTCAATTTTACTTAAATTCATTTTGCCTTCATTCTTTCTAATGTAGCACAGTCCTGTGATGTATTGGGATCAGAGTGCTCCGGGGAAACATTGAAATATAAAAACATGTTCATGAAAACATTTCCACTTATATTTAATTTTTCTTCTCAATAGAAAAATATTTCCAACTTAATCCTCCCTCTGAATTGCGTGCTTTAGAAATAACATCAATCCACCCAAGTACACGAGGGCACTCTCAGTCATTTAATGGGTCAGAGAACGTCAGGCTGTAGAGGCACAGGCTCTGCCTCGCAGGACGCTAATCAACCTGGGCGAGGCCTTCCCAGGGCTCTTGGTTCACAACAAACCCTCACAGCCCCTTGCCCAGGGCCCGCCATGGGGAAGTCTCTCATTCCCATCCTAAATGGTCATCAGCACCACACAGGCTTTGATTTTTGAACAACTTGGAAGTGTCTGCCAAGGCTAGCTGATGTTGAAACTTCCTCTTTCCAAACTTCGTCTGACATCTGGGAGCAGCTCTGTTGGGGAGGTGTTGGAGCATGCCTTAGGGTTGACCACACTTTTCTTCCTGGAGGAAGGTAAGGGAGCCCCTCTCAATGGTAGAGTTCTACCTCCACTTGCCCCATTCATTTTATTGTAGCTTACAAGGTCATTCAGCTCATTAGGAAGCCCAAGCTCAGGGGTACAGGAGACTTCTAAAGAAATAGGAGTAGCCAGGCTGGGGGGTGCATGACTGTAATCCCAGTACTTGGAGGCTGAGATAGGAGGATCACAGGTTCAAGGACAGCCTCAGCAAGTAGCAAGACTCTCATCAACCTAAGGAGACCCTGTTTCAAAATAAAAATTAAAATAGAGAGCTGGGGTTGTAGCTTGGAGGTAGAAGGCCCCTGGGTTCAATCCTTAGTTCAAGAAAGGAAGGAAGGAAGAAAAGGAAGGAAGAGAGGGAGGGAGGAAGGAAGAATCAGGAGAAAGACATAAAGATAAAAATGTATAATCATAAAAACACTGGCAGTTTGGGCTCTACAATGCTAATCATTCATTACAAGAACCCATGTGTACTAGGGTATGTGTAAAAATTCAGTACATTTGGCTGCATAGTAAAGAGTAATGTATTGAGAGCATGTTTTATGTGGTTTCTGCAACAGTCAGTGTGGTGGATTCTACCGGCATTGTTTTATTGGAGAGTTAACAGAGCCTGGAATAATAAGTTGTGCACACTCACACACCTGGTCTGTGGTAGGAACAGGATTTGAACTAAGATAAATCTGCTTTTTTAAACATGTATGCTTTTCATTAGCCCTTCTGCCTGTACAGTCTTTCCACTCGGCCATTTGAGAAAATGGTGTGTTGCTTGTTTTCCCCCCAAGAAAGAGCCCAATAAAATGTAATTTTCCAGTTTGTAAGCTTTTTCCCTCAAAAGGGGAAAGAAACTCTTGGGCTTCTAAAACAAAAATGATGAATAACTTTATTATATCTGGGTTTTCTGGCTCAGTTATAATTTTTGTGACCTTATAAACTTTTCATTGTTGAAATATCTAGGATTTTCCGTTTTTAAAAATTGAGTCACTTTTTAAAACTTAGAGGTCACATTCTTAAATGCACGATTAAATGTATAGATTGTTTCGGTTATGAAATGCCAGAGATTAAATACTAAGAATACATACATATTAGAATGAATATCCTCAACACGGGGAAGAAGCTGGCAAATTCAGGAACTATAGTGTTGTTCTTTTGTATTATATTTTTGTGAAATCAAAGTCTTCAAAGCCTGTGTTGGTGTTGGTCACATAACCTCATGGGCATAGGTTCTTGAAGATTTGACTAATCCTGGACGCCCAACTCTATGATCAGAGACTTTTGAAATGTTACAGTGTTTCTGAACCCTACTTAAGCCAACTTCAGTTGCTCATAGTCCAAAATTAGCCAAAAATGCTTTCCGGCTCAATGGGCAGCTCTGAGTACCGAAGTCTAAACACTGTACAAACTGTCCTTGTAGAAACGTGGGTCTTGAGTGTGTCAGAAAGTGGGTAGTTCATGAATTCCATGAGAGCAGGACTCTGGTCTCTCTCGGGGATCTCTCCCACAGGCTGGATTCTGTCAATTGGAAGAGCCACCAGATGGCGAAATGCAGTTAGACCTTCGCAGAGCTGAGGCTCCCGCACCAATTTTCATTCACGATCCTGCTGGAAATCTTTCTGACCTATAGTCTGTACTACTTTGCTTCTTACTCTAGCGAGCACCATTGACTCATTTCATCCGTGAACACAACTTGTTGGGTTATGGGTAATGCAAAGAGACCCTTCTGGCCGAACAGGAGGTGGTTCACCCTCTGATGGAGGTTTCTTCTGCTTATTGTGTTCTTCAGGTCTGGGTTGATCATCCTCATGTCCCCGTTTCTGTTTAATAGACTTTCAGGCTGTAAGAGAAGCCCCTCTCCATGAGCTGTTCTGCAGGTGATTATTAGCTACTTCCTCTTCGCTGAGAGGGCTTTGAGAAGAGATTTCCGGGCTTGTTTGAATTGTGTGTTGAGTCATGGTGGCACATACCTCTAAGCCCGGTGTTTGGGAGGCTGAGACAGGAGGATCACGGGTTTAAGGCCAGCCTCAGCCACTTAGCAAGACCCTGCTTCAAAAATTAAAAAAAAAAAAAAAAAATAATAATAATAATAATAATAATAATAATAATAAAAAGGGCTTAGGGTGTAGCTCAGAGGTAGAGGTTCAATTGCCAGTACCCAAAAATAAATAAATAAATAAATAAATAAATAAATAAATAAATAAATAAAGTAAAAAGGCAGTAAGTGAAGCCTAGCTTCCTTCTGGTATGTGATGATGTTCTAGGATTGAGAAATTGGAATGTTGAGTCTAGGAATGGTGCAGTATCCGCTAGTGAGAAGTATTTCCCTTCCCGGGATTTTTTTTTTTTCTTTTACTTACCTTCCTCCATCCACCTATATCACTTTCTCCCTCTCTGCATCTGTCTTTTGTCTGTTTGTCTTGCCTGCTGTAAGATAGTTGCTGAAATACTTAAAGGTAACACATTTTCCCACATGGAAGCCTATAACACAGAGGTTTAAAAAATCTATCTTAATGCATGCAATTCCCACTGCTGAATCCTGGACGAGCCCCTAGCCCCTAGTTTAATGACACGGTGTTTTAAAGGGCCCCCTGTGCTCTCAGATAGCTACTGTGCCTAAAAGGACTTTGAAACTGTTTACTAAGGGTCTTCCCTTCCCATCCTGCTGTTCGCTCTCCCCTCCCGGTCTTTCCTCTCCATCTCTGTCTCCTGGTAGAGACGCCTCTCTTCAGACCCTCAGCAAGCCATCCTCGGGCTTCCGGTGCCCAGCACAAAGTTCAGAGTCCTGCTTGGTCTCTCTCAAAGTTCCCACTTAAGCCTTCCCTCGAGGGGAACATAAGCCTTCTCTGCACTCCACTGGACGCCTCTTAGCTCTTGGACTCTTTGCAAGCAAACCTTAGTACGTATTGCAAGGCAGCATGATATAATAGAGCGTGGATCCTCCGGGCAACCCAAGTTCCTGCGCCGCCTTCACCATCCCTGGGCTCTCTGACCTGTGCAAGCTAGGCGCCTCATTTCTGCACAGCTGCCTGCCTCTGAAAAGCAGCTTGTAGCAGGATGCACTGGCATGTGCCTGTGGTCCCAGATGCTCAGGAGGCTGAAGCAGGAGGATCATTTGCCTGGGCAACACAGTGAAACCCTATCTCAAAAGAAAAACGAGAGAAAGAGCTCATGCCATATTAGTTTAATCAGACACACGGGCAACACAGCTCTTGGAGCCAAGCAGAGACTTAACCACTCAGCGCTTCCTTTCAGGAACACTGCATAGATGCAGCACGTGTGCCTAACGGGGTTGTGTCTGTTCCTGGACCGCAGAGTTCTCTTCTGTCACACATCCCGTCATGCTGGGGACATCAAAGTCACATGGGTACTTTTTGCATGCTCGTTTGTGCCCTTAATTTCCCGTTATTCCCCAGTGACGGTCATTTGATTTGAGACCTGTCTCTGGAAAGAAAGAAAAAAGTAGATTAAGCTTTTCAGATGAGGTTTGAGTGAAACCTGGGCAAACTCTTTTTATCGCCTTGATGCTACCACATAGTGGTGGATCAGGAAACTGTCAGGCTCCCAGTGTTGGGGAAATGGCTGCAAACTCAGTGAGGTTTTGTTTTGTTTTCTTTCTTTTTTTTTTTTTTTTTCCTGTTGAAAGAATGGGATCATTATAATACATAACATGCATAAGTACGTAACATACATACACATGCAGAACATCCTGAGGACGGGAGCAAATATTATCTGTAGCCTAGAGGACAGAGCAGAATACATGTCCAGGTTAGAAGAATACAGTTCTCCCTGCGTTTAAAGCAAAGAGTTGATCTAAACTTGCAGGAGGGTCCCGTGTGCTTCTGCTGCTTGAGGAGTTGACTGCTTCTCCATGTTCCACCACTGTCAACATCTTACTTCCCGTTTCTTCCCCACTCAGGGATAAGTGTAAGACAAATCAAGTGCTAGCCAGTATGTCAAAGCGGAAAGGCCATTGGCATCCCTGCCTGGCTTCTCTACCAGCCTGACTCACTTCTCACAACAGTATTTCTCTGGGAATCATGTGTTTAAAACACACACACACACACACACACACACACACACACAGGATTCTCTTTTCTGTACATTAGGAATTTACCTTGTTTATGAAATTCAATCCATGGCATTATCTTGTTTGAGTGGGAGGCACCCAAAATTAAATATATCATTCAGAGTAAGATTTTTTTGAGTTTACCAATAATTAGTTGTTGGTAATGTCTCTTTATAGCTCAAGGTTTGGTTTGGTTTCCAGTGTAGTTGGTGATCATGTTACAAGTTGCTTTCTTTTCCTTTATTAACTTTTTTTTTTTTTTTCAGTACTGGGGATTGAACTCAGGGGGATTCTACCTCCGAGCTATACCCCCAGCCCTATTTTTTATTCTTTATTTCGGAACCGAGTCTCACTAAGTTGCGGAGTGTCTCACTAGGTAGCTGAGGCTGGCCGCGAACCCGGATCCTCCGGTCTCAGCCTCCCGAATGCTGGGATTACAAGCGTGCGCCACCACACCCGGCTCCTTTATTAACTTTTAAAAATGTTCAATTTTTTTTTTTTTACTCTTTTTTTCCCTCTAGTACTGAGGATTGAACCCAGGAGTATTCTCCCTCCTATCTACATCCCCCAGCTCCTTTGTTTGTTTGTTCTGAAACAGTGTCTTGCTAAACTGCTGAGGCTGGTATTGAACCTGCAATACTTCTGTCTCAGCCTCCTAAGTACTGCGATTACAGGCATGCATCTACATGCATTACCACTACACACAGCGTTTGAAAAGCATTTTTAAACTTCTTCAGTTGAAATTTCAGACTTGCAAAAAAAAGTTACAAAGAATAGCAAGAGTTCTGGCACACCTTCCCAAATCTCCCCCAGTTGTTAACATGCCACATAACTGGGATACAGGGCTCACAACCCCGGAGGCGCGCTGAGGCCGCCCAGTCCAGCTCCAGACTGGATTCACCCCTCACCACGCTTCCACCGATGCCCTTCCTGTGGGTCCAGGAGAAGCTCCCGCCTGGCCTGGGTTGTCACACCGCCTCCTGGGTGTCCTCATTCTGAGACATTCTCCAGAGTCCTCCGTATTAGCCACTTTTACCCTGTCCAGAAGCGAAGGGCTTCTGTTTCCCAGAATGTCTGTCCCTTTGGTTTATGGACAGATCCTCGTGATTGGATTGGCTCACATGTGTTTCACATGGAGTCCACATGAGTGCCGCTCTGTGCTTCTTGGTGAGTCCCGCCATATAAGGTGGAAATATCTCATTTCTAGTGACGTCAACTTTGATCACTTGGTTAAAGTGGCCTCTGTAGGTTCCCCTTGGCATATTATTTTATTTTATACTTTGTGGTAGTGAGGGATTGAGCCCAAAGGCATTCTGCCTCTGAACTAGACACCCAAGACTTTTTTAACTTTTTGTTTTGAAACAGGGTCACATTAGGTTGCTGGAAGTCATGCTACTGTACTGAGGCTGTACTCAAACCTGTGATGCTCCTGACTCAGCTTCCCACATATTGGGATTACAGGCGTGCACCATGATACTCAACTATTAGCATTTTTTAAAAATTTCTCTTTGTAATTAGGAAGCATCTTTGGGGGGGGGTACGGTACTTGAGATCATGTGAACATACTGTTCCTTATTCTTTGATCTCTTGATTTTAAATTCCATTACTGTGGTGTTTGCCAAATGGTGATTTTCTATTCCTTTCTTTTTTTTTTTTTTTTTTTTTTTTTAGTACTTGGAAATCTACTCTTAAGACTTCTTTCGTTCTTTCTTTCTTTTTTGAGTGAAGGACATATGACTTTTTAAATAGCAATGGCAAGTCCACTTTTATCTGGGAGGACAATTATGAGTGACATGAAGCAGAAAAATATGCAGAAACCAAAAAAATCTCAAATATGAATGTTATTTGAAATGTTCTTGCTATTTTCCCCTACAGAGCAGCAGTGAAGGAGAAGGCAGGAGATCTCAGTTGCCAAAATAGTCCCATTAGTTTCAGTCCTGGCTGCAAATGTCTCTTGCTTTTGAGAACTCAGAGAACAATATTCTAGTGGGCTGACTTCAAGATGTAGACCTGAATATTTGGGATGAGTTCAGAAGGCTTACCCCAATGCCAGGCATTTAATTTACAGTATGGCATTTCATCTCTGAGCTTATTAAGCTATAGAATAAAGTATTTAAGATACTGCTTTCCTCTTGAATGTGAATTATAACTGACATGGTACACAAGTTGGAGGAAGCCCTTTAATTGAATTTCTGCAGCCCCAAATCTAATTGCTGTGAAGAAAGCATTATTTCATTATTCTGATTTTTTTTTAAATTTTTGGTTTTTGCACTGCTAGAGATTGAACGCAGGTCCTTGAATATGCTAACCAGGTACTCTACCACTGAGCCCAATTTTGAATTTTTCATCATTAGAAGATAAAAGTTAAAGAGTATTTTAAAGGAGAGAGGTGTATTTTATTTCTTGATTTTAATCCTACCTATTGCAACTTTTTCTTTTAATTTGTACCTTAATAGACTGAAACAGGCTTTCATTCCTCAACTGTAATATTTTACCAAATTTCATACTTCTATCTGATGGAACTCTGAGTGCCTACATATTTAAATGTCCTGCAAACTATCCCAGTTGAATATTTTACTACCATAGTGAGAGAGAAGCAGAATAGATACACTGGTCTCTATTTTACCTCACTAATATTTGTAACTAGTCACAAATAAAATTTTAGTTTGAAATGTAGTTGTAATCATAAGGGGAGGAAGTGAAATTTAAGTATCCCAAACCTAAGTGCTCAATGGGATTAGCTGTCAGATCACTCACATTTTCAAGATCAAGGAGGAGTTTCGACAGTAGGATTCATTATTTTGAATTAGTTTGGATAATAAGTATATATGGAACGACACTGGGTTTTTTGTTATTGTTGTTTGCTTTGCTTTGCTTTGCTTTGGGGAGGTTGGTTTTGTTTTGTTTTGTTTTTGTTTTTGTTTTTGTTTTTTGCTTGTTTGCACTACTGGAATCAAAGAGCCCTATTTTTTTTTTTTTTTTCTTTTTTTGAGACAGGGTCTCACTAAGTTGCGCAGGCTGGCCTCAAACTTGCGATTCTCTTAATCTCCGCCTCCAGAACAGCTGGGATTACAGGCCTGTGCCACCTCGCCCAGCTGCATATAGAGGTTTGAAAGGTGAGGCTTCGTGGACTTCATGATATACACTAAGAGTTCTGCCATGTTTGCAATTTCTTGGTGAATATTTTAGTGGGCTGCAAAAGTGAGTGGAGATAGGTAAAGTTTATTGGAGTATTATTTCCAGATCCTAACTGGAAATCGGTGACACACATCCTTTAAGATGGCTCCAGGTGCAGGTGCCACCTTTGCTTGGTCTGGAGACCAGCACCCTGCGCAGGTCCTGTGGGGCAGCTGGGCCATGTGACGGGACCCCGAGCATGCCCAGGCCACCTCCCAGGGCCTCCACGCTGCACTACGTGTTCAGTGTTGGGGATTTGACCCAAGACCAAACATGGACCTGGGTATGGCTTTCTATGTTGGAAAAGCAAGGACTCCTTTTTTTTTTTCTTTTTAATTCTTTAATCCCAATATTTGAAAATGTGCCAAAAGTTTGCCATTTTTCTCCAACTAAGAGCAACTTCTAAAGCTCAGTTTCTCTACAGAAGCTCAGTTTGGGGCACGAGTGGATCCACCCCACCTGCAGGAGGCGCCGTACCGTCCTTAGGGCGGAAGGATTCCGATGCTCATGGTCATTGGTCCATTTCAGGTTGAAGGGACACTTTTGAACTGTCATACTGCACATCCTCAAGTCTTAAAGATTCTTTGAGTGTTGGTAGAAGATGAGCAATCCAAGAGTCCTAAGAAAAGGGTGCTCCTGCTCTACCTCCGTGCAATTCAGTGGCGTCCTTGCCACATTCCCTGCAGAAGGCTGCTCACATAGTCAGTTTCCCGGTCACCCAGATGTGTCGCTAGTGCACTTATACGTAGCGGATAATTTAAAGACAAAAGCAAATCACGCACACGTGCTTGCAGGAGAAGCTAATGAATATGGAATTCGGCCATGTGTTCTCAGATTGAACGATGTCTTCTGGTACCGTACTGAGGCGGTGTTGCTCTGCTCAGAGCTCAAAGCACCTCCAAACTAGGGTGCTCAGCTTGTCCACAGGAAGGTGACTCTGTCCCCGTACCTGGCAGCCAGGGCTTGGACCACATGCTCTCCTCATTCCCTTGCACCTGGTAAAGGCAGAGCCTAATTCAAATCTTCAGCACGCGCTTTCCTTCCCATTTCCTGCGACGTTCAAGGCTCTCTTCCGTTTACTTTCTCTTTATCTTCATTAAAATGCAATAAAGCCAGGAGTTTATTAATGCAGATCCTGGTCTATAGAGGCAACTTATTGAAAAGAAGAAAGGCTTGAAAGATGGAACTTCATCTTTCTAAGACCAGAAACAGACTCTGGTTATTAATAACTTTGAAAATGGAAAGCCAGCTTCTGATAGATTATTTCGGAGCAGTGATTCAGACGTGTGGTAGTTAAGTCTGGGCCTGGTCATCAATTACCGTGATTTCTTTGTATCGGCATCATGAATATGCAGAAAAATCAGCATATTCAGGAGGGCTCGCTCTGGTTGGATTCAGACCTTCAGGAACCAGGGAATCTTGCTGTTGGGAGGAGAGGAAATGCTAGGGGTCATGTTAGCAGCTTAACACAGCTTAAGGAAACCAGAAATTGATAAGCACAGGAGAGAGCGGATGTCCACCTGTTGGCCCCCCCACCCCCTGCATTTAATTTGTGAAACTTGAAAAAAAAAAAAAAAGGTTTTAAAATCTTACTACATACGGGATCCTTCTGAGGATTTGTGAAAGTGTGAGTGAGGGACAATTTGTTTTAACGAATGACTGAGGTTTTGTTTCTCACTGTGTCTGCCCAAGCAACATTACCACACTCCTCTCAGGGCGTGAAATCCTGACGAGGGAGGCTGTCCAGTACTCCTCCCTGTGCGCCGGGAAGACGAGGAGGCAGACACCAATGGCGCCTCTCACAATGGAGGTTTGTTTGCTTATTTTTTTTTTTTAATTTAATGGAGGGATTGTGGATGGTTTAAAACTTCCTTGTGCCAAGAAGAGACAGAGAGGCAGAGAGAGAGAGAGAGAAATAACCCATTCTAAACACGTTAGCAATGGATGATCCGCACACATTAACTTCAGACAGCAACAGAAACCTCTTTCTGGACCTCATCCTGTGATGTTTTCAACAAATGAGCTTTGTTGAATTAAGATCTTGTTTAAAGGCAAAGCACACTGAGCTAGTTTTTAAGAATTTTTCAGTTATTTATTTTTATTTTTATTTTTATTATTCAGCATGGATTTTTTATACATTTCTTGAGTACAACAGGGTTACATAGACATTTATGACATATCAATCATTGTCAGAACACAAATAGCACTACTTTGTTTTCCACGTATAGCTCACATTCCTAACATAGCCTGGTCAAGCAAACTTTCTAGAGTCATAAAGCCATACTCCTTTAGGGTCATATATTTACTTTCTAAGAAGTAGGAGGGTCTTTCATCTATGCATCCTAGGAGCAATCTCCAGACTTCGAGATGCCAATGTAGCCATAGCAGAATCAGTATAATTACTCATATATGCAGATAGCAACTGCCAGGGGGGAGAGGGCCCAGCTGGGCTCCTACAACTCCCCCGTTTTTATTTTAAAAAGCACGAAGGACTGTGCCTGTCTTAGGTCGTTTCCTACCAGGTGCTTAATCTTACCCGTCATGGGGTCTCGATGAGTCATTCAAGGAGCCCTGTCTTAGGTTGATATTGCCCTGAGAAAATCGAACCCATCATTGACTACCAGGCCCTGTGCAAGGCAGTGCTTGCAGTTTTATTCCATGTAAATCTGCTCGTATACTAACAAAGGCATTGATCACAAGGCGTACAAGTGGTAGAATGCATAAGCCTAGAATGACTATTGCTGCTAATCCGATAACTTCTCCCAGCAAGGAGGTAAATGAGGGCCAGGTAGGCACCAAGGATTGAAGCTGATCTACAAATGTCTTAGCTGTTTCTGCCATATTAATAAAAATGGGCTCCGCATTACGTAGATCAAAAATCCCCTGGTATAACTTTAACAAATCCTGGGTTTTTTTGTTTGTTTGTTTGTTTGTTTGTTTTATAAAGATGGTGATTTGCTGGGCGTGGTGGCACACACTTGTAATCTCAGTACTTGGGAGGCTGAGACAGACAGGAGGATCACAGGTTTGAGGCCAGCCTCAGCTACTTAGTGAGGCCCTCTGTAACTTAGATCCTGTTTCAAAATAAAGAATAAAAATAGGGGTGGGGGGATTGCTCAGAGGTAGAATGCCCCTGGGTTCAATCCCCAGTACCGCCACAGAGGAAGGAAGGAAGGAAGGAACGAAGGAAGGAAGGAAGGAAGGGAGGGAGGGAGGGAGGGAGGGAGGGAGGAGGTGATTAGTAATTTTGTGTTGAAATACGTGGCTCAGAGAAGCCCTGCCTCTTACCCCCCAGTCTCCGAATCCCAAGGCTTGCTTGCTGACTTATTAAGTTACTACTTGGGCTTGCCTGCCTTATACATGTCCTTCCTTTCTGTGGCCCTCTTAGTGGGAAGCGTTCTTGTCCTGCTGGTATATCTGTCCCATTTATGACATGAAGCTTTACCTTGAATCATTACCTATGTGTCCACCCTACCTCCTCGTCTGACTGCGGGAAAGCCTTACGCGTTCCTGTGAGCCTCAGCCTGTCAGGGGCGCCTGCGGACAGGTGCGCCCAGGTGCACCCAGGTGCGCCCAGGTAGGTGGCCAACAGGTCTTTAATTCATAGGAACTTACCAAAAGAAAAGCTCTTTGACATTATTGTTTTTAAAGCCATCACGATTAAATACTATGTTTAGTGTGGTGCTAATTCTGTGCTCTACCAATTTGTACGAATTGTAGCATTTAAAGTAGAAATAATTGAAAAATATTTTGATGGTAGGTTAAGCACAGCAGCATAAAGAATTTCCACTTTTTTTTTTTTTTTTGAGAGAGACCAAGGCTGGCCCCTTCCTTCCTTCCTTCCTTCCTTCCTTCCTTCCTTCCTTCCTTCCTTCTTTCTTTCTTTCTTTCTTTTCTTTCTTTCTTGTGGTACTAGGGATTGAACCCAGGGGCATTCTACCTCCGAGCTACACCCCCAGCCCTATTTTTTTATTCTTTATTTTGAAACAGGGTCTCACTAAGTTGCGGAGGGCCTCACTAAGTAGCTGAGCCTGGCTGCAAACCTTCGATCCTCCTGTCTCAGCCTCCCAAGTACTGGGATGACAAGTGTGTGCCACCACGGCTGGTTTGGCTTCCACTTTTTAAGTTGCCAAATTCATTGTTTTTTAGAGCTTTGGGATGGCCCTGACGCACATTAAGCGTGGGAATGAGCCTCTTGCCATCTGCCCACTGCGTTCAGTACTTGTCTTCTGCTTATCAGCTCTGTCCTCCTGGCAGAACAGCCTGGTAGAACCCAGTTCCCATCAGTGGGATCCTGCCGATCTTCTTTCACGCGTGATGGGGTGACCTCGGGAACCTCGGGGGCGGTTGCATTTTCAGTGTAGCAGACTGATCAGAAGCATGACCCCGAAGTTGGATGCCTTAGGTCGGAATTCCAGCTGTGCCTCCTGCAAGCTGTGTGACTCTGGCCACACCACGCTCTCTGTGCCTGGGGCTTGAGTCGTGAAGATAGGAGACTAGCAGGCCTGGCCTCCTTGGGCTCCTATAGACACTAAGTCAGAACCCATGCCAAGCTCTCGGCACATGTAGCAGTGAGAGCCCTGTACAAGGGAGGTGACTTACTAACTGGCAGACTTTGTCCCCGTCTGTGCGAGTGCCTTCAAGTTGGCTAATATCACACCCTTGAGAGAGAGAGAGAGAGAGAATAATTTTCACTAAAAGATCTTTAGTCTGCCCAGAAGCAAGTGTGGCCTGTGAGAGGGCTGGAGCTGGTTGGGAAGTCAAATGATGTCTTTGGTTATTCTCGGGGAAAACCAGCAGAGAAATGAAGCCAGAGGTTTGTGCTTCGCATAGTCCTCATCCGCTGCAAGCCACTCGTCTGATTTTTGTCTTTTTTTTTTTTTTAACTCTTTGGAGGAAGGGGCAGGGAGATCATTTTTCATAATACTCTTGTCATCCGTTGTTTATTTAGCAAGGACTTGCTATCAAAACATAGAAGAGTACTTACCCTGCAGGAAACTCCCTCCTTTGATTTATTTGCTTTCCCACTTACACTTTGCCTCATTCCACAGAGAATTTGAGGCTGCTTTCAATTAAAACAAAAACAACAACAAAAAGTGTTAGCGGGTAATAGAGGCTCGGAATGGCCGAGTTAGCAAGATGGCCGCGCCGAGCCAGAAGGAGGCTTGTTCTTCCTGGAATCTGGCTCCCTTGGGGTCCTTGGCAGCCGAGGCAAAAGAAGAGACACAGTAGAATCTGTGTACATATATACACGTGCGTCTTCCCCTGCATACACACACACACACACACACACACACACACACACCCAACACACGCCTTTATATAAAAGCCAAGGACTTCCGTTTGGAAACGTTTGCAAAAGAAGTAGACGGAGGTCAAAGCATTACCTCAGTCTACTTGTTCGTAAGGCCCTCCGGAAGGAGCTATAAGGCAAATAAAAGTGAGGGACACTCTGACCTTAAGGAGCTGACTGTGTCTATCACGAGTCATCGAACTCAACGTGCGCTGATCGTGTAGCACGGTGAGGGAAATCACAGGGTCCTGCCCGGGTCTGGTGTGCACTCGTGGAAGAAACACAAGCGTCAGACATAAAAGTCAGTGTTTTGTTCATTTATTTATTTCTTTTAGATTGAGCTAAAATGCACACAACTCACACTTGACCGTCCTAAGTATCCCTCAGTGTGTGGGTCTGTAGCGTCGGATGCACTCCGTTTGTGCGACCAGCACTGCCATCCGTCTTCAGAATGCTCTTCCTCTTGCACAGCTGGAACTCTGCACCAATTGTACCCCGTACGATGACATCTTCACTCCCCATCTTCACTCCCTTGGCCAAAGAAATAATAATAATAATAATAATAATAATAATAATAATAATAATAATAATAAAGTCTTTGATTGTAAATGTGAGCAGCGCTTTGAAGGAGCTGCAGATACTCCTTGGCATAAAGAGATGGGTCGGCGGCAGTGGCACCCACCCAGAGAGGGTGGTCGGGAGAGTCCTCTGGGGGGCAATGATAGCCGGTGGCAGATCACCAAGGCAGTGAAGAGAGGGAAGAGGGCAGGCACCAGGCTAAAGGAGGCAAGTGTGGAAGCCCAGAGTTCCCCCACTTACCCACCACCAGTCGGGTTCTACCTCCAAACCCGGCCACATTGCCTAACATGTGAGCTTTGGAGACAGTTCAAATCCAAAGCCTAACAGTGGATCCCAGGCTGAGACCCGCCCCCTCCCCTTGACGTACACTTCGGCCGAGCAGGCAGGGCGGGCAGAGTCAGAACTAGAAATCCCGTCTAGGGACCCAGTTGTGAGAGCACCCAATGTTTACAGAGCCCCTGTCATGTGCCAGGGGACAAACTCAGTCATGGCGTGTTTTGTCCCGTTTACACTTGCACCAGTACCACAGGGACACACAGCAGCTCAGAGTGGCCAAGCCGGGCCAGGAGCTTTAACTTCTGTCCAACTCCACAGCCCATCTTCTTCCCCGTCTTGAAACATCAGCTCTCCCTAAAACCAGCTTTTTCAAAGGTAGACAGACAAGACAGTCAGACAGACACACATGACTTGGGCCTTTTGCTTCTGTGTTTTTTGTTTTTTGGTTTTTTTTTTTTTTGGTACTGGGGATTGAACTCAGGGGCATTCTACCTCTGAGCTACACCCCTAGCCCTTTTTTTACTCTTTATTTTGAAACAGGGTCTCACCAAGTTGTAGAATGCCTCACTAGCTAGCTGAGGCTGGCTGCGAACCCGGATCCTGCGGTCTCAGCCTCCCAAATGCTGGAATTACAAGCGTTTGCCACCATGCCTGGCTTGTGTTAGATGTTTTTTTGTTTTTTGTTTTTTATGAACCGAAAAACTCTGCAAATTAGTCCAAGTCTCCTGCACCTCTGCTCAGAGGCTTGAAAGCAAGCCAGAATTTGAAAATACTGGATGGGGGTAATGTTATTTTAAAAAACAAAAACAAAAAAAACACCTGGTTAATTTAATATTAAATGTTTACCCTTCATTTTTTTCTGGCATCTGGTGCACTGTGTAGGTGGTAGAAGATTTCCTGTGGGTTTCGCAAGTTCCAGGGCAAAGCAATATGTACCCTCTGTGGTCATACCGACAGGAAGGACGATTTCTTAACCCCACTGTTGTTGCAGCGCGTAGGTGGGCGCTGGATGCTACGGAAGGGTGTCCTTTCCACCCCTGAACTTGTGCAAGTTCACAGGTATGTTAATGAAAAGGAATAAGGACGGCACTTGTAGGAATTCCAAATATTGAGTCTCGGAGGCAGATGGTCTTTGCTCTGCATGTGTGCCCTGGTCAGAATGGCTGCCGACAGTACCTCGTGGGTGAAACGGATATTTCGAGCATGACTGAGCTGCTTAAGAGCCCCAAGGCGCTTCCTCTACTGGGGTTTAGAAATTTCAAAGGATAGGGGGTGTGGGGGGTGAGGAATTATGGGCACGTGATGGAGAGAGGGCCGGAGGATGGAAGTAACAGGTTCAGAATGTATCATCTGTATCCCTGCAGCGCTCCAGCGTGGGCTGATGGTGTTAATTTAGGACGATGAGGTCTTTCCATGGCATGAAGCAGGAGAAAGTGGACTTGGGGGGAAAGTGTAGGTGCTATTTATTTAGACGGGAGTAAGGGGAAGACAACGGAGGGGAATATATTTGACAGGCTTTACTTCGATGGGGGGAAATGCAATTAAAAGGAATGCATTTGATAGATAGTTGCAGAATTGGAAAGTGTGTGGGCCGGGGGGCTTTTCTAAATTTCCAGTAGAAATTAATTCCAGTAGTGGGTCAGGCAAAGTTGGTAGACACCTGTGCTGGGAGGTTGAGATGGGAGGATCGTAGGTTCAAGGCCAGCCTCAGCAACTTAGCAAGATAGTCAGCCACTGAAGCCCTGTTTCAAAAAAAAAAAAAAAAAAAAAAAACAGGAGCCTGGCGTGGTGGCGCACGCTTGTAATCCCAGCACTTGGGAGGCTGAGACCAAAGGATCCAGGTTCGTGGCCAGCCTCAGCTGCTTAGTGAGGCTCTCCGCAACGTATTGAGACCCTGCTTCAAAATAAAGGATAAAAAATAGGGCTGAGGGTGGAGCTCGGAGGTAGAATGCCCCTGAGTTCACTCCCTAGTACCTCAAATAAATGAATGAATGAATAAATAAATAAATAAAATAGGGCTGGGGGTGTAGCTCAGAGGTAGGATGCCTCTGGGTTCAGTCTTCAGTTTCCAAAACAAAATTTTTTTCCAGTAGTATTAAAGGCGATCTTGTTGGTTTATCCAGAGGGTTTGTGTGTTGGTAAAGGTTGAGTGATGGTGCCCCTTTTGGACGGGGGGTGGGTGGGCTGGGGATAGCACCATGTGGTAAGAACCAGGTCTCAGAGGCGCCAGCCCTGGCTCCTCAGCCCGGCTCGCTCTCGGGGGTGGTGTGGCGTGCGTGGCTTCGGCTGTTTGGACCTCACTTTCTTCTGCTGCCAAGTGAAGACATTCAGTTGGATGGGTCTCGGGTTGCCTTCTGCTCTAGGATCTGATGGCTCCTTCCTCTCGCATTGGGCTCATTTCATAGATGCCCCATGGTGAAGCAGAATCCTCCCTCCTCCCTCTGCTCCCTGGCTGCAGGTGAGAGGTCCTCCTGCAGGGAGGATGGGAGGAGTGGTCTTTCCCTTCCTCAGGCCCTGCAGAGCCAGGCTGGCTGAGGGAAGAGGCGACTCCCACATCTACCCTGGGCTTCAGGTCACTCTGATTGTTTGCAAAACTTATTATTATTATTATTTTTTTTTTTTTGTCACTTGCCAGAACCTGTTCTCCCTGCAGGTAAAACCCAAACACATATCCTGAGCAATACTGCACGCCAGTTTGCAAGTGCTCCCGCTTCTGTGCCCTAGTCTCCTGCATCCTCTGCACCAGGACTCGGATGCTCTGGGAACTTGGAAGATGGCCAGTTGTTTGGCCATGAATTTCATGGAAGTTGCTACATCACTTATTCCTTTCTTTCTTTCTTTCTTTTTTTTTTTTTTTTTTTTTTGGTACTGGAGATTGAGCCCCCAAGTACCTTACCTCCAAGCTACACCCCCAGCTCTAGTTTCTTTTTATTTTGAAACAGGGTCTCACTAGGTTGGTCAGAGTCTCAGTATTTGCTGAGGCTGTCCTGGAACCTGTGATCCTTCTATCTCCAGCCTCCTAAGTACTGGGATTGCAAGCATGTACCACCATGCCCAGCTTCACTTATTCCTTTGAAGGAAAAATAAAAAGCATTAACTCTTTTAACATTTCCATCTCCTCGTTTTCAGGTTGAGTCCAGAATTTGGGGAAAGATTTTTGAAAAAAGAGATTTATGCTTAAGATTTTTTTTTTTTTTTTTTTTTTTTAGTTTGGGGGAGTGGTGCTTGGCTAGTTTGGGGTTTCAGCATGTTCGGGGAAAGAATTTAAACAGTTGATTTGGGAAGCACGACCCTGTCTCCTGACCCCTTCATTTAGCAAGTAAACCTTACACAGCCTCCAAATATATGGATTCCTGGGCATGATCCTTGGAGCTTGAGTATAGCTGACCTCTTTTTGTTTCTGAACTTTTCTTGCAAATAGCTTCAGTCTTAAGACCAAAGATGGAACAAAAGGATGATTCTTAAACGAGGCTTCTACCTCTGGGGCCTCGTGTTTGCTTCTCCTTGGTGAGCAGTCCCACTTGCTTTGTTTTTATAAAGTTATCCTAAATGTTAAAGTTCCTTTTATCTTTCAAAGAGAGCACCTGTAAACCCTGCGCATACAGCTATAGGACGTTTGGGAGATCCTGAGACTTGTAAGAACATGAGGTGGGGTGCAGGCAGCTTAGACAGGAGGAAGTCAGAAACCCGCTTGGGTCTCCTAGCACCACGCAGACTTTAATTTGCCAGGATTATAAGCTGAACGCCAGGCTCCATATCCACGGGACCTGCAAGGCAAGCCCTGGGATTCTCCATCCCGCTTTTTGCAGGTGCCAGTAGGCTTGGTCCTATTTTGCTTCACAGTCAAGCTCCCCTAGAACCAACCATTAGAGAGGTTCCGTGGACCTGCAGCAATACAGTTCACCTGATCATTTGGATAATGGTCTAGACAGAACCAAACGCCTCAAATCAGGAAATGAGATTGGCTATTTAACGGTTCCAACAGCAGTTCTTTCAGCCACCATTTTCTCCAGGATGCCTCTATGGCCTCCCCAGTCCACCCAGGGTCTCACTAAGTTGCTGAGGGCCTTGCTAAGTTGCTGAGGCTGACCTCAAACCTGTGGTCCTCCTGTCTCAGCCTCCCAAGTACTAGGATCACTGGTGTGTACCACCACACACTGCTTCACACCCACTTTTATTTAACACTTACAAAAACAAAACAACAACAAAAGGAGGGGAACCTCATCTATTAGGGTTAAAAAAAATGAAGGAGTCTTGAACTTCAGAATCCTTCAAGCAACTTTTCCGAAGTACAGAGAGTTGGATTTTTTTTCTCCCTTGTTGAAATTGAGGAAATGATAGTGTTCCAGATGATTGAATTCCCATT
This sequence comes from Graphiurus murinus, assembly GCA_004027655.1. NCBI lineage: Eukaryota > Metazoa > Chordata > Mammalia > Rodentia > Gliridae > Graphiurus > Graphiurus murinus. The sequence goes on from PVLC010000151.1 coordinate 173,726, forward strand.
GCCAAAATGGGATTTTAGCACTTTTAATGTGTTCTGGCAACGTTGACATGTTTTTGGGTTTTGTTTTTTTAAGTGTACTGCCCCACCACCTCCACCACTCATGAAAATAAAAACTCAGCAAAATAAAAATAAAAGCCAACAGAATTCCGTGGGAATAGCAAGTGTTCTTCTCAGTGTGTGTGTGTGTGTGTGTGTGTGTGTGTGTGTGTGTGTGTGGTAGTAGTAGTAGTCATCTTTGCAAAGCTATTCCAAAGATGATAGTTCTGCATTTGCCTGCATTTCTAAGACACTTTGGAATCATGAGATCTCCGGCTAAACAAAAGTTCCATATATTTTTGCAGGTGGGTGGTTCTGTGGTCCAGATGTCCAAAGTACTGATTTGAGAATCTGTGCTTCTGTTAATGGGTATATGTTATCGTCAGCGACACCCTATTCTCCCAACCTGGATAACAGAGTTTACTTTGAGAGTCTGGGTGATCTTTTGCGATTTCTGCACTGTAAAGTACTTTAACAGCAGGAGATGGGGCCAGCAAAAAGACCTGATGATGGAGAAGAATAATGTGATGCTTTAGCGAAATAAATGTTGACTGGTCCAAAAGCATGCTACCAGGGAGAAACAGGATCAATAGGAGAGGACCAGAGATGCTAGAAAGGTAATAAATGAGCAGGCTTAGAAGTTCCTGCTCACTAGGTGTGGGTGTCTACACTCCCTGGGTAGATTTTTTTTTTTTTTTTTTTTTTTTTTTTTGGCGGTACTGGGGATTGAACTCAGGGGCATTCTACCTTCAAGCTACACCCCCAGCCCTATTTTTTTATTCTTTATCTCGAAACAGGGTCTCACTAAGTTGCAGAGTGCCTCACTAGGTAGCTGAGGCTGGCCACGAACCCAGATCCTCCAGTTTTAGCCTCCTAAATGCTGGGATTACAAGCGTGCACCACCATGCCTGGCTCCTGGGTAGATTTAATTATCAAAGAGACAGAGACAGAGAGAGACTGAGTTTACACATAAAAGCATTTTTTTCCCATTCCACCCAAGCACAGAATGCCACGTTTAAAATGCATATACTTCTTTAAGAGTTCAAAACATTTAAATACAGCCGTGCACTGGGGAAAGACGTTTCATTCAACCACAGATATGACAGACCCCATATCTGATACTGGTCCCCTACGACTCTATTGCTCGTGACGTCATGGCCATCTGAGTTGGCACAAATATACTCTGTGATGTCACACAATGACAGAATTGCCCAAGGGCTCATTTCACAGAACATATCCCTGTTATTAAGCGACACGTGACTGCATGTAGTAAAACCCTTAAGATTACAGACAGAAAATGAACCCATTGGAGTGATGCAAATGACCAAAAAAAAATGTGGAAAAAATTACCCGGCTTTTCTTGCCGCCGGAGAATGGAGGTGAGGTGCCTGTTTCCCCTTCTGACTTAAGAAGCAAAGAAGAATGCGACCGTGGGCCGTGTTTTCCCTTTTACAAAGATTCACTTCTCTCAGGGCTGTATCAGAAAATGTACAAAAGAAGATTCCCAAAGTGCGTTTGCCAAACTGGGAGGTCTTGAATAGGTGCGTCGCCTCCAAAGCAGGCAGGGTTGGAGGAGCCGTTCTTGCTTTTTCCTCATCCTCTGTGAACAGGAGATGCCTGCATGTGTACAGGTGTGCGTGCAAAAACCCCAAGTCCAAAATCATGTACCGTGACATCAGGTACCTTGTACATTTGATCTCACTCACCTGAGAAAAGGGTCTTGCTGTGGTTGACAACATTTTATCCAAAACATTGTATACTGTTCTCCGGGTGGTCGTCTCCCAATGGGCGGTGGTGTTCAGTCATTTAATTATGTTGACATAAACGTTTATGTGTGGAACGGGGCTTTTGTGTGGGTTGTTGAAGCACTGCACCTTTTTGACGAACAGTTCTACCAAAATTAACAGGAAGAATCGACGTGTGTAGCCACACCTGCATAGCTTGTAAAGGTAGGTTCAGTGAACGATGTATCTGTAGCACTGAGATTTGGGTCAGCACCAGTAAGGTAGCTATTTGCCCAGAAATGGGGCTTAGCACCCCTTTCAAGAGACACAGCCAACAAGCAGGGCGTGGTGGTGCATGCTTGTCATCCCAGTACTTGGAAGGCTGAGACGGGAGGATCCGGGTTTGCAGCCAGCCTCAGCTACTTAGTGAGGCCCTCTGCAACTTAGTGAGACCCTGTTTCAAAATAAAGAATAAAAAATAGGGCTAGGGGTGGAGCTTGGGTTCAATCCCCAGTACCACCAAAAAAAAAAAAAAAAAAAAAAGAGAGAGAGAGACACACAGCCAATACCACAGTGCTGGGGGCCCTTCCCCGTGAGCTTGGCCTCCACTTGGTCCAAACAGCCCCCAGTTCGTCCCTCGGGGACACAGGCCTGCCTTGTGAGGAAATGAGCCACATGCCGGAGCCCACAATCCCTCACATAACTCCGTGTACAGTATCAGAGAGTGGAAATCGGGCTGAAGCACGAACAAGCAGGCAAGTTACAAATATAGCATACTCTCGCAATTCCACTTGAGTTAGTCACGGAGGGACAGTGTGAGCTTTATAAACTTATAAGGAATATACAAACAGTTCCAACTTTAAAATAACTCGGAGTAATTTTTAAGTGTGTGAAAAGAGTATTTTTTTTTTTATTGTTTTTGTTCCACCCTGTCCATTAAGCATCTGTGACAGGCAGTGACACGTGAGCCGTGTCTTTCTGTGCCCAAGCTCGCTGCTCCCGGCGCTGGAGGGGAGTTACAGGAGAAACGCCATTCTGCAGAGTTCTCACTTTTTTGAGACAGACTTTAAAAAAAAAAAAATGGCGGAAGGAGGTGTGTAAGCTGTGTGAGAGAGATGCTTTGTGTTCGTTGCTCCAGGCAGCCCAGCCTACGCGGACCTTGCTCCGTCCTGCCTGGATCCTCGGTGTCAGTTCTTCTTGTCTAGGATCTTTCTCCCCCATTAAAACTTACCTGTAAGCCGGGCGTGGTGGCGCACGCTTGTAATCCCGGTACTTGGGAGGCTGAGACCGGAGGATCCGGGTTCTCGACCAGCCTCAGCTACTTAGTGAGGCCCTCTGCAACTTAGTGAGAGACACTGTTTCAAAATAAAAGAATGAAAAAGAGGGCTGGGGGGTGTAGTTTGGAGGTAGGATGCTCCTGGGTTCAATCCCTGGTACTAAAAATAAAATAAGAATAAAAAATAAAACTTATCCACGTTTTCCAAATTTGTATGTAGACTTTGAAAGACTAAATCAAGAATGCAAATAGATCCTGGGGCCCAAGCAGGCCTCTCACCAAAGGAATTTAAAAGAAAGGATTTTGGGACAATTTTAAAGTACACCAAAATAGATTTAGAATAGAATAGCCCGTTTTATGAAAATACAATGATAATAAAAATAGACGATGAACCCTTTCCCCATCTTTCTTAATATTGGACTTTATCCCTTTTCCCCGAGGAGACCCTCTGTGATGTAGAATTAACTCCTTTTGCTAGAAAATTCTTCAGAGACTTTCCATGGCCGTTAAGCTCATGGTGTAGCTGTGTGTTTTCTTTTCTGTCAGTGGAACAGATCGCTTCTTGCTGATGCCAAGCAGAGAGGAGAATGGCAAGGTGGGTGACCGTCCCCCGCAGATGAGGTGGCCATGACGATCCCCCTACTCCCCACATCAAAGAATGACTCTTTAGTCCGCTTGGTAGAGTTCTCAAGTCCTTCCTTGAGATTAAATCAAGAATGCAAATAGACCCGGGGGCCCAAGCAGGCCTCTCACCAATTTCAGGCTGGTGCACCCGAGATTTCTATCACTACAGATTAACAGGAAGGTGCGTAAAACTGGTTTCCCCACGATGTGAGCCACGGAAACCAAAACTGATGAATGAAAGTAAAAGAGAATGGAGGACGGACAGATGTCACACTGAGGGTGAACCTGGAAAAGCACTGTGCTAAGAGGAAGAGGCTGGTCACTAAAGACCCCCTGTCTTATGGCCCCATTAAGCACAATGTTTGCAACAGGCAGATGGGTAGAGACAGTGAGATTAGTGGCAGACAAGGGAGTGGGGCGCTGGGCAACACTAATGGGGGTGGGATTTTCTTTGGGGGGGTATGGAGGGTACTGGGGATTGAACCCAGGGGCATTCTGTCTCTGAGCTACACACCCTCCCCTCCAACCCTATTTTGAAACAGGGTCTCACTGAGTTGCGGAGGGTCTCACAAGTTGCTGAGGCTGGCCGTGAACCTGCGATCCTCCTGTCTCAGCCTCCCCACTACTGGGATTTACAAGGGTGCACCACCACACCCGGCTGTGATGAAAATATTCTGATTGATTGTGGTGATACTTGCACAATTCTGTGAAGGTACTCAAGGCTATCAAATTTTGCACTTTAAATGCATGAATAATAAAGTCTGTGAATTACATCTTAATAGTCATTATAAGAAAAAAATATGCAAAGGAAGGGGAGAAAAATCCTCTAACCCACAGTAAGGAAATCTAGCAGCTCACCCAGAGGGATTCCTGAGCCACCTCTGTTTCTCAGCCTCCGTCACTCCCTGTAATTTCCTGCATCGCATCTTTGTGTAGATGGCTTCCCTTACTCTTAATCCCCAGCTCTCAAAATCTCTACTTAATAATGATGCTATTTATATCATGGCTCCTTTTGGGTCTGTGGTTGCCCTTTCTGCAGTTCAACTTCCTGTTTTCTCAATCCTCCGCCCAGCATTCCGTGCTGGTGCCGTTCACTTCAGAGACCCTGGGCACAGCCAGTGGGTGATGCTTTCTTTTGCTCATTAATGAAATGTTCACAGATGCCTTCCTCAGCCAAACCTTGTAGCTTACCTTCTGTGCTCTACCAAGTGGAAGGCGGCCCAGGACTCAGTTTCTCTTCTTCTTCCATGATAAAATTTTTAGCTCTGCTGAGCTGTGTGAACTGCTTAAGAGAGGATATCCTCATAATCTGTCTCGTTTGTGAGGCTCGTTTGGGTGGAACTAGCTCCAGGGGTCATTGAGTCTTCTGGGTCTCCTTGATCTGGTTTCCTGATAGCACAATCATTTCTGTATACGAGTTGCTCCCTGGACTGTGTCTCTGTCACTAAGTACCTTCCAGGAGAGGAGCTTCAGTGTTACAACTGAACAGTCACCCTCACTGACACCCAACAAGACCCATCCTTGCAGATCTGTGCTGGAAAAATGAACTTGCAGGTGCCATTAGCTATAATTCAATGAATAAAGAAGTTCAAGCCAGACGTGGAAGTATGCACCTGTATTAATCCCAGTACTTAGGAGGCTGAGGCAGGAGGATCACAGGTTCGTGGCCAGCCTCAGCAACTTAGTGAGGCCCTCTGCAACCTAATGAGACCCTGCTTCAAAATTTAAAACGATATAGAGCTGAGGATGTAGTTCAGAAGTAGAATGCCTCTGGGGGTCAATCCCCATTACCCCTCTTGGACACACACACAGCATACACAGACGAAAGAAGAAGGCCAACTGGGTATATCCTATCTTACTAGTCCCCAGGTGCTACACCCTTTGCCAATGTGCAGTGTTGCCTGGGTTTTGCCCTTCACACTACGTGGCACACCTCAGTGGGGAGAAGAGGTGTCAGGATTTCTGATTTATTTCTTCCTGATGGATGCATGCTTAAAAAGAAGAGTAGCATGAAAGGAATTCCCCTAGCCAGGCGTGGTGGCGCATGCATGCCTATAATCTCAGTGCTTGGGAGGCTGAGATAGGAGGATCACAGGTGCAAGGCCAGCCTCAACAAAATAGCGAGACCCTGTTTTAAAATAAAAATAAAATAGGGCTGGAGTTCTAGCTCAGAGGTAGAATGCCTGTGGGTTCAATCTGAAGGGAGGGAGGGAGGGAGGAACAGAGAGAAGGAAGGGAGGGAGGGAGGGAGGGAGGGAGGAAGGAAGGAAGGAAGGAAGGAAGGAAGGAAGGAAGGAAGGAAGGAAGGGGAAACTCTCCTATCCCTTTCAGACAGCAGAGACGTGCAGAAACAGGCTGCCTTCACGGAAGGTTGTGGATAAGGAAGCTCTGGTTGAGGGTCAGTAGGAGCTGGGGTAGACGCCTAGGTTTGCAGCCTAACAGCTCTATAATGGCGGGTGAGTTATTTAACCTTTCAACGCCTCAATCTACAAATGAGGTTAGCAATGCTGACCCTGTGTGATTGTTACAAGGATCAAATAATGGTTATAAGATGCTCAAGGTGCTGTCAGGCGTATGGAAAATCCTCAGTGAATGTTAACTTTCTATTACTGTATTCAGACTCCATGATAGCAAATGCATTCATCTAAGAGAGGCTTAAATAGTTAATGTGGAAAAGGAGACCTGGGGATTTCAGATAGCCAGAAGCTCAGAATGAAGAGGCTAAGAATGATGGCATTCATTAGTGTAGAGACCAGATGGAGAGAATCCAGGCAAGTCGCCTTGGGCTTGGAAGACCACTGTCGATCTGTTAGTCTCAGCACATCCCACACTGTTCAACTACGTTCGTGCTGGTTAGAGTGGGTTCGTGGGCAGATTAAGGAGCACAGTTGTACACACTGGACTCTGGAGAAAACAAGAGCTTTGGGGCACGCTGTGTGAACAGGTTCAAACCCAGCCAGCCTTGCTGTGCACACCAAGACCCCTGATGAAGTAAGTACACTTTTCTCTGCACCCACGCAGCCATCCCCAGCCATAACCTTTGGTTTGGGGACGCTTTCTTTTTGATTAAGACAGAGAAACTGCAACATCTTCAGATTCTAACCTACGATGGTGTCTTCTGAGTCTGGCTAAGGTGTACTCTGAAGAACAGAAGCTGCTTTCTTGTTGGCATTAGGAAGGGGATTATCATTGCTAGTGTGGTCTTTTGTGAATGTTTGCGACATAGAATTTGCCCCTTGAGCTCCCTTCCCACACACAACCTATCCACCCAGCCTCTAGAATTTTCCAGGCAGAAGCCTTGTTCAGAAGCTGTTTTAAATTCTGCCTGGCATTTCTAAGCAGTGGGGTTTTCCTTTAGCCCTTCTTTGCAATGTTCAGACAGGAATTTGACGGGCTCATCCTGTCTTCCTTTTGAGCAAATCCTTCTTTCCTCTGCCTGTGCATCCACGCACGGCACAAGCATACTTGTATCATTTAGCTTTCCTTCTTGGATCCAAGAGTTTTCCAATGAGCCTGCTTCTCCATTGTAGCAGACTTAGGTAACTTCAAACCAAGGGGCTGGGATAAAGTACCTGTCTCTCTCTCTCACTCTTGCTCTCTCTCAGCCTGAGAGACCTGTACTCTCCCACCATTCCACTCCTTTGATTGGTGCCCACCTTAGTCTGTTTTCTGTTGCTATAACAAAATACAAGGGGCTGGATAGTTTATAAAGAAGTTTATTTTTTATGGTCGTAGCGGGTGAAGAATCCAAGAGCATGGTTCTGCCTCTGTTGGGGGCCTTCCTGCTGTGTCACAGCTGCTGTGTCACGGCATGGCCGAGGGTATCGCCTGTGGGCTCATCTCTTTGTTATTTCTCCCCATAAAGCCACCAGTGCAGTCCTGGGTCCCACTCACATGACCTCATCTGATCCTGGGGACTCCAATACTACTAGCAGCAGATTTTACTTGAATTATCCCACTTTCTTCCTACCCTCTTACTGCAGGAGGAGGCCACTGTCCTCTCTCCCAAAAATAAAGAGAATGAACTTCTCAATTCGATTGTGACCCCGACCCCGGTCCTCTCAGCGGTCGGTGTGGGACGCGGCGTTAGCTTTTTCCAATCATTTAGGTAGGCTTCCGTTTCCATCCTCGGTCACTGCAAGACTTTCAAGGAATAGAAAGCTCTCCCGGGCCCAATCAACTGGCTTTCTTCCTCCGTGCATCTAGCAGCCCCTCTTTGCCTCGCGTTTTGAAAAGTGGAAATGCCCTTGATCGCGCCATCAGCTTCTCCGATGCCAGGGAGAGGAGGTTCCCTTCCCGTCCCCCCATAGCGCCGTACTCGGAAATTTGGTTACTACACTGAATTGTAAGCTTTGGCACTTGTGTGAAGCAGCCTTCCATATGCTGGCCAGACACACTACCCGGGGCTTTTTATGAAATCCCTTAATAGTCCTGAGCACTAATAATATTTATATACATTGAGACAAGGCAGAATTTACAGCAGGTTTCTGGGGCTGGCTCCAGGACTCCGTAATCCAGACTTCCTCCTGTTCTGCCTCCCCAAACCCTCTCGGGCTGCGCTTAAGGCTGGCTTTCCTCCCCTGAGTGGCCACTTATTTATGGAGTTTGTTCTCCATGAAGGAGTCACCTCCCCTCCCTATCTTCTCTCCTTCCCCCATCGCACCCCATTTCTCATCCCCTGCAGAACATTAAGTGTGTGTGTGTGTGTGTGTGTGTGTGTGTGTGTACGATTTGTGTCACTAATCCTAAAAGGAACCTGTTGATTTGGGGTCCTCTTAAGAAGAATTGTTCTCTCTAGAAAGAAGGTGATTGTACCTGGTTTAAACTCTCTTGGAATTTGTTTGGAAGTAACTCCCGTCCCTTGGAATAAACCCGGCATCCCCAGCCTGTCTGAGGCATGACTGAATACTTCCCTTTACTCCATCCCCTTGGAAGACTTCGCTGGACCCCTGCCCAGACACCCCTTTTCCTGTGGAAGGGGCTGGTGGCTGGGGGGTGGTGGAGGGGGATTTGGAAAAGCAAAACATATCTAACAGGTACTTTGTCAAGTATTTCTTTTTCTTTCTTATCCTGGGAAAACCCAGCATTTGCATCTTTTTTTTTTTTTTTTAATAACTGGTTGCAAGTGAGGTCACAAGGACATTTTTCTATTCTTCCAAATGCTCTTGAGCTTTGACTACTACATGAATAGTTTTTATAGCATTTGCTTTGCATTGTAAGAAGGAAAAGAGAGTTCTGGAAGCTGCTATTGGTCCCACTGAGTCTCTGATGGTGATGGTAAGATTCTCCGCCTTCAACCATGGAGCATGGTGGTGGTGGTGGTGGTGGTGGTGGTGGTGGTGGATGGCCAACGGGCAGCCCCGAGTGGGGTGTGCGCTCAGCACTGCTGTTACACCTGGAGCACCAGGCTGTGAGCACCTTCCCTGCAGTCAGTTTTATTGAACCTCATGGACCCATGTATTGCATGAGCTTTGTACGGTCAACACAACAGGCTGCGAATCTCCTCTCCTCTTCCCTGATTCCTCTTCGTTCAGTTCTGCCCTCTTTGATCGTGATACCACTGTGCTTCTGCCAGATGACCTGTATAACAGTTTGATCCCCCCTGAAACCTTTAGGCATCGTCCACTAGCAGACAGGCATTGAGCGCCTCCCCGAGCCAGCCTCCTTCTCCCTCTTAGCAACATCTGTGATGCAGAGACATCACACACCTCCACGCGCTCCTCCGCTCCCCGAGAACAAGGACTTCTACTGGTCTATGCGTGCACATCTGTCTGGAACACAGGTGCACCACGCGCCTGGTAAACCCTTGCCAAATGTATAAATGAAAACAGGCTCGGTGGACCCGTTTCTGTTGTTATCAGTTTAAAAAGCAGAAGTCAGAATACCCAGTTTCAGTGTTTCTTTAGATCTCAGTTCTCAAAATGACCTCAGTAACGGCTATACCTGGAATTAAAGTCTCTTCATCTATTTCATTTTTTGATGTTTTTGAGTGAAAGATTCTATGGTGGGGTGTGTGTGTGTGTGTGTGTGTGTGTTTGCTGTACATATGCTAGGTTTATAAATTGTCACCATGGTGGACACGCCCCCTTCCCCACTCAGGATATTGAGGCTGACATGGGTAGTCTCACATCCGTACACGTCGATGGAAGCAGTATCTGTTTTTACATCCACCTGTTTGCAATGAAACAGGAGCTCTTGGGTGTGACTAGTAGATGTGTAGACTGACACAAACTTTCCAGAGGACAGTCCGACTCAGCAAGGTCAATCCTGGAAATCGATCCTAATGAAATATTAAGGGTGCTCGTGAAGACTGCAGTGCCGATCGAATAATAAAACATTGGGAATAAGGGAAATGTCTAATAATAGGAGACGGGTATAACTTATGAGACACTCTGCAGTGGCATGTAATGTTACTGATAGATGACTGTGGAATTCATTGTCTATTATGGCCAGGAAAAAAAATAAAACAGCCTTCTGATGGCTTGATCCTTGTTTTTCTTTGTTTGTTTTGGTTTTTGTTTTGTGGTACTGGAGATAGAACCCAGGGGCATTCTACCTCCAAGTGACACCCCAGCCCTTTTTATATTTTGTTTTGAAATAGGATCTTGCTGAGTTGCTGAGGCTGTCCTTGAACCTGTGATCCTCCTGTCTCAGCCTCCCAAGTTCTGGGGATTACAGGCATGTGCCACCACGCCCAGCTTGACTTGATCCTTTCTTATTGATACTTCTGTATGACTTTCTGTTCATGCACAGGCACAAGAAAGCATCTTAGTGGAGGTGTTGATAAAGGGACCATTTGTGGGCAGGTGGACCTGCATGTTCGTTATATTCCCTTTTCTTATCCGTGCTCTTTGATTTTTATTTTTGAGCATGTACTTTTTGTAAGAAAAAGCAATTAGAACCTTCGATGCTGCCCGTCAGTGTCAAAAAATATACATATTTAAATAGGTTCGGATTATGTTCCAACTCAAAGAAAGTAGGGCATGTGCAATGCAAACCAGATTTCATATTTTGTTGATTTACACTTTCCTTACGAGTCCGAAGAGTGCGATCATTGCAGCATTGTCATGGAAATAAGTGCCAGCTCATCTATCTGGGTGGATCTGTGGTCATTAAACACTGCTTTCCCTTAACGCTCGCACACACAGGCTCAGAGGAGATGGTCTCTAATATCCTCTGGCCCCCTGGGCTCCGGGAGCCCGGCCACCCACACACACCTACACCCGATGGTGACCATCTCACCTGGCGAATTCTCAGTTTCCTAACAGGTTAGGTTGTGCAGAAAAGTGACGACCATCACTTACCGGGGTAAACACTTCAACACTTTTGTAGAACCATTACGTGGACCCTTCCTGGCACCATCCTTGTTCTATTGTGGTTTATTCGTTTTCAAAATCAACCAGCATTTCAGCATACGACTGTTAGAGCATTCCGAGTAAGGAACGCTGCCTGTGGTTTTGTAGTGGTCAACCGTGTCCTGAAACTATGATTTGTCCTGAGTCTTTCAAGACAGAAACTGTATTCATGGAACTTTTGTTACAGCACGGTGCTATGATTTTTCTATTATTAGTTTCTGTTGATCCCTCATTATGCCTAATTTGTAACTTACACTTCATCATAGCTGTGTATGAAGAGGGGAGAAACCTAGTTTGTGTAGGGTACTGTACCATATCCATGGTTTCAGGCATCTGCTGGGGGTTTCAGGAAGGCTTCCCCACACAGCGGAATGTAGAACGCATCCTTCTTTTAAAAGTCAGAGTAAATGGGGCATGGTGGTGCATGCCTATTATCTCAGTACTTGGGAGGCTGAGACAGGAGGATTGCAGGTTCAAATCCAGCCTTGGCAGCCTAGCGGGGACCTCAACAACTTAGTGAGGCCCTGTTTCAAAATAAAAAGATAGATGTTGGGTGTAGTGGCACATGCTTGTAATCCCAGCACTTGGGAGGCTGAGACAGGAGGATTGCAGGTTTGCAGCCAGCCTCAGCTACTTAGTGAGTTCCTCCACAACTTAGTGAGACCCTGTTTCCAAATAATAAAATAAAAAGGGTTGGGAGTATAGCTCAGAGGTAGAATGCTCCTTAGTTCAATCCCCAATACCACACTAAAATAAAATAAAATTAAATAAATAAAATAAAATAAACAGTGGGAGGCTGAGACAGGAGGATTGCAGGTTCACGGCTAGCTTCAGTTACTTAGTGAAGTCCTCTGCAACTTAGTGAGATCCTGTTTTCAAATAATAAAATAAAAAGGGCTGGGAGTATAGCTCAGAAGTAGAATGCCCCTGAGTTCAATCCCCAGTACCACACTAAAATAAAATAATATAAAATAAAATAGAACATGGCTGGGGGTGTCGCTTGGTAGTAGAATGGGTTCAATCCCTAGTACCAATTAAATAAAGCAAAATGAAATACTGGTGCACCACGAGGTTCCTGGAGGGCTTCCTCGGGCGATGTGGTAATAATACCCCCATTTTAGAGATCTGCAAAGAGTTCAAGGTCACCATAAAGACCCCACAGGAGTCCACCAGCAGATCAGACGGGCCTGATGCGTGCCTTGCTAAGGTCGCATCAGCGGGTGCGCGCAAGGGCCATGGGGGTGCCGGTGACCGCTGGTGTCTCACCGTGCCGTCTGTCTGTCCTCTCTGTCCCCACAGTGTGCCCGAGCGCGTGCGGGAAGCGGGCGTGCACCGAGAGCAACGAGTGCTGCCACCCGGAGTGCCTGGGCAGCTGCCACGCGCCCGACAACGACACGGCCTGCGTGGCCTGTCGCCACTACTTCTACGAGGGCGTGTGCGTGCCCGCCTGCCCGCCCGACACCTTCCGCTTCGAGGGCTGGCGCTGCGTGAAGCGCGACTTCTGCGCCAACATCCTGAGCGCCGAGAGCAGCGACTCGGAGGGCTTCGTCATCCACGACGGCGAGTGCATGCAGGAGTGTCCGTCGGGCTTCATCCGCAATGGCTCGCACAGGTCGGTGGCGCGCGCGCCGCGGGGTGGGCCTTAGGTGGTCCCTCTTTGTGTGTGAGTGTGTGTGTTCTTTGTTTTGTTTCCAGTGTGGTTGGATGCTGTGTATTCTAAGAGTGCTCCTTGGCCATTTGCAAGGAAGTACTTAACCCGATGGCTCTGGGGGGGGGGGGGGAGGCCTGGAGGTCACCTCTCCCTGGGTGCGTGCAACCCAGCTGCAAGACAGGGACTGCAGTTTCAGAGCTTCCTCTTCGGGTTGCTACTCAGCTCCGGGAGAGCTTTAGGAGCATCAAGTTGGACACTGAGGCTCCAACAGGATGGGCCTTTGCAAGAGGTTCTGTGTCCAAACTCCTGCCCGGCCTTGGGATATAAGAAGGGTTTCTCAGCGCACACGCTGGGCCCTGCGGTGGCGCCTGGGACCCAGGAAAGGCCCAGCCACAATTCAACATCACCTTCTTCCCCAGGGTGGGGGCAGGGAGAAGGTGACTGGTCCGGGGATTACATGGGGCGTCACCTTGGACATGCACGTGTAATTCCTTCTGCTACCTGGGGCCAGGCAGCCCATCCTCGGCCACCAGGGCCCTAGTAGAGAGAGAACACTGCCCTTGCAGGGCTGTTTGACTCCCCCGGTGGTACGTTCCTGAAGAATTGAGCCATTGTTTTCTCTACCCATTCCTACAGTCTGTTCACAAGGACAGAGCTGCCTTTCATGTTTTAAAATAAAACACCATCAAGAAATAATAAATACCCCCCCCTTTCGGCCTTTGAGGCCTATTTTACACTTATTTTTAAAATAGTTTTTTTTTAAATACTATTTATACTCTCTCTGTACAAGAATGAATTTGAGGAAGGCTAACCTATAAATAAATACACCCTAGAATACTTCCTTACAAAAACATTTTTTAAGTGCTAGATGATTTTTAGACATTTTAGTAAAAGGGGTATGTTTGCCTTAGAATTTTCTATTTGAGAAAAAGATGGAGGAAAAGCTAAATATACACTTATCTTACAGCCCAGCAAAATAAAAACTTATAGCCACTCAAAAATGTGTACACAGCTGTTCACGGCATCTTTATTTGTAAAAGCCACAAACTGGAAACCACGCAGATGTCCTATGATAGATAAATGGTGAAGCAGGAGGGGGTGTGTCCATAACGTGGAATATTACTCAGCAATAAAAAAGGAACCAACCACTGAAATACAAAGTAAATTGGACGGGTTTTAAGAACATTGTGCTGTGCGAAGAAAGCCAACCTCAAAAGGTCACGTTCTGTCTGATTCCATGGATATAACAATCTAAAAATGACAACATTATGGAAAGGGAAAATAGATTAGTAAGGCGGGGATGGGCAGAAAGGACCACAAATGAGCAGCACAGGGAGATCTTTGCATTGCTGGGACAGTTCTGCATGTTGACTAGAGTGGGTATTACGCAAATCCACGCCGGTGGCATGATGACACAGGACTCCGTACACGTTGTGCCAGTGTTAATTTCCTGCTTTGATATTTCATGATTATTATGTAAGATGTAGCAACCATTGGAAGAAATTGGGTGAAGGGTACATGTGCCCTGTCTGTACTGTCTTTGCAACTTTCTGTACATCTATAATTATTTCAAAATGAGAGCATTTTTTAAAGGAAGTGGGTGTTGCAGGGGGAGACGGGGGCTTATATCGTATGTAGGCAAATTAGAGATGGCAGAAGAAGAAAGTGTGGAAAGAAAGTCACTCCCCAGGCTAGGAAGAAGAATCCTGGACTAGATGTTACAGGAAGGGCCTCTCCCTGCTCTGGACAGGTCCACACCCTGTAAGACCCTTTGAAACCCTGGACCCTAAACTCTCAATAGGGAAGAAGATGCTAGAGAAATTTTCACTACCTATTAGTTTTTTTTTTTTGAGGTATCAGGGATTGAACCCAAGGACATTCTACCTCTGGGCTATGCCCCTAGTCCTTTTTTTATTCTTTATTTTGAAACAGGGTCGCACTAAGTTGCAGAAGGCCTCACTAAGTAGCTGAGGCTGGCTGCAAACCTGGATCTTCTGGCCTCAGCCTCCCAAGTACTGGGATTACAAGTGTGTACCACCACGCCCGACTACCTATTAGCTTGTAAACAAAATAAAACCCTGCACCTTTGCCATAGATATAAAATCTATTCTAGGGAAGGAGAAAGGAATTTAATTAAAAAGAAAAAGGTATAACATCACACTGTTTTTCTTGAATGTTTTTACTTATCTTCCTGTAGCTCTAAAAAGATCATTTAAGAACAGTAACGTAAGCCAGGCATAGAGGCACACGCTTGTCATCCCTATACTTGGGAGGCTGAGACAGGAGGGTTTGAGGCCAGCCTCAGTTACTTAGTGAAGCTCTCTAAAACTTAGTGAGACTCTGTTTCAAAAAAAAAAAAAAAAAAAAATACGGCTGTAGGTGTAGCTAGAAGGTAGAATGCCCGTGGGTTCAATCCCCAGTACCAAAAAAACCCCAGTAATGTAAAGATGATTCTCCAACTTAGCATCGTATTACACACATCTCCCATAAGGTGGTTTTGTTTATCTCGTTTGGAAATCAGCCCAACTTTTGGACCCCGGTTCTATATGCAGCTCTAGATCTCAAGGTTGGGCTGCTGGATTAGTGTTTTGTCTGCTCTTTTCCGAGTAACCATAGGTAAGCAGGAGGAACACCAGTCTTACTCATCCCTGATTCCCCATGGTGGGTGACACATTCCGGAGAGCTTTTGAAACAGGAGCTCATTGCAAAGTCATGGAAATTCCTTGCTTTTGTTGTATGCGTAGTGCAAACAACATTTGGATCAATTTACCAGTTTCTGCAAAACACTTTCGAGCAATCGTTTCAGCTGTGCTTTAGCAAGGAAAGAATGGGTCTGTGTTCTGCACCACATGGTACTTGGAATCCCTCACCTGGCTTCACTGGTCCCTGACTGTAGGAGCTAGACCCCGGTGAGAAGCAAAATCGAGGTGGTACCTCTGTTCCTCCTCCAGGTGTGCAGCCAGGGCCACAGCCTCAGAGAGCAGCTCCTCTCCTCCAGAGCCCCCAGAGCTTCCTTTCTGCAAGCTTGTGTCTCCCACGTGGAGCCGACTGGCTCACCACTTAGCAGCCTGTGACACACATCACGTGATCACGTGATTTTTTTTTTTTTTTCTGGAAACAAGTGATAGATTCTTCCTTTGCAGGCAGTTTCCACTTTGAATTGCAATTCGAGTGACTCATCCTGGGTGATCTCCAGGATGAGATACTCTGTGACCACTCAAAAGCTTCAAAAGAATTGCTTTTGGTAATGCATGCTGTAGAAACAGCTAAAAAGCCCATCCTTCCTGGGAGGATGATGCAGGAGGATTTCAGGTTCGAGACCAATCTCAACAAGTTCAGCAGCCTAGCAAGACCCCTGCTTCAAAACAAAAATAAAATAAAATAGGGGTATAACTCAGAAGTCAAATGCCCCTCGGTTCAACCCCCAGTAACAAACAAACAAACAAAAAGCTTATCCTTATAGTTGTTTAATGCAAGGAGACAGACTCCATATCAATTCTCTGTGTTTTTGCTTGACTTTATCTTCGACAGCATGTACTGCATCCCTTGCGAAGGCCCTTGCCCCAAGGTCTGCGAGGAAGAAAAGAAAACCAAGACCATTGATTCTGTGACTTCTGCTCAGATGCTCCAAGGGTGCACCATCTTCAAGGGCAATTTGCTCATTAATATCCGACGAGGCAGTAAGTATTTCACCCTACCGGTGGTTGGATGGATGGCTCTCTTGGTTTTCTTTTGTTGATGGCTTTTCCTGAATCTGTCCCTGAGTCACAACTGAAATAATAACGGGCTTAGCAACACAACATCGTGCATAAGCCTCATCCGTGACATTTCTCCCGTGAGTTCCCCTTGAAGATAAAAAGCAGATTGAAAGGCAGACTGCGTTTTCGCCATTGGCCCAGTTTAGTTTATTCCTATAAAAAGGGCCATCTCTCATCTCTCTGTTAGTCACAAGTTGCTCAGGGGAGGGCACGTCCCAGCATGGAAGAGACTATGACTCAGCCGGCTCAGCTGGAGCCAGATCCACACATGTCCTGAAGTCCAAAGAGTTTTGGTTACGTGGCCAGATTGCCACGTAAAAGGGGAAGAGTTTGATAGCATGTGAAAATTTAGTGAAGTCCCAAAGAGTGGTAGATCGCCCAGGTTACTTCTGAGAGCCAGAGAGATGCGGGTCTGAGTCATCAGGTGCATGAAATTGGGGTCTCACACCTGTGGAGTCACCTTTATTTGCACTAGACGGCATTCCCAGTGCGTTACCCCTAAACTGCATTTGTACAAAGCATTCTCAGTGGCTTCTGCTGCCACGGGTGGACGAGGAGAACTTGTAATGGCGCCTTCTGTTCTGTACCACTGGGGCCGCTTGGTCAAGGTGCTGATCATTTTATAAGCTGGAATAAATAGAGGAAGAAGACCATGCCGTTGAAAGGAATATTTTTGATAAATCCTTCCGTAAAGATTTTTTCTTTGACAGTTCAAGGAGAAAAAAAAATGACTAATATATTTATCCTGCAGATTTACTTTTTCTTACTATTTTTTTTTTTTCTGACTGAGCTATATTCTTATGCTGTGGAGATGGCAGAAACCAGTTTTTGCCTAGCTCTTTTGGGGTTTTTTGATATCGTTTGTTTTTCATGATCTTCCCCTCCACAAGGGAGATAACCTTGTTCCCCACAACTAGAACTCTCTCCCCTCATGGTACTTCTGAAGTTGTGTTCTTCTTGCTGGTACTGTCTTTCTTAATTTTTTTTTAGTTTCCTCATCCGGAGAAGGACCTAAAACTTTTTTTTTTTAATTTTTCTGTCCTGAAGGTAAAAATGGAATCCATGAATTAAATCCATGGAGAGTATCCGCTGAGAAGGAATTAGTATATATTCATGCATAACCAATGAGGTGTGTCTCCATGGTCTCAGGTGAAATCAGTTGCATTTGGGATGACGGGACATCTTGTTGGAAGGAGATTCCCAAGCTTTAACAAGAGACATGCCCCACATTTTAAAATGAGGATCTTATCCTTAAAATGCCGAACAATCTCTTGTCTTTCTAACTTCAATTTTTTCTTAACTTCTCATGGATCCTCCAAGGAATGATCTTATTCTTTCATTTTTTTTTTAAATCAAATCAAAGCAAAACAGTATGAAGTAAATCTTCACGAATTATACATCGCAACTCCCCACCCATTGAACCACACCTAATTACGCTCTTCTTTATAATTTTGTCATAAATTGAACTGCAGTTTATTTTTTTTTTAATTTACAGTAAGAAATGGTAGCCCATGCAAGGTGAAAGGAAATCCACTGTTTCTGCATCATCTTTTTACATCTGTATTAATGACTTTTTCCAACTAAAAAAATTTTCCAATCTAAGCCAGGTGTGGTGGCACACGCTTATAATCCCAGTACTTGGGAGACTGAGACAGGAGGATCGCAGGTTCACGGCCAGCCTCAGCTGCTTAATGACGCCCTCCACAACTAAATGAGACCGCGTTTCAAAATAAAGAATTAAAAATAGGGCTAGGGGTGTAGCTCGGAGATAGAATGCCCCTGGGCTCAACCCCCAGTTTCACAAAAGAGAGAGAGAGAAGGAAAGAAAGAAAGAAGAAATGAAGGAAGGAAGGAAGCAATCTACAAGCATTGTAGAAAACATAGAGATGCAGAAGTGGGTTTTTAAAAGTCACCTGTGGATCACCATTGTTAATATCCTGTTGTATTTTCCTCCAGTCTTTAGTAAGATGGCATCTTAAATACAGATCAGCATATCTTAGGTACTGGAAACACAGCAAGGGCAGTTCCTATCGAGGCTGAGGGAATGTTGTTTATTTAGTCATGGACTTGCCCTGTAAAGGCAGGGCGATCTGTTGACAGAGCGTATTAAAAGACGTTCCCTAGATTTGCCAGCCTTAGCTAATCGGCCAGCTGGTATTTACGATTTGACGTTCCGTCCATCAGCGTGGGAACGGCGGTACCCAGCCTCCTGGAAATGCTCTCCCCTGCTTCTGGAGGCCGTGTGCTGTTTGTTGATGAAATTTCTTGGTGGGCTTTCCCCAAACAAGACCTACCTCTGAATTGTTCTCCATGTTCTGATGGTACAAATGCAAGTCCCTCACCCTCACCCCAAGTGAGCCCCCACTGACGCGGTCCCCTTCTCCTGCAGATAACATCGCCTCGGAACTGGAGAACTTCATGGGTCTCATCGAGGTGGTGACGGGCTACGTGAAGATCCGCCATTCCCACGCCTTGGTCTCTCTGTCCTTCTTGAAGAACCTTCGCCTCATCTTGGGGGAAGAGCAGCTGGAAGGGTAAGTTCTCCCATGTCAGGATCAGTAGTGTACTTGGAAAACTATGTGACTAAGGTCAGAGCCCTTCCACGTTAAGCAGAAGAAGCCCCGGCGTGGCCCCTGCTGCCTGGGTGACGGCCACCTCCCGACACATGGGGTCATGATTCTGCACCCTTCCGGCATTGCTGCTTTGAAAAACAGAGCGGTTTTGGTGCTAACTGGATTGGACCTCTTCGATCGCGGATCACGTGACCAGCTGTCGCTGGCAAGACAGCAGCCCGGGATGTTCTTGGGGGCTCTGCCTGCCAAGAGTAACAGCGACAGGTCAAAAGTGTTTAACTCACGGTGGAATCATTATTTACATGACCCTTATCTGCATCCGAGGCTGCCCTCTGCTCGGTAAAGGCCATTCCATCTTTTTAAACTACAGGAACATAAAAGACTTAGGAAAGTGCAGGCAATTTGTTTTGTTATAAAGAAATCTTGATTCGCAAAATTGTTTTTATTGATCGGCTTATAGGATTTGCACTATTGATAGAATTTTCCCCTTCTGCAGAGAGATGTGCTTTGTGATAGGGGTTTTAAAATAACTGTGGGCTTTTCATCAGAGGATAAAAGCCAGTGTTTATGACAGACACAATTTCTGTGCAGCCTTTGGCCTGCGTGTACTTTTGCCCAAGTCTTTTTCTCCTGTTTAAACAGGACTCTTGTGTGGTTTCAGGCTGATGCTTTGAAAAAAAAAAAAAAAAAAAGAATCATCAATTAAGGAGTGTAATCCTTCTAAAAAGAATTTGGAGAAATAATTTAGGAGGGAGAAAAAAAAAAAAAGAGAAAAGAGGTGGGAAGGTCATGGGAAAGGTTGTCCTAGCTGATTTCTGTGCCCCAACTGGATGAAGTTACCACGTAAGGATTTCTTCACAGCCTCCCGGTTTTTCTCAGGCTAACTCTCGGTTAGTGTTGAATTCTTAAAATTCCATCATCTGATACAGCTAGAGAGAGAGGGCAGCTCTTCATTCCTTCCTTGAAAAGCACACTGTCTTCCCCATGGGGAACACGGATTCTTTAGGGAAAAAAAAACTTCTTTCTCCTTGCAAATCCCACGAGGCTCTCTGTGTACTCAGCCGCAAAGTGTTTAGTCACTTCCGCGGCAGACTGGGACGCTGCTCATGTGAGGTGACGGCCATTGTTTGTTGTTTTCCATTTTAAAGTGAATTTTGGCTCCCCCCCCACCACCTCCAAGTGGATTTATGTTTCTGGAATCCTTGGTGTCAGTAAGCACTCTTTTGAGGGCACATCTGTAGCTGTCAAATTTTCTGGCTGCCTATGATACACGTGGAGTTACTGTTGTCATCATTATTGTTGTTGTTTTGTCTTTCACAGACTGTGCAAGTGATGGGTATAGAGGAGAAAGCCAAAAAGAGACTTTAATTTTTGTTAGGCATTATTACACAGCATGAGTAGTTGTGCAGTAACCAGAAGTATCATGCACTTAAATGTAGCTGAAAAATAGAGACTGAGTTTTATCTGTGAGGGTATTTAGGACGTATTTCTCAGCATCTGAACTTTGCATAAAGCCTGAAGTACCAGTGGTCATCCTTTTAAGGATGCATGTGTTTGGGAAATATAAGACAGGCCCCTGCCCCGCTGTTAGCATGTAAGACAGGACAGGAGAACAGATGGACCTTGGTTTTTCCCAGCCAGCGGGCTACTTTCTTGGAAAACTTGCCTCTCTCCATGGACTTTGTTTTCTCTCACCTGTCTTCCTTATCATAACCAAAAAGGTGTAGCTTTTCTTTGCTCGTAATGAGCACCCCAAGATCTCTGTTTGTTTTCGGACGGCCAGACCAAACAACACACCGCTTTTGTTTCTCCTTCCTAGTCTTAGGAACAGGGTTAGGCTCGACCCTTTGCCCTGCATCGCCCACATCTTCAGCTAGAAGGGAAACGTCATGAGGAGAAGGAAGGGGGCGTGTCAAACAGATGCGTGTCCACAGAGCAAAGCAGGACCTGCGCAGTGCTGCAGGGGAGGGAACGTACCACGGGCCCAGGAAAAAGAAATAATATCATGAAGAAGACCAGGCGGGCTTCCGAGAGGAGGTGGCGCTGGAGATAGGCCTTGAAGGGTTTCTGGAAACTCCCAGGAAGCTGATGGCAAAGACAGGCAACTCGGGGAGGGTGGCCAGAGCAGAGCAACGCGTCGGGACATCCTGGGGCCTGTCTGGCAGTAGCGCCAGAGAGAGCGTTGGTACCAGAATTACGTAAGGTGTTGTTGCACACAGGTGTGGAGGTTATAATTTAGCCCGGCCAGGAACACACACAGAGCTTTTGGGGAGAGTTGGGCTGTCTGGATTTTAATTTCAGTGTGCTTTGGGGGTAAGCCAGGATAACCATTACCCCAGTGTTTCCCAAACTTTGCCGTGCATCAGAATCATCAGAGTGGAGGGGACGATTTTTTTTTTAAGAAATCCTGACACCCGAATTGCACGCCAATTGGGAGCTGGATTCAGGTATTTTAGTACTTTTTAGAACTATTTCTTTTTTTCTTTTCTTTTTTTTTTTTTTTTTTTTTTTTTTTTTGTGGTACTGGGGATTGAACTCAGGGGCATTCTACCTCCGAGCTATACCCCCAGCCCTGTTTTTTATTCTTTATTTTGAAACTGAGTCTCACTAAGTTGCAGAGTGCCTCACTAGATAGCTGAGGCTGGCCTCGAACCTGGATCCTCCAGCCTCAGCCTCCTGAATGCTGGAATTACAAGCGTGCGCCACCATGCCTGGCTTTCTTCAGAACTATTTTGAGCTACTTTCAGCGTGTAGCAAAGATTGGAAACCAGTGCCTTATCTCTTTAGTTCTTCATATACAGGTTCCCAGAACACTTTGATTTAAACAAAACATTTTCTTCTCTCACTGCTGCCTTGAAAGATCTTATTCCTTGAACCTCTCTGATAGCCAGGGAGACCACAAATAAATTATCTTATTGGGTTCAGTAGGAGGAATGCTCTGTAGCCTTTTGTTTCGATGGAGGATGGAAAGATTCATCCTGCAGAAATCCTTCCGATCCGACACACTGGGCTTTCCAGGCTGTCACTGAAATCCCGCCTGGGAAAATCTCCTGCACAGTTCACCCCAGGAAATCCAAGCATTTCATCTAAAGTAGAGCTCCTCAGCCCTCCCTCAGGGACCATGACACTCATTGCGAGTCAGTTTTGTGACCGGATGTCCAGGCTGGAGACAGGTGGAGTCTCATCAGAGCAGAGAGCAGGGTG
This sequence comes from Graphiurus murinus, assembly GCA_004027655.1. Lineage (NCBI taxonomy): Eukaryota > Metazoa > Chordata > Mammalia > Rodentia > Gliridae > Graphiurus > Graphiurus murinus. Next base: position 195,927 of record PVLC010000151.1, read on the forward strand.
ATCGGTCACTGCTGGGCCCAGGTAGCATCAGGGGGTCTTTGGCTTGTCCAGACAGACTCAGATACACAGGGTTCCTTTGAGGATACTGTCATGTGGCGTATTTCTAGTGTAATGACTGTAGATCTTAAGAACATCAAGGCTTTGCTGCTGTTGACAAAGAAAATTGATTTCTTTAATGCACATAGGCACAATTTCTATAATTTTTAAGACCTTGAATAAAAGAGAAAATATTTCTGTTATCTGGAAAAATTAATCATTGGACAATCTTATTTTCTGATGCCACTAGATGAATAAAGTAAGTACTACAAAGGATTATTCTCTTGAAAGGAATACAAACACATGGAGGTAGCTGGGCATCCCAGTACTTGGGAGGCTGAAACAGGAAGATCACAGGTTCAAGGCCAGCCTCAGCAACTTAGTGAGAGTCTCAGCAACCTAGCAAGTCCCTCTTTCAAAACAATTTAAAAGGGGGTGTGGGGGTGCATGGTGTAGCTCAGAGGTAGAATGCCCGAGTTTAATCCCCAGCACTAAAAAAACAATGGAGGTAATAGATTAAAAGCATTGAAATTCTTAGCTGCTCTAGTCATTTCTACATTCACGCTTGGCTTTGCAACACCCAGTGCTTCTCACGAACTTCTCACAGCCTGAAGGCTCAGCTTGCAATGTGGCCGCGCTATAATACCTCCCCAGGACTTTTAAAATATAGATCCTCAGCCATGTGACCCAGCAATTCCAGGATCTACCACAGAGAAGTTAAAACATGTCTGAGCAGGACCTGTGTGTGAGTGCTCATGGCAGTGTTATTCAGAACGCCCCCTCTGGCGGCAAAACCACCTGCCGGGAGACAGACAATCCAGGTGTTCATCAGCAGATGAATAGATAAACAAAATGTGACTCGACGGAACACTATTCAGCAATAAAAAGGAATCGGTATGGTACATGGGACAACACGAGTGAACCTTAAAAACATTAGGCTAAGTGAAGGAAAAAAAAAAAAAGAGAGAGCCAGGCACAGAAGGCTACATATGTGGTGGTGTACTCCTGTAATCCCCATAACTTGGGAGACTGAGACAGGAGGATCATAGGTTCCAAGCCAGCCTCAGCAAGTTAGTGAGACCCTCAGCAACTTAGAATGACCCTGTTTTAAAGTAAAAAAACAGAGTTGGAGGAGGGGCAGTGGCATAGCTCAGTGGTACGGCACCCCTGAGTTCAATTCCTAGTACCACACACAAAAAAACAGGGCTTTAAAGCATATGATTCTATTAGTATATAATTTCTAGTAAAAGCAAAAGACAGTAGATAGGGATGACTCGTTGGAGGAAGACAGAGATTGACTACCAACAGGAATGAGGGAACTTTGTGGGGATGGAAATGTCCTAAAGCTGGGTCATTATAACATTGGACAGCAGTGTAAATTTAATGAAGCTCATGAAACTTAGGATGGGGGGCAATTTTTTTTGGGGGGGGCTAGGTAAATTATACTTCAGTAAAGGTATTTTTAAAAAGTATCCAACAAGCCGGGTGTGGTGGCACACACTTGTAATCCCAGTACTTGGGAGGCTGAGACAGGAGGATCGCAGGTTCATGGCCAGCCTCAGCTACTTAGTGAGGCCCTCTGCAACTTAGTGAGACCCTGTTTTATTTAAAATAAAGAATAAAAAAATTGGGCCAGGGGTATAGCTCAGAGGTAGAATGCTCCTGGGTTTAATCCCTAGTACTGCAAAAAGAAAACACACACACACACACACACACACACACACACACACACACACACACACAAAAAGGTTTTCGAGTATCTTTGTGGTGCCTCTTCCCACCTGGATGTGCATGTCCCCCCGGCAGAGCCCCTGCAGGATGCAGCATTGATTCGGATCTGCAGTTGGGCTAGGGAAGCATCAGACCTGTACCATTGGCAGAGCTGGGTACTGAAGGTGGCCTCCGTGCACTGGGTTCTGCTGACCTCCAGGGACAGCCATCCAGAGGCAGCAGCTTCTTCTGGAAGAAACAAAGAGGAAGTCTCAGCCTCAGATTTGCAGATTTTCTTTCAATCTGTCAGCAAGAGCTCAAAAAGGGGGGAATGTTCCTCCCCACTCCCCTTGGCGGCGGACCTCGGGCTCAGCCCCATGTGTCAAAGGCACAGGACTTGCCTGTTCTTTGTGACTTTGTTCTGTGGGGACTTTGACACTTTGTGAGGTGAATCAAAGCTCACCCGATTCTTCTGGCCGGCCCCTGGGCTCCAAGAGAGCAGGGAAGACACCTCCCTTTTACAGCTGAGAAACTCCAGCCTTGCAGAAGCCGAGCAAGCTGCCCAGAATGGTAGAGATGGGGCTCAGACCCGATCGTTAGCTTCCCCGGTGAGATGCTCCGAACTCTGCACCGGGGGCTGCTCAAAGCCCAACCAGTGGCACTGACAGCTCAGAGCAGGGGCAGCTCGAGATGGTGGCCACAAATACGGTGTGTGCTGTGTGCTACCTAGCAGTAACCATTAAGAATATCAACACGGATGACCCACAGCTGCCCTGGAGCGGATAACCAACTGCTCCCAACCCAATCGATCTCCGCATTGCAGATGGGACCCATCCAAGCAAAGAAACAAACATTTTTTTTTTTTTCTTTCCCAACATTAAGAAGGCTGAGAGCCAAGATACTAATATCAATAAAACCTGGGCATCATAGCACCTGTGGGAACTAAAGAAAAATAAACAAGTAACTTAACTTTGAAAAAATTAGCCCAGGAATGTAAAGCCAGTGAGCTGAGAAACAATTAGGAAATTGTATTTACTGAGTAATTTCATTAAATAGTCATTTCCTTTAGGAAACAATGAAAATTTAAGTGTATTCATATTTCAAAGATGTACAGGCAGGTCTCCACCATGAGCTGGGTCTCAATTCGCACCTAATCAGGGAAGGAATATGGGGGGAGCAGTCCCCCAAATCGAGTTAGAAAAACAAGAGCAGGGTTGATAAGGCAGCTCCTGAATGGCTTGATTATTATTTTGACGAGGGTTTTATTTTTATTTTTATTTTTATTTAGCCTCTGCAGGATCCATAATGCTTGAGTTTTATTGATATTGGTATCCTGGCTCCAAGCCTTCTCAACAGTGTTTAAAAAAAAAGAAGAAGAAGAAAAGAAAAATGTTTGTGTTTACTGTAAAAAGATAATCTTGCTTTTCAAAGTGATTAATCAAATACAGGGAACGCCGGTGAGGCTGCCAGTCATTTGTCAAATTCCTGATTTATAATTCATGCTTCCTCCCGAGGGGAGAAGGATGTTTTGTTTGGAGGTATTTTCAGTGCCGTTCTATTTCCTGCTAGTAAAATTAGTTTACCAAAAGTGGCTTCATCCTGGATTGATAGGGAAGTTTGGCCTGGTTAATTTGGCCCTTAATCCTGACCAGGATTTCTTTCAAAGAGGAAATTTTGTCCCTGGAGCTATTAGCTCAGGTACCTAGGAAGAGCCAGACCCTGGGTTCGGGATGACACTACAGTCTCCTTCAGAGCTACGCATATTTTGTAAGCAGGAATAGGCTTCGGCCTTGGGAGGCCGAGGCAGGAGCATTACAGGTTTGAGGCCAGCCTCAGCAACTTAGCAATGACTTGTTTCAAAATTAAGAAATTAAATAGGGCTGAGGGCATAGCTTAGAATGCCCCTGGATTCAGTCCCCAGTACTCCCCCCACCCCCAAAAAAGGTTTCTGATAGGGTAAATCTATCTTCACCTCTGCACTCCTGCTTCAGTCGTGTGACTGTTCTGAAAGCTCCTATTCAGCAGCGAGAGGTTGCTGGGCCCTCGGGGGGCGGCAGATCTAACCATGCAGTGTCCCAGGACATAGATGTACTGGGGAGTAAACCGGAAGGATTATTGACTTGTAAGGTTTTTTTCCCCACTCATTTCGTGGCCACTAATGCATCCAGCGCCCCAAGACACATTTACAAGGTGCATGGCTTGGTTTCAGAGGTGCTGGCTCCAGATCTGCATGCTGGCTCCCTAAGCCTCCATATGGGGTGCACTTGCACCCCAACATGTGTGCATAGAGGACCCAGAGCTCAGGAGGGCTTCAGCTCCCCCTCAGCTCCAAGACTGCTCTGGAGAGTGGGACTCTTCAAGCCAACAGGAGCTCAGACCTCCCCGGGGGTCTCCCTTTCCTGTGCCTTGTTGTCCTGCAAGTAAGATGCTACAAATAGTACTGAGGGACCCACCTCTGGCCGCACAGCTCAGTAATGGCATTTCTGGCCCGCCTGGGGTGCCTGCCTCTGAACTCCCCCCTGGTCTGAAGTCCCTGGTGAAAACTAAAGGAAGTATTTGAGGCTGCTTGGCAGCATAGTAACTGTAACTTGCACCATGCTCTGGACGAAGTTCGGGCTGAGAATGGGGCAGCCACTTAGAGGTACTGGTTCAGCGTGAGAAGGGTCCTCAGCAGGTGCATCCAGCGCAGAAGGAGGCTTCAGGCACTTTCGTCCTGACTGTTTCTGGCTCTGCGGAGATGGCCAGGGACCTTTCGTCTCTGCACGTTTGTTTGTTGGGTCTATGAGCAGATCTCAGAAATAGCTCAAAGAGGTGTCCCAAATCCTGAGCTCTGAAGAAGCCCCAGAAAGAAACTGAGCCTGGGGAGCATGCCATCCACACAGAGGACTCGAAACATTAGCCACGGCATTGCTCTGGTTCCCCAGGGGAGCCAAAGAGAAAAGCCGTCCCCAGGATCTTCCTGCAGGTCCCCAAGCTGCTGCTGTGTGCTCCCCTCCCCACCCCCAGAAGTAGATTTTTCCTGACACTAGGTAGCCAGGGGCAACTGCTTCCTCTGCTGGCTGACCCCATGTCTTCCCTTTGGCTGATAGCTTGGGTACTGGGGAAGGAGCTATGTCCAGCCTGCTGGGTTCTGGGCCTCCAGCACCTAACCAGAGTTCAGCCTCTGTTAAAGGAGTAGTTCTCAGCCAGGGGTGGTGGCACACACTTGTAATCCTAGTACTTGGGAGGCTGAGACGGGAGGATCACAGATTCGAGGCCAGCCTCAGCAAAGTAGTGAGACTCTCATCAACTTAGACCATGTTTCAAAATTAAAGAAATAAAAAATAATAATAGGGCTAGGGGTATAGTTCAGAGGTAGAATGCCCCTGGGTTCAATCTCCAGTACCCCCCAAAAAATAAAAAATCAAGCTAGCAGTTCTCCAAACTTGGTCCCAGGATTGGCAGCCTCAGCCTCCAGGCACAAATTAGGGATGCAAATGTTCAGCTCATCTCAGGAGCCGGGGTGTGGGGGCCTGTGCCCCGAAAACCAGCTCTCGCCACACCTAACTTGGAGAACACCTGCATCAGCTGCATAGATGGAAAAACCAGGGAGGGAGGCGGTCTCTGGGGCATCCCTCCTCCTCCTCTTCCTCCTCCAGCCTCCCCAGAGATTGGAGTGAGAGGAAAAGCCAGAGCGGAGCAGGGAGCAGCCTGGCCTGGGTCTCCCTCCCCGAGCCTGTCTCCCATGCCGTCACGTGCTGCTTATTGGGCACAAGCAGGATTTACTCCCAAGGATAATGGGAGACTTTGCAGCAAATCTGTAAGCTGTTCCGGTTGGGTAGCAGAGCATGCCTGTGCGCCCGTGGACGGATTTCCAGTGCATTGTACATACCTGGCTCCGAGGAAAATAACCAGAGGCATTTCTGGTTGGAAGGGTTCGAGGAACGTCCTCTGGTGTAAGCAGCTTTATGTGTTGGTAATAGAAGTCGTAAAATTAGTTAGTGTCCTATCGATTGCAGTGCGTACGTCGTCTTCAACTTGCTGCTGCCAGTATTAACAGCAGTTTCTGCCCGTAGGTAGGTAGCATCAGTAAGTAAATCTCTTATTGATAGAGGAAATGTGTTATGAAGCCAGACACACACACACACACACACACACACACACACACACATGACCTGCATGGCGTGGGGACAGGGGACACGGGCAGGCGTGTTAATGTCGGTTTCTGTGCTTCCAGGAACTACTCCTTCTACGTCCTGGACAACCAGAACCTGCAGCAGCTGTGGGACTGGGACCACCGCAACCTGACCATCAAGTCGGGGAAGATGTACTTTGCTTTCAACCCCAAGCTCTGTGTTTCCGAAATCTATCGCATGGAGGAAGTGACCGGGACGAAAGGACGCCAGAGCAAAGGGGACATAAACACCAGGAACAACGGGGAGAGGGCCTCCTGTGAGTGGCAGCCAGCAGACCCCAGGGCCCCCGCTGAGACCCACACACCCCGCTCCCATCCGGTGCTCGCGGGCGGCCCCCTCCTCCCGCCATTCAGGGGTCCACCAGGCTACCGTAGCCGGCACCTTATGTCTGTCAGGCAGATGCCCGAGACAGTCCTCTGCACACCTTTTCCGGAGCATGGGGATGAGCATATTCAACCTTTAGCAGCAGGTCCTTACCAGCTTCTAACGGGCGCTCGCAGAGGACACAGTTAAATACTTTCCTCTGCACAGGCATACAGAGGATTCGTCAGAGGAGCTAAATTGCTTCCTCTGCACACTGCAGCCCTGTGGGCCGGCCCGCTCTGCCCTCACTGTCCAAGATCAGGCAGAGGCCAGGGGGTGGAGCTCTGCTACAAGCTAACCACCCGCCCCGGACTCCAGCCTCACCCTTGAACTCCGCCTGCCTACCCCTCTGATACCGAGTGATGGAGGGCGCCTCCATCTTTGAGTCCAAAATGCTTTTTGGGGGGGGGACTGGGGGTTGAACTCAGGCACATCCTACCTCCGAGCTACACCCCCAGCCCCATTTTTTATTCTTTATTTTGAAACAAGGTCTCACTAAGTTGCAGAGGACCTCACTCACATGGTAGCTGAGGCTGGCCACGAACCTGCAATCCTTCTGCCTCAGCCTCTCAAGTACTGGGATTACAAGTATATGCCACCACGCCCTGCCAAAATGCTTTTTGAAACATTTCTTTTTAAGCTAAGCCTGGTGGTGCAGGTCTCTAATCCCGGTAGTTGGGAGGCTGAGACAGAAAGATTGCAGGTTACAGGGCCAGCTTCAGCGAGTAGTGAGACTCTCAACAACCTAGTGAGAACCCATTTCAGAACTAAAAAATAAAAAGGGCTGGAGTGTAGCTCAGAGGTACAATGTCCCTAGGTTCAATCCCCAGAATCAAAAAAATTGATTTTTTAACAATGTAATTTTTTTTGGTATGGTACTAGGGATTGAACCCAGAAGCATTCTACCTTCAAGCTACACCCCCAGCTTATTTTATTTCTTATATGGTACTGGGGATTGAACCCAAGAGCATTCTACCTTTGTGCTCCATCCCCAACCCAATTTTTTTAGTCTTTATTTTGAAACAGGGTCTCACTAAGTTGCCGAGGGCCTCCCAAGTTGCTGAGGCTGGCTGCAAACCCCTGATTCTCCTGTCTCAGCCTCCCAAGTACTGAGATGACAAACGTGCACCATCGTACCCAGCTTAGCAAAGCATTTTCAAAGTCAGCCAGCCTGGCCTGTCAAGTTGTGAATACAGCAGCCGTTTATTTTCCTTTGAAAATGCAATCGGGGTTCTCACTCTCTGAATAACACTCCAGCGGGTCCTGCAACATTTTCCAGGTCTCCGCTGAGCACTTTCTGCCCTAAAGACTTCTGAGGGTCCTACTGCCATTGGTCCCTCTGCTCCACCTTCTTGGTGCTCAGTAGGATTTAGGTAAACACGGGAGAAAGGACAGCTGATCAGAGAGATTGAGGTCTCCTTGAGGGAGCAGTGGTCAGTCCTTCCCTAGTTCTTACTGTAACAGGTGCTGGGACAACCTCCCTGGTGCATCTTGCAGCCAGGGTGCAGCTCCCAGAGCACCCAGAGCTCCAGCTGGTGCAGCCCTTCTGTCAAGGCCTGGTCGGTGTACTCTCTAGCCGGAAGCCTTCAAGGAGTTCCGATGGCCTTCCTGTCGGATGCTCAGGTCAGACTGTGGCTCACTAGGGTCTGGTCCCTGCCTCGGGATGTCTTCTTCTCTAAGAAGACTCGGGCCAGCCTCAAGGGTTACGTCCCTCAACCAGGCTGCCTTGTTCACCCTTCTCTCAGGTTAGAAAACAATCACAAGAGCTGGGTGTAGTGGCGCACACTTGTAATCCTAGTACTTAGGAGACCGAGACCAGAGGATCCGGGATCTTGTCAACCTCAGCTACTTAGTGAGGTCCTCCTCAACTTAGTGAGACCCTGTTTCAAAATAAAGAACAAAAAAAATAGGACTGGAGGTGTAGCTCGGAGGTAGAATGCCTCTGGGTCCAATCCTTAGTAGCACAAAAATAAATAAATAAATAAATAAATAAATAAAAGAAAACAATCACAGGTCCATGTCCCATTCCCCAGGGGACATACTAATGCCACCAACTGAACTACAACAAAGGCAGGAGCCCCCGGGAGCACCTCACTGTGAAATGCTGGGGTTCTCAGGAGAAAATCAGAAAGCCACCTGCAAAGCCCAGAAAGGGAGTTAGCAGGGACGGCCAGCTCCGGGGAAGAGGGACGTAGTGCCCAGACACGTGCCTTTCCAGAGCCCCGTCCCTCATGCTGCGCCTCTGTCCCAGGTGAGAGTGACGTCCTGCATTTCACCTCTACCACCACGTGGAAGAACCGCATAATCATAACCTGGCACCGGTACCGGCCCCCGGACTACAGAGACCTCATCAGCTTCACCGTCTACTACAAGGAGGCGTGAGTGGCGGGGCGGGGCGGGGCGGGACGGTGGCACTCCGTCGAGGGGGCTAGGGACAGGTATGACCTGTCCTTTGGTGGTCCTTTGGGGCAGGAAGTAGGTGGGGTCCCCGTGGAGAACCAGGCCACATGACCTCACCTCATCCTCAGGTATGGTCCCTAGCTGTCACACAGTGCCCGTGTTAGCCAACAAGCAGGATTGTGATGGGGGGGACTTGGTTGAAATTCGGTTTCAGCCTTTGTGCTCACAAACCCCTTTTCCAGGAACACCCTATAGGAGTGTGACCCTAGGCTGTCCATTGTCTTTTTCCGGTCAGTCTGTCCATGGTCCCCTCCCCAGTCTCTGCTCAAGACCCAGGAGGGAGAATAGAGAGATAGTGACCGCTACGAGTCCAACCATTCATGACTTCTCCCAGAATGCACTGGGCGCTTTTTTTTTTTTTCTTATTTTTGCGGTACTGGGGATTGAACTCCAGGGCATTCTACCTCCAAGTTATACCCCTAGCCCTATTTTTTATTCTTTATTTTGAAACAGGGTCTCACTAAGTTGTGGAGTGCCTCACTATGTAGCTGAGGCTGGCCACGAACCCGGATCCTCCAGTCTCAGCCTTCCAAATGCTGGGATTACAAGCGTGCACCACCACGCCTGGGCACTTTTCTTGTTCCATCAACCGGCATGCGCCTACTAGGCAGCCATGACTCACTCCTCCAGTTTACGGCTGCCTGAGTCTCCCTCCTCCCCCCTTTGCCTCTTGTATCTGCTTAGTTATTCCCTCGCCCCGGTCCCATCTCAATGCATAAGTCTCTTCCCCAAGGGCTCGGCTTCTCAAGAGCCAGAGGCACCAGGGCCAACATCTAGGGTCCTGGGAACTGTTATAGCCAACGAGAAATGGGAAGTGTGGAATCACTAGGCATTCCGAGTTTGTTTGGTGGGAGCCCCTGGTGACCTCCCATCATGCCGGCACACAGGTTATGTGAACGTCCATTTCAGAAGCCGGGGAACCGGGCGTAGTGGCACACGCTTGTAATCCCAGCATTTGGAAGCCTGAGACCGTAGGATACGGGTTGGTGGCCAGCCTCAGCTACCTAGTGAGTCATTCCGTAACTTAGTGAGACCCTGTTTCAAAATAAAGAATAAAAAATAGGGCTGGGGGTATAGCTCGGAGGTAGAATGCCCCTGAGTTCAATCCCCAGTACTAAAAAAAAAAAAAAGCAGCAGCAGCAGCAGCAGCCAGGGAAAGTTGAGCCCCTACCCAACCATGCATCTGAGAGATGCTCTGTTCTCCTTGCAAGACCTGCAAGGACTTTAGTAATGTCAGCTAGTGATTCCACTCCGGAGTAGATGCTAGTTTCTGAGACAATCTGGAAGCTAATTATTGGAAGATTATGAGATACTTACGCCTCCAAATGGACTGTCAGCAATTTAGGTTTTAGAAGCTAACTTCTGTTTTTATGTAGGGAAGTCAGTTTCCTCCCAGAGTCTTCCTTTATCAATATCTGATGTTGGCGTTAAACAACTGTGCTCAGTTTTTCTTAGTGGTGAAAAAGTGCTGCCGTTCCGAAGAGAGAGAAATAGCATTTGCATGTCTTAAGGAGCCGTATTTTTCAGTCCCCATAAACACAGAACGTGCTCTTCCTGGCAGAGGATTCAGATGGATAGCACGTAACTGGGGTGAAGTCAGAGTCTACTTCCTTCCCGATTTTATTCTTCTATACAAATCTAACTCTATCGGGGTTTTTTTGTTTTTGTTTTTGTTTTTGTTTTGTTTTGTTTTGTTTTTGCAGTACTGGGGATTGAACTCAGGGGTATTCTACCTCCCAACTATACTCCCAACCCTATTTTTTATTCTTTATTTTGAAACAGGGTCTCACTAAGTTACAGAGTGCCTCACTAGGTAGCTGAGGCTGGCCATGAACCTGGATCCTCTGGTCTCAGCCTCCCAAATGCTGGGATTACAAGCGTGTGCCTCCACGCCTGGCTAACTGTATCGGTTTTATTTTAGCATTCCCTGTATAGAAAGTGTGACCTGCGCCGCCTGTGGGGAAGGTTCTTGAGAGCTTTGCTGTCAGCGCCCTGAGACATTCTCTGCGCTTGGTCGATTGTCTTTCAGACCCTTTAAAAATGTCACGGAGTACGACGGGCAGGATGCGTGTGGATCCAACAGCTGGAACATGGTGGACGTGGACCTCCCTCCCAACAAGGATGTGCAGCCTGGCATTTTACTGCACGGGCTGAAGCCCTGGACTCAGTACGCAGTCTACGTCAAGGCGGTGACCCTGACCATGGTGGAGAATGACCACATCCGTGGGGCCAAGAGTGAAATCTTGTACATTCGCACCAACGCTTCAGGTACCCGTAACAGCGGCAGGCAAGCCCTGCTATCCCCTGCCGCTTTCTGAGCCTGCCGTCCTTGCACAGACTGGGTGCAATTGTAGGGCTAGCAATAAGAGGGGTCTGCTGTCTTTCTCAGCCAGGCATAGCACATGCCCTGCATTCTTCCCACTGCTAATACCTTGGGCTCTTCTGGGCTACTTCTGGACTTGGTGCCCTCTCCATCATTGGCCTGCTCTGTGCGGTACACGAGCCCAGGACCTCCAGGGTGCTGGGATGATTTCCTAGGAAGGCCCAACTAGGGTGTAGCTCTCTATGGCTACTTTCTTACTTATTTTGATGCTTAAAACTCTGAGCGCTAGGCCGGGCATGGTGGCACACGCCTGTAATCCCTGTACTTGGGAGGCTGAGACAGGAGGATCGCAGGTTCAAGGATAGCCTCTACAAGTAGTGAGACTCTCATCAACTTAGTGAGACCCTGTTTCAAAATAAGAAATAAAATCGGACTGGGGGTGTAGCTCTAAGGTAGAATGGCTCTGGGTCCAATCCTCAGTACCACAAAAAAAAAAAAAGAAAAGAAAACTCTGGGTGCCGATCTGTGTACCACTTACCTCTTCTGGCTCATTGGGTTTTCCATCTTTTTAGACCAAGTGCATTGTGGATATTCGAAGTACTGTCTGATGAGAATGTTCCTCCTTCTCACCTTGTCTTTGTGTTCTAAAGCACTTTGTTTCTCAACTCCAGAACCTAGAAACAATAAAAGCAAGCATCTGAGCCAGGCGTGGTGGCGCACGCCTGTAATCCTAGTACTTAGGAGGCTGAGACAGGAGGCTCGCTGGTTTGAGGTCAGCCTCAGCAAGTAGTGAGACTCTCATCAACCTAGCAAGACCCTGTTTCAAAATAAAAATAAAATAGGGCTGGAAGTGTAGTTCAGAGGTAGAATGCCCCCTGGGTTCAATCCCCAGTACCACAAAAAAAACAAATAAATAAATAAAAGCAAACAGTTGTGTATATTTTCCTAGTGTATAAAGACTAGTTTAGAAGTAGGATGGTGCGCTTCATTTTTAAAGATTCTGGTTGTCTTAGTTCATTTGGGCTATTATAGCAAAAATCTCAGAGTCTGGGTGTCTTATAAACAACAGAAATTCACTAATCTGGAGGTTGGGAAGTCTTAAGATCAGGACACCTGAATATTTGGTGTCTGATGAAGGCCAGCTCCTTGGTTCATAGAAAGTCTTTTTTTTTTTTTAACTGTATTTTTATATAGCAGAAAGAATGGGCAAGGGAGCGCCTGGCACTTTCACTTTTTTGTGAAAGTGGTAATTCCATTTACTAAGATTCCCACCTCCCAAGGACACCCACCTCCTAATACTTTCACCATGGAAGTTAGGGTTTCCTCAGACGAATTTGTGGGGGATTGGAGGGCACAAGTAATCTACAGCACTGATAAACATTCTTTGATAACAGCGACTCTTACATAATGGCCAGGGGGTTTTAATTGCCCCTAAACCTAGCACAAAGGAAGTTCAAATGGCAGAGAGGGTGAGGAATAGAAAATGGCAGAGAAAACCTTCTGTTCATGCACATCTGCTTCTTCCTCTGCTCCCCATTTCGGTGACCCTGTAAGTGGCTACAGTCATGTCCCTGACAGGACAGGTTTTTAGAAATAATTTGGCATAGGCTTCTGACCCTGGGGCTGGGCTTACACAGCAGAAGTTCAAATGCAACAAAATCCAACTGGCAAGGGCTTCTCCACACAGACTGCAGTCAAGAGACCCCAGGCTGGGAGAAACCAGAGACTGTTTTTTCCCAGGAAACTCACTCCCCTTTTTCCCTGAGATGATTCTTAATAAATTGTTATGAATTTTATAAAAAAAATGCAACAAAATAAATGTTTCATCTTAAAATGTGGAGGTAACCTTTCCCTGGAAGTCACTGTAGCAAGTTTGAGAAAAATAGAAACTTTTCTTTGTTTCAGCAATTTTTTTTCTTAGCTACCACTGAGGTACACCCCTAGCCCTTTTTATTTTATTTATTTTGTTTATTACCCAAGCTGCCCTTGAACTTGCAATCCTCCTGTCTCAGCCTCCCAAGTAGCTAGATCACACATGTGTACCACTGAGGCTGGATATTATAGCAAATTCTTAGGAAACCTGTTTCTTTTCTCCCAAGATAGAAAGCTAAGCCCTCTACAGATTGAACTCACTGGCGGCATTTTGACCCCTGTCCTTACAAGTGGTGAGGACCGACAATAACTTCATCTCCTACCTCTGCTTTTTGGTGACACCTATCAATCACTGAAATATCTAGCAATATGCTGTTTGTTTTGGAAATACTTATTTTTGGAAACCCTACAGTGGCCAAGCATCAAGCAGCTATATTTTCTCTGAAAAGCTAACAATAGTCATAACCTTTTCCCAAAGTAGCATCCCTTGAAGGTGTTCAAATCCTTGTGCATATTAGATATTTTAGAGCTGCTTGCCTCTTTCAGAATCTATAAGTGGCTCGGATGAGCTTGTTGCTTAAGTAATAACCAATGAAGGTATCTCCTGCACCTCAGAAAAACCATCAGAATCGGTGCTGTGTTTGTGAACCCAATGACAATGAGGCTTCAGTAATGATCCTGGGATGCGTTTTCCCCGATTTCCATAAGGGTTCGGGTTTGGGTGTCAAGAGTAAGTGAAGGGTGATCGGATTATTCTGCTTGGCCTGTAAATCAATATTCCTTTGGCTGGTAACAGGGTCCTTTGCTTACAATCCGGGCTTACATGTGTTGCGTTTTTAGGCTGCTTTTCATAGTTCTGCCTTACCACTCCAGAGAAGCCCAATTATAGGATTGGTGGATTTCCACGCTCCCGGCATCTCCCCTTCCTCTGATCCTTCTCACAAAGATGCACACGCTCGGGCACGCGCGCATACACACACACACACACACACACACACACACACACACACACTCATGTGCTCTCCAGCCAGCATTGTACCCCCATCTTTTTTTTTTTTTTTGTCTTCTTGCCATTTTTATCAGAGACTCAAAAACCCTCAGATGAAACCCAATTCAGTCCATTTTCCCACTTGTTAAACCCGCCAGAGTCGAATGCTTTGGAGAAGGGCAGTCGTAATCCATGAGAAGAACCAGGCGTCTGCATGCCCGTGGCTTTCTAGTCATCCTCTCTGACCCAGGGTCTCCCCCCACAACCTTTCCTATTTGCAACTCTGCACAGTTTGTTTTCCCAGAGATTCCCCGAGAATCGATGCAACCCATGGGGGATGTGGGCATCTAAATGAACCCTCCTTTAAGACTCGGCTGTGTTTTCACTGCGTGCTTCCGTGCGCGTTGCTGACCCGGCTCCAGGTCAAACCTGCAGCTTCCGGCTGGTTGGCATCGAGTTCCATCTTCTGAAATGTCCCTCTGTCCTCCTTTCCAGTTCCTTCCATTCCTCTGGATGTCCTTTCAGCATCAAACTCCTCTTCTCAGCTGATCGTGAAGTGGAACCCCCCAACCCTGCCCAACGGTAACCTGAGCTACTACATCGTGAGGTGGCAGCGGCAGCCCCAGGACGGCTACCTGTACCGCCACAATTACTGCTCCAAAGGTGAGGATGCTGGGAGCGGCCCAGGTGAGCGGCGAAGCTGTTCATATCCCTTACCTGAACCTACCTGTCAGGGGACTAATAGCGTCGTTTCTCGGCGTTAGGATCCAGCTGCCTTCTCGGTTCAAGGTACTGATCATTTTTCTCTCCTCTCCCCTCTTCCTTGGCTTTTCTCTTTCCCGAGAAGACAAAATCCCCATCAGGAAATACGCTGACGGCACCATTGATGTCGAGGAGGTCACGGAGAATCCCAAGATGGAAGTGTGTGGTGGCGAGAAGGGACCTTGCTGCGCCTGCCCCAAAACGGAGGCCGAGAAGCAGGCTGAGAAGGAGGAGGCCGAGTACCGCAAAGTCTTCGAGAATTTCCTGCACAACTCCATCTTCGTGCCGAGGTACCTTTGCCATGGGACAGTGTCCCCTGGCTATGGTGTGGTGGCCAGGTTCTCGCCACTGGGTGGTCATGGCACATGCTTGTAATCCCAGTACTTGGGAGGCTGAGACAGGAGGATTGCAGATTTGAGGACAGTCTCAGCAACTTCGCAAGACCTTGTTTCAAAAATAAAAAATAAAAAAGGATTGAGGGTATAGCTCGGAGGTGCCTCTGGGTTAAATACCCAGTTACACACACACACACACACACACACACACACACAGATGGTGTTAGCTTGGCCAAGTGGAGCCCCCGTGGCCTGGAGGCAGGGGGCCAGGGCTCCTGCCTCAGAAAGCAGGTGGGGTCCCTCATAGAGACTGGGAGATGAGACTCAGAGGGCTGAAGCCAACTGCCTCCCTCAGGCCAGCAGAGGAGGTAGGAGATAAGAAGAAAGAAAAATCCAAGTCAGTCCAACTTCAAGATATAACCAGGTTGCCCCAGGCGTCCTTTACAAGTTGGGAAGCTGCACAGAAGACAGCATTTCAAAGTAGCGGAACCCCTGCCCTGGGGATTCTCTCTGCTCCTCTGCTCTAGCCTTGGTTTCTGTGAAGTAAGAACAAAAGTAGAGGAAAATACATATTCAGTAGCAGCACTATTCATAGTAGGCAAAAGCCAGAAACAACCCAATGTCCATCAGCAAATGAATGGACAAACGTAATGTGGTACATCCATTCAATGGAATAGTATTCAGCCATAAAAAGGAAGGAATTCTGACCCGTGATAAAACTACATGAATCCTGAGAACTCCGTGGCCAAACAGAGCCAGACACGAAAGGCTAACTACTGTACAATTCCATGTATAGGAACTATATAGAATAAGCAAATACATCATAGATTAGATTTACTAGGGTGGAGAGGAAAATGGAGAATTATTTTGTACTGGGTAGAGTTTCTGTTTGGAGTGATAAAAATTTTGTTTTGTTTTGTTTTGGTGCTGGGGATTGAACCCAGGGGCATTCTACTTCCAAGCTACACCCCCCAGCCCATTTTCTTATTTTTTATTTGGAAATGGGAGGGGTCTCACCAAGTTGCTGGGAGCCTCACAGAGTTGCTGAGGCTGGCTTCGAACCTGTGGGCCTCCTGTCTCAGCCTCCCAAGTACTAGGATTACAGGCGTGTGCCACCACTCTCTGCTGTGATGAAAACTTTTTTGCAAATAGCGACCATTGTAAATGCAATTAATTGCTACTAAATCGCACACTTAAAATAGGTAAAATGGCAAAAGCTGATGTTACGGATGGTTGTTGTTTTCTTCATTTTAACATTTTACTAGAATGAAAAATAGTAAACAAAATAGTTTAAAAAAAATAAAACTAGAGGAAACATGAGCAGAAAAAGGACAGTGGAAAGGGAGCATTGGTCCGTGATTCCCTTTCTTCCTGAAAGATTATAGTGCAGAATTTGGAAACAACCTCGTGTCTCAAAACTGCTTGGAGGACTGGGTTCAAAACAGCAGCGTGCCTCCAAGGCGTTGGCCCTGGTCCCCACCAGGCCCCGCTGCCAGCCCTCGGCCTGCTGTGTTCTTCTCTCCGGAGAGTCCCTGGAAGCCTGCGGCCGGCCACTGTGTAGTCCCTGGTTATTTTCCTCTTAAAGGCTTTCTTAGGTTGTAACAACAAATGGATTTTAAAGTGATTTCTTTTCTTTTCTTTTTTTTCCTCTCAAGTGACTTTCCTGATACTTGCAAAATGGTCAAAGATAGCTGTCTTACTTTGAAGAATCAGTAAAGTAGGAAATAAAGACCTTTTAGAACTGGAGGCACTATTTCCTTTTGAGAATGAAACTCTGCACTTCTCAGGGGCCGTCTCCCCCTCCCTTCCTCTCTGACTCTCAGCTAAAGCCCTAGCGCTGCAGTGCAGAAGTCTGCCTGGATCCCGCCCACCCCACCCTCCAGGGCAGCTCCTGCGGCTCAGTGTGCTCCGCTGGGTTCAAATCCCCGGTACTTGCGTGCCGTGCGTGGTTCCTAGAATCTGAAAGCTTAAGGACTTGGCGAGAGCTCAGACGTGTGAAAACTGGAACTCAGTGAGATTTGACAGCCTCTCTCCATCCTAATTGATTTAGACTCTGACCGTAGTGACACCCTGTTTCGAAACAAAAAATAAAATAGGGCTGAGGGTGTAGCTCGGAGGTAGAATGTCCCTGGGTTCCATCCCCAGTACCGCAAAAAAAACAAACAAACAAACAAAAAAAACTAGACTGTTTGGGCCTAGGTCCTACGTTCTCACACACCAAAACTCTTCTCCTTTATCACATTCTTCAGACAGTTCACTCCAGTGGGACCAGGAAAGGCTCAGCTAGTGACAGTTTCTGGTGCCACAGGACTGGATAGGTATGGCATGCCCCAAGAGGGTTGGGCAAGAAGTATTCTTCCTTCCCTTCCTCCCTTCCTCCCTCTTCTTCATTGTTGGAGATCAAACCCAGGGCTTCACACATGCTAGGCAAGCACTCTCCCACTGAGCTACATCCCCAGCCCCAAGAAATTCTCTATTTGCCCTCAAAAGCTATTGGTTGCATTGCTGTATTTGTCCAAGCAACCATTCTTCGTGTGTGTTCTGTTGTTACTATAATAAAATGCCTGAGGCTGGGTAACATGTAACACTCAGTTTGGGAGGTGCAGGAGCCTAGAGCCAGCACGTGCTCTGTTCTGGTGAGGACCTCCTCAGCTGCGTCATGTGACAGAGCATCATGGCTGGACGGGGTGGGTAGCATGGGGTGGATAGGAAGCAGAGCCACTCAGGGGTTAGTCTTGCTCCTTTATACAAACCACTCTTGTGAGAATAACTCACTCAGTAGCTTTTTTTGTCATCAGATGTGGAATACCAGCTCAGGGTTGACTCGGGTGTTGATTTATGCACAGCGTTCAAGCAGTTAGGTTCAGGACAAGTTTCTTCTGGGACGAGGATGTCTGTCCATCCCCATGGCCTGACTTTCTCTCCCCTAAAGCAAGTCCTACTTGCTGTTCTCTATTTTCATGTGATGTCTATAGATACTATATTTGGTCCACAGGGAGACTCGGCCACGGTTTATGAGCACTTAGATTTGCTTATCCGCGCCCTGCTGAGGCATAAATCTGACAAGTTCTGACATGGTGACCAAATCATCAAGTTGGCTTTCTTGTTTTACAACTAAAATTGCCCCAAAACAACCTGGAGTTCTTTCCATTCATTTTAAGAGCAATTTATTTGGGAACTAAAGCCAAGTAAGTCAGGTAGAGTTTCTTCTACCGGATACAAAGTGACCTGGGTGTTTGAGGTAGATTGGAAGCCGGAAGTTTGTAAAGTTGCCTCCAGACCTCAGTATTTGGTGGTCATTGCCTTTCCTTGGCCGCCATCTTTGTTTTTTTTTTTTTATCTCATGGTTTTATCCAGGGGAAACACTGACAGATGTTGAGCCATAAGAGGTTTTCCAATAGGAGTAGGTGGGATCCTGGAGTGGGATGGGAAAAAGCTGGTGATAGTGTTTCCCGTTGGTTGCACCAATTGCAATGTAGCTGTTGACTGGGAAGTGTGTATGGGCCGTCTGTTCCCTCCATCTCTGGCTTTCCTGCTGAAGTCCTGTGATGCCTTCCTCCACCGGTTCCTGGCGTGGTGTTAACAGTAACCGCTAGGTAAACTGTTGAGAGTATTTTGATGGCATAATCCCCGTGCCAAGGGGGTGGGCTGGGGGGAGGGGTGGACAGTATTACTTTCCAATAGATCCAACCCCAGCATCTTCTCCCTTGTGGACACAAATATGGGGGGGAGTTGGTTTTGAAGCAAAGGCAGGAAATTTATTGGTCATGTGTTGAAAAAGAGCTCCCTAAGCCGAGCGTGGTGGCACACACTTGTAATGCCAGTACTTGGGAGGCTGAGACAGGAGGATCCGGGTTTGCAGCCAGCCTCAGCTACTTAGTGAGGCTCTCTACAACTTAGTGAGATCCTGTTTCAAAATAAAGAATAAAAAATAGGGCTGGGAGTATAGCTCGGAAGTGGAATGCCCCTGGGTTCAATCCCCAGTACCACAAAAAAAAAAAAAAAAAAGAAAAAGAGCTCCCTAGCAACAAATGTGATGTCTTGTCTTTTCCCTCCAGGAAGGTAGGTTGCTGGTTGGTGGGTGGGTTAGTGGGTTAGTGGGTTTGTACAGTGCTGGCCTCATGTCCAACCCTTTTCCTTCCTTGTCTGGCACTGTGGAAAGGCCTACCTCTCACCTGGTGCTCTCTGCCTTTGAGAATGAACCTCACTGTGCTGGGCAGTTTCTTCCTTTGGTGGGGACCCGACTGTCACTGCGCAAAGAACTAACAGTGTGTTCCGCAGGGGAGTCCCCAGGCCGAGCAGACTGGGGAGCCAGTGGCCCTTCCCTTTGGCCTGGCCGCCTACACTTTTCTTCCAGATCTTGGGTGTGGAGCTGGTGAGGTGCCCCTGAGCCTTCATATGGCTTTCGCTCCCCAGTGGTGCTCGCTCCCCTCCTTGAGACAGAAGAGCCCCCCACGCTCTGAGCTTCCTCATTTCCTTCGGCTCTTAGCTTTCTCACCGGATGAGATTTGCGCCCTGTGCTCCCCACCACCCTTTGCCCATTCCTGAGGCGAGCAACCAGCAGCCAGGGCCCCAGCACCCGGGTCCCTCACTGTGTCCACGGCTGGCCTGGGGCTGCCCTGGCCTGTCCAGGCGCTTCTCTCGTGTCCTTTATTGTTCTTGCTCCCTGTAAATGTAAGGAGGAGCCTCTTAAGGCTTCTGGGGGAAGCTCGAAAGTGTGTTTCCCTCTATTCCCAGCAAAGCGAGGGGTGGAAGGTCACAGCCTCATCTGTTCCATGGGGCATCGTTGACCTTCCCTGGGGTCTGTGTGCAGTACCTGTTGCTGTCTGCTTGCTGATGTTTCCTAGCTGTTGTTCTGCATCCTACTTAAATCCACAAGCAAGGCCCCGCCCCTCTGGTACTTAAATCCACAAGCAGGGCCCCGCCCCTCTGGTACTTAAATCCACAAGCAAGGCCCTGCCCCTCTGATGGACTGTCCCTGGAGAGGCCCCCCGTGCCCACTGCGGGGTGGGAGGCAAAGCCAGGCTTCAAGGACCCACAGGAGTATGGCACACACCAGGGGCAGTGGGGAGAGGAGATGTCCATTAGTGGGAACCCCAAGGAAGAGCCCTGGGGTTCGGACCCTTGCTTGCTGCTCAGATTGTGTCGTCTTTATTTCAGAGATGATCAAGAAGCCACCACTCCAGGTCTTTGAATCCCTTCTGTCCCATCTCTCAGGGCCTGAGTAACACAAGTGTCCTCTCCCCTCAACCCCTGCTGAGTCTCAGTGCAGCGGGGAGGTGTGGGACCTTTCACGTGTAGCCGCTAGGTCTGGGGCCAGATGGCACCGGCTAGCATTCTGACAAAGCGGCCCGGACACTGCCTGACCAGGAGTGGCGGAGACAGTGTTTGCTTCCAGGTGTAATAGAGTGAGCACTGTGGGAACCAGTTAGTAAGAGTGTGCTGATAATGTGGGTGTGGGTGGAGAGTAGAGAAAACAAAGAATACAGAATAGACAGAAAGGAGATCTCCGTGATATCAGTTCTTATCCAAGGGAGCTGAATAGTTTTATTCCAAGGTTAAGGTTTTTTTTCTTTCTTTCTTTCTTTTTTTTTTTGGTACTAAGGATTGAACCCAGGGGCATTCTACCTCCAAGTTATACCCCCAGCCCTATTTTTTATTCTTTATTTTGAAACAGGGTCTCACTAAGTTGCAGAGGACCTCACTCAGTAGCTGAGGCTGGCCGAGAACCCGGATCCTCCTGTCTCAGCCTCCCAAGTACTGGAATTACAAGCGTGTGCCACCACGCCCGGCTAAAGGTTTTCCTTTCTGATATGGTTACTTTAGTCAAATAAAAGGCATGTTCTGACAATGATTGATATGTCGTAAATGTCTACATAACCCTGTTGTACTCAAGAAATGTATAAAAAAATCCGTGCTAAAAAAAAAAAAAGGCAGAAGAGCTGGGTGTGGTGGTGCATTCCTGTAATCCCAGTACTTGGGAGGCTGAGACAGGAGGATCATAGGTTTCAAGCCAGCTTCAGCAACTTGGTAAGGCTATCAGCAACTTAGTGAGACCCTGTTTCAAAATAAAAATAAAATAGGGCTGGAGGTATAGCTCAGAGGCAGAATGCCCTGGGTTCAATCCCCAGTACCAAGAAAAAGAAAAGTAAAGGCAAAAGAGGCAGAAGCATGTACAAGCCGAGCTTCTCTCTTCCCTGCAGACCTGAAAGGAAGCGGAGAGACCTCATGCAGGTTGCCAATAGCACCATGTCCAGCAGAAGCCGGAACACAACAGTGATAGACACCTACAACATGACAGACCCGGAGGAGATCGAGACGGAATACCCTTTCTTTGAGAGCAGAGTGGATAACAAGGAGAGGACCGTCATCTCCAACCTCCGGCCTTTCACCCTCTACCGCATCGACATCCACAGCTGTAATCACGAGGCCGAGAAGCTGGGCTGCAGCGCCTCCAACTTTGTCTTTGCAAGAACCATGCCTGCAGGTATGGCGTGATCCAGCCACCCCGCCGCGCGCACACACCATCGTTGAGAAGATTGGGTTTTTCGGGCATGGGATTTGATACCTGGGTTGACAGCCCTCGCTTAGACTCGGTCCTACGAAGGAATGTGTGGTCATTAGTAGGTGGCATGGTTGACCAGTTTCCCAGCAGGAAGTGCTGGAGAGCAGGGGGCTCCCCGCAGGCTGCCCTCCCCTCTGCGCGGCTGCATTTGTGCAATGGCAAACGAGTCTGCTCCATTTCCATAGAGTCCCCAGCTAGCTGCCTTGATGCAAAGTGACCACAGCCCCTCAAAATCGACTCCTAGAGTCACCTGTGGTCCTGCTCCTTGGCACTCGTCTTTACCTTCTAAAGTCACACACTGCCTGTCACTCAGATGCCCGTTCCTATCTTTGAAGCCCGGTGCACTGCTCAGTTCTTGTTCCTTCGGGGAGCTGCAGATCACAGAGCATAGAGGTGTCTGGAGTCTGGGGAGGGGTCCCTCTTGGACCTGGTTTTAGCACTCAAGTACAGCCTGCCTTGGGGCAATCCTCAGTCTCCTGTGCCTCAGTTTCCCCAGCCCACCCAAAGGAAGCATAGACCAGGTGCTCTGGGTGTGCTTCTCAGCTGTGGCTCTCCATGCTGTCGGCTCCCTACCTTGCTATAAGGAGTAAGGTCAGCAGTCGCTGAAGGGGCCAAGGACAGCAGGGACAGCTCGTGTGCTCCGGGCACCAGCTTCCAAGCAGCCCGCTGTGTGACTGTCTCTCCCACCCGCATAGAAATTGCAGTCACCAGTCGGTCGTGGTGGCGCACGCTTGGAATCTCAGTACCTGGGAGGCTGAGACAGGAGGATCGCAGGTTGGTGGCCAGCCTCAGCTACTTAGTGAAACCCTCTGCAACTTAGTGAGACCCTGTTTCAAAATAAAAAGTAAAAAATAGGGCTGGGGGTGTAGTGCAGAGGTAGAATGCCCCTGGGTTCAATCCTCAGTACCGCAAAAAAAAAAAAAAGAAAGGAAGGAAGAAGGAGAGGAAGGAAAGAAGGAATAAATTGCAGTCGCTGAGTGTGGACGTGGACTGCAGAGGCTCCGGGTTGCAGCTGCAGCTGGTCAGCACCCTTTCTGGGCTGCCGTGCTGGATGGGTTCATTCTTGGAGGGGGAGAAGCAGAATAGAAGAATGTCACTTCCGTTGCCAGGAATGTCACCTCGTGCTGGTCACAGGCTTCCTAGGGGTGGGCAGAGAAGGCTGGACACGCACATCAGGTGGTCCAGGTGCTAAACCTCAGGAAGAGCCCCGTGGCCGTGGCCCTCGGTCCTGCGTGCGTGGATTCCTGGGGGAGGGGAGCGGGGTATTCTTAAATTGGCCTCTCATTGGTCTCCCTCCCTGGACACCTGAATTTGACTTTGCCTCTTGTTTAAATTATGCAGAAGGAGCCGATGACATTCCTGGCCCTGTGACTTGGGAGCCCAGGCCTGAAAACTCCATCTTTTTAAAGTGGCCCGAACCTGAGAACCCCAATGGATTGATTCTAATGTATGAAATAAAATACGGATCCCAAGTCGAGGTGAGCCGGGGGCTGGGGTCCGGCTCCGAGTGTATTTCAGCTGGGGTGGGTAGCGCAGGTCACCTGTTGGTTTGCTTAACTTCAAACAGTAGGACCAGGCAGCGAGTGGGTGAGGGTCCCGGGCCTTCCAGCAGTCCCACGCTCTGTGAGCAGGACCCCGAGTGTGCACAGAGTTGGAGTGCTTCTCACCCTCAGAAGATGACCTCCCAGCCGGGCGTGGTGGCGCACGCTTGTAATCCCAGCATTTGGGAGGCTGAGACTGGAGGATCCGGTTCAAGGCCAGCCTCAGCTACCTAGTGAGGCACTCTGCAACTTAGTGAGACTCTGTTTCAAAATAAAGAATAAAAAATAGGGCTGAGGGTGTAGCTCGGAGGTAGAATGCCCCTGAGTTCAATCCCCAGTGCCGCAAAAAAAAAAAAGAATAAAAAGTAGGTCTGGGGGTGTCGCTTGGAGGCAGAATGCCCGTGAGTTCAATCCCCAGTACCGCCAAAAAAAAAAAAAAAAAAAAGATGACTTCCCAACATAACCTTTTAATTCTTCCAGAGTTCTTTTTGGGTACGAGTTTTAGATATGCATTAATAAATGACTTGAGGGACTACCTTTTAAGACCTGGTTTCCTCCCTTTTCTTGACAAGTGGGGTCGTTGTTTGAGGGGGCCATCAGAGGTAGGGCATCTGGGGTCAATAGTTCGGTGAGTTGAGTCGGCAGGTGCCAGCTATCTCCCATGTTTGCAGGCTGTTGACACTTTTGTTTTACTGTCCGCAGGATCAGCGTGAATGTGTGTCCAGACAGGAATACAGGAAGTACGGAGGAGCCAGGCTTAACCGGCTAAACCCAGGGAACTACACAGCCCGGATTCAGGCGACCTCCCTCTCTGGGAATGGATCCTGGACAGATCCTGTGTTCTTTTACGTTCCAGCCAAAAGTAAGGCTGTTGGGGGAGCAGTAGGTGATAAAACTGAACGCTGGTTGGGCTTGGATTTGGGAAGCTTGGGTTGCTGGGGTTCTCTGATTTTCTGTTACCATAGCCAGCTTTTCAAAAAGTCCTGCTAAGGAGCCGGACCTTGTCCAGGAGGTCAGCCTGGGAAATGCTGGGCTGTGGGTCCCTATCTCCCGGGATTATCTGGACAAGGGTCAGAGCCCTTCTGTTTTGGGGGGATACAGATACTAGAGAGCCAGAAGGGACCTTTGCTTTCCCCCTGGCCTGTGTTCAAAGCCATTTTACAGAGCACTGAATTGACCAGTCCGTCTCCTGTCTGGTCAGTAAAGCTGGTTAGGGGTCACATTCAAGGCTCAGAATCCCCAGGAAAAAGAAGGCTGGGAGATTATTGAGTCCCCCTGCTCCCCGTAAATGCTCATGGGTGCCGGGCATGGTGGCACACACTTGTAATCCCAGTACTTGGGAGGCTGAGACAAGAGGATCCCAGGTTCGTGGTCAGCCTCAGCAAACTTGTGAGGCCCTCTGCAATTTAGCCAGAAGCTATTTCAAAATAAAGAATAAAATAGGGCTGGGGGTGTAGCTCGGAAGTAGAATGCCCCTGTGTTCAATCCCCAGTACCACCAAAAAAAAAAAAAAAAAAAAAAAAATGCCCTTGGGTAAAATACAGATGCACTTTTAAAAACGCCAGTATGTATTGAAAGCGCACAGTACCCAGCATTTTGTGTAGAGACTGAGTAATGTTACAAGTTTTGCTCAAACCATCAACAGAACAGAATTCTTAGAAGGCTGTGTGATGAGTTCAAATGCTAAAACTAAATTTTTTAAAACACATCAGCATCACAAAGGCCACAGGCCCCTGGCTGACCAAGAAAATTTACTCTTTTATGGGGTGAAATTATATCGACATTGAGTTTTATTTTTATTAGAATTTCAGGTGTTTTTTCCCCCTTAGGTTATTTCATGTTCATAAAATGAGATCGAATTTGGCATAATAGTTCTCTTTATTACTCCCTACCAAATATTTCAGGCCAGCCTTGTTTAGTGGTAGTGCTTGTGGGTCTAGGGACTGGTTTTTCCTAGTGTCTCCATTCCTGCTGCTCTGATCTGGAGGCTGATGAAAGTAAAGAGTCAGCAGTCAATCCATCTGTCCGACTACTCAATGTATTTCCAAAGGAAATGAAGTCAGTATGTCTAAGAGACATCTGCACTCCCTAATTCCATGGAAGCACTTTTCACAATAGCTAAGATGTGGGCTCAATCTAAGTGTACATCAATTGATGAGTGGGTTAAAAAAAAATGTGGTATGTAAACACAATGGAATGCTACTCATCCATAAAAAAGGTGGAAATCTTGGGCATTCACAACAACAAATGAGCATGAACGACATGATGGTAAATGGAATGAGCCAGGTACAGAGAGATAAATACTGTCCAATCTCTTATATAATATATGGAATCTGAAAATGTCGAACTCACAGAAGTAAAGAGTAGAATGGTGTTTGTTTCCCAGAGGCTTGGAGGGTAGGAATTTGGGGAGATGTTAGTCACAGGGTACAAAATTTCAGTTAGATAAGATGATTATGCCCAAGAGATCAATTGTGCAACATGCTAACTATTAGTTAATAATAACATGTTGTATTCTTGTTTAAAAAATATGCATGATATCTGAAAATCCCCATAGTGACAGACTGCAAAAGGATAGGGGTGAATAGAATTACAAACTTCGATTAACATTTTAAGTACCTGGCATGACAGTGTGCCTGGGTTCAGGTTTTATGGGTAAATAGCCGCTTAGGCTGATGTTCTTCTCAATTAAAATAGTTTGAGTTCCCCATTTCCCCCACTTACCCTAGTCTAACTAGTTAGCTTATGCATTAGTCAGTTCTTCGTGACTGTGACAAAAAAACCTGAGACAATCAGCTTAAAAGGAGGAAAGGTTCCTTTCAGGTCACAGCTTCAGTGGTTTCAGTTCACGTTCAGCTGTCTCTGTGGCTTTGGGCCTGTGGAGAGGCAGCATATCACAGCAAATTGTAAGCGGTGGAACAGAACTGTTCACCTCATCGCAGCTGGGAAGACATGAAAGGGCTGGGGTCCCAGTATCCCCTTCAGAGGCACACCCCCAATAACCTAAATTTCTCCCACTAGGCCCCACTTCAAAAAGGTTGCACCACCTCCTGGTAGCTCCAGTCTAGAGCCCAAAGTCCTGGGTCTTTGGGGGACCGTCATCCAGATTATAGTGGCTTATGCCACCTTCTCAGGTCCCTGGAACTGTCTTAATATCTCTGCGCCCTTTCTAGAGCGGCGGCTCTCTCCCTCTCCTTGTTCACCAACCCCCAGCGTCCCCTAGGAACAGAGCCTGGGTCTGGGGGTTCTGACGTCAGGCTGCGGTCCATGAAACGGCAGCCTTGTCCTCTCGGGCTGGTCGAACTTGGCATTTCTTGGGAGAGGAAATTTGCTCTCCTGGTCCTTTGCTGTCGGTGCCAGGACACCGCGGGGAATCCGGGAGCCCCTCTGATGGAGATGTTCCAGCAGAAGTCGGCATACGCCGCAGGGAAATTGAAACGGCGTGCCAGCTTTGCCTCTGGAAAGCTTCTCCTTATGTCAGACAAGACTCTCTCCTGTTACAGTTTAGTCTCATTTCCTCCCGTTTAATCCTCAGAGGAGATGGAAGCTTTGGAAGCTCTCTGGCACCTGCCCTCTTTTTTTAAGGAACTCTGTGTGTGCCTGACTCCTGGTAAGCTACCCTCCAGACTTCTCCCAAAGCAATATCTCTCCAGGCTCCAGTCTTTGGGCTTTTTTTTTTTTTTTTTTTCTTGTAGCCTAGTCGAATAGACTAATTTTCTAGTCATTGAATCATTTTGTTCTTCCTCTGGATGTGTTCCAGACCCTGCATGTCCTTGTTGAAATGTGAAACTCAGACACGGTACAACCTGACCCATAGTGTAAGTGATACCGATATTAAGAAATAGTCCTTAAGAGGAACAAAAGAAAAGCCTCCTGCTTTCCCATCGGCAAGGATACCTTGTGAGCATTCTCAGGAATTGCAAGATGCAAGAGCCCGCCTTCATTTCAAAAGATGCTGGATAAAAATATCTTTAATTTTAAGCCAGGTGTGGTGTCACGTGCCTGTAATCCCAGTACTTGGGAGGCAGAGACAGGAGGATCACAGGTTTGAGGCCAGCCTCAGTAATGTAACGAGACTCTCAGCAACCTAGGGAGACCCTGTTTCAAAACAAAAAGATAAAAAGGGCTGGAGAGGTATAGTTCAGAGGTAGAAGTGCCCCTGGGTTCAACCCCCAATACCTCCTCCCCAAAATCTTTAATTTTAAAAATTAAGACATTTAAGCCGGGCGTGGTGGCGCACGCTTGTAATCCCAGCATTCGGGAGGCTGAGACCGGAGGATTCAGGTTCGCGGCCAGCCTCAGCTACTTAGTGAGGCACTCTGCAACTTAGTGAGACCCGGTTTCAAAATAAAGAATAAAAAATAGGGCTGGGGGTAGCTCGGAGGTAGAATGCCCCCAAGTTCAATCCTCAGTACCGCAAATAAATAAATAAATAAATAAATAATAAATAAAAATTAAGACATTTAATAGTCGGTAAAGAGTAAAAATAATAGCGTTTAGTGGCAAAATAATCTCCCATGGGTGACTTGTGATCCATGTAACTGGGTCCCCAGTAACTTGGCTGGTTTCTAAATACACATCTCCACTTGGATGTCCAAGCTCCTTGCGCATACCCCAGAATCCAAATTGCTGCCTTCACGACCCCTGTGCCCTCCTCACTTCTTAGCTCAGGCTGGTCCCATGATGCATGGCGTCACCCAATCAAGAACCCCCCACACACACTCTTCCTTCTCTGCAGCCACTCCAGTTCCATTCCACCTGAAGTCTCCTGGACTCTGCCTCTTAACTGTCTCTGGAATCCAGCTCGCCATCGGTGTCCACAGCCCAGAGCCTCCGGGTCGCTGGTGTCCCAGGGAAATGATGAGTGTGGCCACAGGAAGGCGGGGTTCCCCCCATCATGGGGCCATGACTTCCCTGCCATGTCTGTGACCCCAGGAAAGCAAGGTCACCTCTGTGGTCTTGCTTGTTAATAAAAAAGGAGCAGTGATTTCTCCTGAGGTCTGAACTGAGTAACGCAGCCCAGGGTGTGGCTCGTTCTCCTAACTCTCCAAGACAGGGTCATGGCCAGGGCCCCCGTCTGTCCTCGGACACGGCTATCTCCCCCAGTCATGCATCTGGTCACTTTGCTGCTGGCTTCTGCAGAATGGACCTGAGACCCCTTAGCTGGGACAAGACCCCTGACTTCTCCCCAGCGTCATCTCCAAGCTGTCCCTCTGCTTGCAAAGCCCTTGACCCCAAGGAAAGTGACTCTTTCTCCTTCAAGACTCAGGAGAAAGCAGCTCTCCCCTTAGAGAACACCCCTCGATTGCCCTCTCTCCTCTGCCTCCCTCTCTGCATCCTTGCCCTGTAGAGGGGACATTTTTACCTATAGATGCACATCTGGAAGAATTTCCAGAGATGCAGATCTGAGTCCCCGGTGCCCAGCCTGTCACCTGTCAGAAAAGTGCTGGTGACAAGTGCTCGAGCACTGGAGGTCTCAGACTCACACCAGTCTTACACATTTATGGAAAATTCAGAGCAGCATTGGCAAGGGGTGCCATCCAGTTGTTTGTGTGTGTGTTTGTGTGTGTGTGTGTGTGTGTGTGGTGTTTATTTTAAATTGTGGAACTATGTTAAGGCAGATAAACATCAACAAGGCCCAAGCACTGTATACAGATGTTATTCCAGCAAATAAATGTGTCTCTCCACCAAGAGTCATTAAACTGAATACAAAGATTGTTTTCTCTCCGTCCATTATTTGAGCTATTAGATCAGAATACACGATTCTTGTTATTGACAATTACTAGAGATTAAACCTAGGTACATTCTACTGTCAAGCTACAACCCCAGCCCTTTTTATTGTTTTGTTTTGAAACAGGATCTTGCTAGGTTGCTGAGAGTCTTGCCACTTACTGAGGCTGTCCTCAAACCTGCGATCCTTGTATCCTAGCCTCTCAAGTACTGGGGTTATAGTTGTATGCCACCATACCTGGCTTGTACTTTTTTTTTTTTTTTTTTTTTTTTTTTTTTTTTTTTTTTTTTTTTGCAGTACTGAGGATTGAACTCAGGGGCATTCTACCTCTGAGCTATACCCTCAGCCCTATTTTTTATTCTTTATCTTGAAACAGGGTCTCACTAAGTTGCGGAGTACCTCATTAGGTAGCTGAAGCTGGCCACGAACCTGGATCCTCCGTTCTCAGCCTCCCAAGTACTGGGATTACAAGCATTGGCCACCACACACAGCTTGTACTTTTTTTAAATGACTAGATACCTCAGTCCACACTTACTTAACTGGGGATGGAACCCACGGGTGCTTGGCCACTGAACTAATATCCACAGTCCCTTTTAATGTTTTATTTTGAGACAGACTCTTACTAAGTTGCCCAGGCTGGTCTCAAACTTGCGATCCCCTTACTTCAGCCTTCTGAGCCATCAGGATTACAGGCATGTGCCACCACATCTAGCTTTTATCATGGTGCTGGGGGAAGGAACCCAGGGCCTCTGCTGGGCAAGTGATCTACCGCTGAGCTGCATCTCAGCCTTTTAACCTTCTTCCAAGTAACTTAACTTTTTTGTTAAGTTATTTCTAATGCCAGCTAACAACATCAGGAATTCCTAGCGTGCAGTAGGAGAGTAAAGGAATTTTCAGGGGGTTTTCTTTGCACATTCTTCCAACCAAACATAAACGCGGGGTGCTTGAGCACTGACATCCGGTCATTTCCCCTCAATCCTGCAGCAACCTACGAGAACTTCATGCACCTGATCATCGCGCTGCCGGTCGCCATCCTGCTGATCGTGGGAGGGCTGGTGATAATGCTCTACGTCTTCCACAGAAAGAGGTGAGGTCTGGGGAGGGCTTCTGCAGCCGTGTGGTTAGAACGAAGGGTCACCTCTTTGAGGAAATACCATATGGTTGGGAAAACCTGATGTTACCATCAAACCTTCTTCACAGGAAAAGAGCAAGGGTTTCCCAGGAACAACTGATTAAGGTTTTTTTGCTTTGTTTTCTTGGTACCCATCTTGCCCTGACTGGTTTGCTCTGGCACACAGCTCCTGCTGGCTCCTGCAGAGCTTTTTCAGGCACGCCCACCCAGCCCTCCCACTCAGATTGTTCCTGTTATTCCCAATGAAGCAAGGAAACAAGTGTTTCTTAAAAAGGCCCTAATCTGTGGCCTCCAAAGAAGCCAAAGGATGTGTCCGTGGGTGTCGGCCGGAGTGCAGAGGAGCTTCCCTCTCAGCGGTGCGCCCTCTCCCTTCCTCTCTCCAAATACGTCCTGAAACAGAACGTGTAGGACAGATGCAGCAAAGATGGAAACGCACCCAGGAATATATGGAGATGGGGCTTCTTCACCTGCATCTTATCTTTTCTTGACAGAAATAACAGCCGGCTGGGGAATGGAGTGTTGTACGCCTCTGTGAACCCAGAGTACTTCAGCGCGGCGGATGGTAAGGGTCCTGGCCGGGGTTCCTGGGGGCGGGGGGGTGACAGGAATGTTGCTGACTGGGGAGGTACCTTTGTCTGCGATCCCTCTTGTTTTGTTTTGTTGCAGTACTGGGGATTGAACCCAGGGGCATTCTACCTCTGAGCTACAACCCCAGCCTTATTTTTTATTCTTTATTTTGAAACAGGGTCTCACTAAGTTGTGGAGATCCTCACTAAGTAGCTGAGGCTGGCCATGAGCTCGAGATCCTCCTGTCTCAGCCTCCCAAGTACTGGGATTACAAGCGTGCACCACCACGCCTGGCTTGCAATCCCTCTTTGATAACATTTCCTCCTCTCTCTCTTTCTCTCTCTCTCTCTCTCTCTCTCTCTCTCTCTCTCTCTCTCTCTCTCTCTCTGTCCAAGTGTTTAGCAGCTCAGTAAATTTCTCAAAAATCCTGGGACCGTATGGGATGCCCCTCAAGGAAAAACAGACTTTAGAGATGAGGATGGCCAGCACAGTTATCAATTGATTTCATTGCTTAAAACTATATGCCAGAGTAAACGACCCTTCCTGATGTTAACATCTAGTCAGTGGAAACCCTGCAGCTGACCAAACAGTCCTCTTAAACCGATTTCAGCTTGGGGGTGGTGGCATTCCAGTGGTCTCCAACCACTTAGGGCTGCTCTCCTTTGTCTTGTTTTGTTGGTTTGTTGTGGTTCTAGAGATGGAACTCGGGGGCATTCTACTTCCAAGCCCTTATTATTATTTTGTTTTGAAACAGGGTCTCCCTAGGTTTCTGAGAGTCTCGCTCGCTGTATTGCCGAGTCTCTCCTTGAACCTGCAATCCTCCTGTCTCAGCCTCCCAAGTACTGGGATTACAGGCGTGCCCCACCACGCCTGGCTGGCTTCTGCCTCATTTGATCTTGGAATTCTT
The DNA here is from genome assembly GCA_004027655.1 of Graphiurus murinus. NCBI lineage: Eukaryota > Metazoa > Chordata > Mammalia > Rodentia > Gliridae > Graphiurus > Graphiurus murinus. Next base: position 227,394 of record PVLC010000151.1, read on the forward strand.
CTGACATCCTCTCCTGGCCAGGGTCCCACAGCGTTCGTTCTCATCCACACTCCCTTTGGTCGTAACTAGTGAGGGTGCCATTGAGCTAAACGGCGCAGCAGGCCGGACGTGGCAGCCGGGTGGTACTCAGCGCTCATTCCCTCTTAGCTGTCTTTCCTTGCCGTGCACTGAAATGCAGACTTACGTGGGGTTGGGGGGTGGCTGTCATCCGGTCCCACAGTACTAGTACCTCTCGCTGGCACTTTGCAGGGAGGTTTTCCAAACATGGTCTCCCGTACTCCCTGAACTCCTGCCAGGTGGGTTTCCTTGTCCCCATCTGCAAGTGAGGAGACGAGTTTCAGGCATACCGCCATACCGGGCCATACCGCCAGGCAGTTGGGAAGTCAGGACCAGCGTGCCCTCCCCGGCCCTTCCTGCTGCATCTGGTTGGCTGTGCGACACAGGCAGTGTGGAGAAGGGCTGGAATAAATTAACAAACAAGCACGTGGCATCAGGGGAGCCTGTCCACAAAAAGCATTAACTGCCTCCGTGCCGCAGAAGTGGACGTAGTTGTGCAGGAAATGGGCAATGAGGACTCATGATTATCCTAACCGATTATGCTGATCACAGGAGAAAGCACAGGGAAACACTTGGGGCATTCAAAAGGACTGTGGAAGTGCAGGGTTTTACTGCGGTTTCTTTAATCATTTCTAATTCAATTGTGTTCATAGTCAAGCCAATCCGAAACAGCCTCTTCTGAATGGGAATCAGGTGCCGAATATTAGCATTATTCCTGTTTACGTAAATGTCTCACAAGGTTTTGGGTTTTTTTTTAAACATGCGTGTATACATATGTATGCGTGCATGTAAGACATAGAGAACATTCTGGAAGGTTGAATACCACACTCAGTTAAGTATGGAGAAGATGTCTTTATCAGAGAGAGAGGAGGGAGAGGAAGAGGGAGAGAAAACTAGGACTGGGATGTAACTTAGTGATAGAGCACTTGTCTAGCATATGCAAAGCCCTCTGGGTTTAATCCCCGTCACTACCAAAGTAAATAAATAAATATACAAGAATAAGAGAGATATGCATTGCTTATATTTGTGATAGCCTTTTTTGTTTGTTTGTTTGTTTTTTGAGGCAGGGTCTCACGGTGTTGCCCCAGCAGGTCTAGAACTCCTGGGCTCGAAACAGTCCTCCCGCCTCACCTCCCGAGCGCGGGGATGACAGGGCGCGCCACCTCATCCAGCTCAGTGATAGTTTGGTTTTGTTGTTGTTTTAAGGAAAGACCAAGAAACCAGGCGAGGTTCAGGAGTCCTCCCACACAGTGGGGCACATGGAGGTGAGGCAAGACCACCTCTCCTCTCTCGGAGTAGCAGAGGAGCGACCCTGCTTTTTTTGAAAACCACCAAAGGTGGCATTTGTAGTTTTGACTAGCAAGTGTCCAGGAAGCTCACAGAAGCTTGTTTTTTTGTTTGTTTGTTTTTTGTGGTTCTGAGGATTGAACCCAGAGGCATTCTACCTCCAAGTTATTCCACCAGCCCGATTTTTATTTCTTATTTGGAAACGGTCTCACTAGGTTGCAGAGAGCCTCACTAAGTTGCCGATGCTGGCTTCGAACCTGGGATCCTCCTGTCTCAGCCTCCCAAGTACTGGGATTACAAGCGTGGGCCACCACGCCCAGCTCACAGAAGCTTTAATACAGTAAACTCACACTCTGTCATGGTGACCGGAGTCTACATTTCGTGATCTACCAGAGTGCTTTCATAGTTTGTCACAGTTCTTTTTGATATCAAAACAAAACCAGTCTTACTGCCACCCAGGCCCACAGGTGGGAGCAAGCCACCTCATTTGAACATAATGTATCCTGCCTTTTGACAAGCACCATGTAGCCAAGTTTCCTCAAGGAGGAGCAAAACGACAGTGCGGTTCCAAGGTGCTTAAAAACTTCTTTCTCCCAAAGCTGATCTGCATGACACTGTCCTCCAGAATACATCGAAAATCCCCTACAGGAATGTGCTGATAACATTGTACGTGCTTATAAACCGCGCCTGGCTGGTGGGGCTTAGGACTGCTGGTTCAAGTCAGAACCAGGGGATTGAATTTAGAGAAAGGGATTGAGGGCCTGGACTTCAGGGACCTCTCCCGGGATGAAGGCGATTGGTTTTTTAACTCCATGTTCAGTGGCACGCGTGCACAGTTCATTCTGATTAAAAGCCAGTCTGGATCCTCAGATATAAATGGATGGAGCCCGTGATTCTTTGTGCTTTCTGAGGGGTGTGGCACAGAGCTGTCTCTATCTCCTGGCTGCCCTACAAACTTTCTCTCCTAAGCGAGCTTCAGCCTCTCTTGAGGACAGCAAACTTCTCAGGCCCCACAGAGGCAGGAGTTCCATTTGAGAAATACCTACGCATGGATGTCTCATGAAACTCAAAACTGTGCACGGGAGAAAACTCAGGAAGCTGAATATTGTCCATGTTGGGCACTCCTTGAGGTGTAAATTGGTGGTGTCTCCTGGACCTAACTGATAATAAACATCTTTCCTGGTAGACACCACTCAAAGGCAGGGAGGTCGCAGGTTCAAGGCCAGCCTCAGCAACTTAGGGGAGCCCTTGTTTCAAAATAATAATAAAAAAAATAAAAACTGCAGCTCAGTGGTAAAGTGGTTCAATCCCTAGCACCACACATATACACACAAACGCCGTCACTTAAGCATTAGTACTAACTCGATATGGGGATGTAGGAACAGAGTTGACAGTCCTCTGGTCTATCCCATCCAGCAGCAGGCGCAGGGTCAGCCTCTGGAGGCATGAAAGCAAGCACAGGCATGATCCTACTTCCCTGACCTCTGTTCCTGAGCCAGGATCACTCCCTTCCTGCCTTGTAGTCCCTACCGGCTGTTCCCCTTCAGGCCAGGAGTCTGGTGCACGGCATTAGTTATAACTGAAATTCCTTACAGGTCTGATGGGCTAGCTTGCTTTTATTCTACCTTTTACCTTACTCACTGGAGTTGTCGGATGGAGTCGCCGTTTGATTTTTCTTTCTTGCCTTCCCACCCCCCACCCCCACCTCCCGTTTCTCTTTCTTCTTCTTTCCTGCCTAGAACTATTCACTTACTTATTTCCTCAACCCAGATCAAATCTAACCAGGGGCAGAAGCTGAAGAAGAAATCATGTTCATGCTGGGTATTTACCACACCCAGACCCCGGCCCTTCACCCTGTTTCTGAGGTCCCTGAAGTTGCAGAGGCCAGGCAAAGAAGCCCTGTAGTCACTGCCAAGTTCCCCTCAGTACCAGAGCTGAGTTGCTTCTGTAGCTCAGGAGAGGCCCGATGGTCATGGACAAGACCAGGGGGCATTTCAGGACAGAGGAGTCCTAACAGTAGAAATGTAATGTAGCTCACATAAGTGACTACATTTTCTACTAGTCGTGTTTTTAAAAACGAAAATGAAGCCAGGTGGAGCACACGCCTGTAATCCCAGCATTTGGGAAGCTGAGACGGGAGAATCGCAGGTTTAAGGCCAGCCTCAGCAACTTAGTGAGACCCTCAGCAACTTGGTAAGACCTTGTTTCAAAATAAAAAAAAAAAAAAAAGTAAAATAGGGCTGCAGGTATAGTCTGGAGGTAGAATGCCCCTGGGTTCAATCCCCAGAACCAATAAATAAATAAATAAACAAATAAATTGAAAGATGAAATATATATTTTAATAATGTTTTATTTAATCCAATATATCTAAGGAATATTATCAGTTTCAACAAGGAATCAGAATAAAAGTTATCGAAGGTTTTTCTTTCCAGCAAGTCTTTGAAATCCACTGTGTATTTTATGCTCACAGCGTGTCTCAGTTGGATACTCAAGTGCCCAGCGGCCACATGGGAACTCACTGCCCTGTTAGGTAGCATGGGCACGAAGCCATGGGCACCTCTTCTGGATTCATCCAAGAACTAGGACATTACTACTTCTCACCTACAAGTCTCTGACCTGTTTCTCAGTCCAGAATGAAAACTCTCCCCACTCCCTATTATACTCCTCTTTTTCTGAATTGCATTTTGTTTTGGTGGTCCTAGGGATTGAACCCAGAGGCATTCTACCTCCAAGCTACACCCCCTAGTCCTATTTCCTATTCTTTATTTTGAAACAAGGTCTCGCTAAGTTGCAGAGGGCCTCACTAAGTAGCTGAGACTGACCACGAACCTGCAATCCTCCTGTGTCAGCCTCCCAAGCACTAGGATTACAAGCGTGGGCCACCACACCCGGCTCTCTGAATTACATTTTAATCCACTGATGAAAACAGGCAAAATCCAAACCTAGAATCCTGCTTCGCCATTTCACTTGGTTCAATTTGCTTTTGATTTTTAAAGTAGTGAAAATAAACAGGTAGATAAAAAGGAACCGCCGCTGCTTGTTGTCCTATCCTGAGCTGCTGCTTCTTTTTTTTTTTTTTGCGGTACTGAGGATTGAACTCAGGGGCATTCTACCTCCGAGCTATACCCCCAGCCCTATTTTTAATTCTTTATTTTGAAACCGGGTCTCACTAAGTTGCAGAGGGCCTCACTAAGTAGCTGAGGCTGGCCTCGAACCCGGATCCTCTGGTCTCAGCCTCCCAAATGCTGGGATTACAAGTGTGCGCCACCACGCCTGGCTCCTGAGCTTCTTCCCTTCCTTCTACATCTTCTATGGTTTTAGCGTCTTTGAGTTATCTTGGAATCCTCAAAGATTTGCAAGACGTCTACTTTGGCCGCACAGATCTGTAGCCTGTGGGGACATTTTGGAGTGAACCCCATCGTTGTCTCTGGCTACTTCCTTTTGTGGATTTTAGCAAGTGGCATCTTGTATTCCTTGGGCCCAAAGTTCCCCCCAAATGCTGCGTTGTGTCCAAGAGCTGACCTCCATACCCCTTTCCGTTCCGGTTTCTCCTCCAGTGTACATCCCTGACGAGTGGGAAGTGGCCCGGGAGAAGATCACCATGAACCGGGAGCTGGGGCAGGGCTCCTTCGGGATGGTCTACGAAGGCGTGGCCAAGGGCGTCGTGAAGGACGAGCCCGAAACCCGGGTGGCCATCAAGACGGTGAACGAGGCGGCCAGCATGCGCGAGCGGATCGAGTTTCTCAACGAGGCGTCGGTGATGAAGGAGTTCAACTGTCACCACGTGGTGAGACAGCAAGCACCCCGCAAAGCCACGACTTCCACGGGCGGGCGGGGAGCAGGCGTCCACCATGGGCCCGTTCCCTTCTGAGTCTCTCTGTGGTCCCTCCCAGGTGCGGTTGCTGGGCGTGGTGTCCCAGGGCCAGCCGACGCTGGTCATCATGGAGTTGATGACACGTGGGGACCTCAAGAGCTATCTCAGGTCTCTGAGACCGGAAATAGAGGTCAGTCTTGATTTTTCATCTTCTCTCACTGTGGTTCTCGGTGTGCCCAGTCTCTACCCCATCAGGTTCAGTTTCCCATCCCGGGCCCAGCATGTAGCTCAGGGCCATGTTCATGGCAGGCTTTCTTTCAATAAATGCTTGATAGCGTTCAATACTGGGCTGGCTGGGTTCTAGCCCTTGCATGCACGAAGTTGCTGGGGCGACTTCCTGCCCAGTTCTTTGCACAAGGCGTCCGCTAAGTCAGGAGCCCCCTGCACACGCATGCACACCCATGCACACACACACACAGCCCTCTCCTTGCACTGTCAGCAGGGTCCGTGCCTCTGAGAGGAGGAGCCAGGATTTCTCAAACTCCACACCTGCATTTCAGACGTGACCCCGAGTCAGTGTCTCCCGTGCACCTCTGAAGGATAATCGCCTCCTCCACACAATCTCAGCTTCGTCTAGTAAAAATTTCAAAGGCAAAACCTGCAAAGGTCCTGTGTGGTGTTGACTCAGTCCTGAGGCATCTCCCCTTCTGTGGGGTTAACCCCCACACCAGCTTTTCCACACAGGGTGGCCTGGCTTTCAGTTCGTTCATTCTAAGAGTGAACTGGTGGGTAAATCCTGGGAAATCACGCCAGCAGCTACTGTGTCTCCTCAGGCTTCCTGGGTGGCTCTAAAGTCTTCGATTTGACCTTGACTCTGTTCCTTTTGGGGGGTCAGCACTGTGTTCATGTTCCCAAGAAGCAGCAACGTCCTGCTTTCTACAACTCTTCTGCATTTCTGTTGCCGTTCCCTACTTTTTTTTTTTTTCTTCTATTAACTGCAACTTAATCATCTCCCGAGTGACCGTTCCTTAGTTTTAGTTCCAAAGCACCTGGTCACAAATGACCTCGTTGATTTATAGCACGGTGTGTTTGGGTTTTTGTGAGGACCACCAGGCTGAGTGTGGCCCAGGCTCTGACGGGTGGCGGGTGACTCTCCCAGCCCTGGTCCCCAGCACCCCTTCGTGGCAACACCTTTTCCGGGCTCACTTTCATCCCTAAGCCAGCATGCAGGAGGAAAGCTTGATCTCGCAGGCTGGAGTGGTGGCGATGCATTTATTACCTACCTGGTTCTAGGTGCTCGTCCCCTGTGCCCCCAATCGGGACACAGCATAGCAATGGGAGCATGCGGTCTTTATGCCTGCTCTGCCCTTAGCTAACTGCAGTCCTCGGCGGCCACTACAGGGTTCTGGGCCTGTTTTCCTCTTGTGCGTAACATAAGAAGGCTGGACGAGATGGTTACGGAAGTCCTTTTCTGACCTAAGATTTCCCCCTTAGGTTTGTCAGGTTTAAGTTGTTCCTGACTGGTGTCATGTATAAAAGCATATATGCACACGCTGCAGGTTCGTTCTATTCTACTTGAACACACGCCCAGTCCAGATCCACTCATTTACCCGGCTAAGCGTAGGTTTGGATGTGCTTCCGTAGCTACGGCCAGATGAAAGATTCCTGCCTTCTTTTTTTTTTTTTTTGGCAGTACTGGGGATGGAACTCAGGGGCATTCTACCTCCGAGCTACACCCCCAGTCCTATTTTTTACTCTTTATTTTGAAACAGGGTCTCACTAAGTTGCGGAGTGCCTCACTAGGTAGCTGAGGCTGGCCACGAACCCGGATCCTCCGGTCTCAGCCTCCCAAATGCTGGGATTACAAGTGTGTGCCACCACGCCCGGCTCCTGCCTTCTTAAGGTGAACGAAAGTGTGGTAGTGTAACACCGTGAACTGACGAAATGTCAGCCCGCACTCTCCGTGCTCAACATGAATTGCCTTTGGTTGATTCTGTTTCTTTACATGAATGATGACTGACAACTTCGTACGAAACACCTATACTTCACCCTCCCCTCCTTCAGTGTTGTGAGCCTTACCTTTACATTTCACCTACACACTTCCAGGTTTGCCGTGCATATTTAAAGCCCCGAACAGGTGACAAGGAAATGTTAGGTTGCGAGGGAGAAACTCATTTGTAGGGACGACTCCTATGTAAACGAAAAGTGGTAATTTGGGCTTCTCCCAGCGACTTGAAGTCACTTCTCCAGATAACCAAGTGATGAGTATTGTAAGTTACAGCCTTGGTAACCTTTCGGAGCTCAGGCGTGTTGTGGAGTGTGGGGAACCAGCCTAGAAGTACCTAGAGGTTGCTACACTGCTCCTAGATCCTGGCTTTCTGTAGCGCCAGCTCACCTGAGCAGCAGCCGTGGGCCAGGCGCCAGGTCATCCTCCCAGCACCGAGCCAGGGAGCTCCTGTGGAAGAGACCAGGCAGCAACCCAGGCAGTTTGATCCCCAAGCCCTGGCAGGCTCCTTCATCCGCTAGGAGGGGATGTGTGGGACCTGGCACAGCAAGACGGCTTGCAGCGTCCTGTGAGATGCTCTGTGGTTTAGGAAAACGAGGTAAAAATCTGTCACACTGTACCCAGAAAAGCTAGTTAGCATCTCAACTACGGTGTCCCTGTTGCCTTTTGCACTTTTGCTTTTAGAATGGAGAGCCTTCGGCATTCCGTTGTATATAAAGTTTTTTTCCCAAACGGATTTATTGTTATTCAGGGGTAATTCTCTCCAGTTCCACACTGAGCTGTTCATCCGTGCCACTGTTTTACATTGGTCCCCTCCACCGTGAGCATTGGCTCGCTTTGTCCTCAGTGCCCACAGAAAACCATGATCCAAGCCAGGTGGTGTAAGCCCCTAATCCCAGTATTTAGGAGACTGGGACCGGAGGATCGCAGGTTCGAGGACAGCCTCAGTGATGTAGTGAGACTCACATTGACCTAGAGAGACCCTGTTTCAACATAAAAATAAAATAGGGTTGAGGAGTATAGCTTAGAGGTGGAATGCCCTTGTGCTCCATCCCCAGTACCAATGAAAAATAAATAAATAAAAATAGGGCTGGGGATATAGTTTGAAGGTAGAAGACCCCTGGGTTCATTCCCACGTACGGAAGGAAGGAAGGAAGGCAGGCAATAATCCAAGAGGAAGGAAGGAAGGAGGGAGGGAGGGAGGGAGGGAGGGAGGGAGGGAGGGAGGGAGGAAGACAATAATCCAAGCCAAAGAAATGAACCTTAGTGTCTTTATACCTTAGAAGAAAGCAGAAAAGGCTCTGAGTGATAGTGCATTCCTATAATCTCAGTTCTTGGGTGGCTGAGACAGGAGATTTGCAGGTTCAAGGCCAGCCTCAGCAACTTAGCAAGACTCTGTTTCAAAATTTAAAAAAAACAAAACAAACAAACAAAAAAGAAACAAAATAGGGCTAGGGAGGTGATTCGGAGATAGAATGCTCCCTGGGTTCAATCCCTAGTACCACAAAAGCAACAAAGCAAAAAACAAAACAAAACAAAAACAAAGCAAGCAGGAAGAAAGGAGATTAAATAACTCCTAACAGGCTTACACAGGGAATAAGCCGTGCATTGTCTCCTTGGGGAACACACTTCCCTCTCTGCACGTGACCTTTGTAACATGCCCCCCCCCCTTCCTTTCACCTGTACGCTGATGTGGAAAACAAATGACACATAAACTAACGGGAGCCTGGGAAATAGATTGACGAGTCTGTTCTATCAGCGATAGATCCTTACTCTCGGCAATCGCTTGCTGCACTCGACATCATTTTTGCCCTACCCAAAGCAGAAGACGCTGGTCCCAGGGAGTGCTAGTTGGTATGGCACTCATCAGCCCCGTGTCACGTGGTCAGAGAGTGAGCACAGAACTTCACCTCCACACAGATACCACGGTCTCTTTGTAAGAGTGTGTTCTTCTGAGCAAGTCCTGCTTTCTTAGCAGAATGACCCCATGGAGTTCAGATCGGAACTGGGATGGGTTTGCAAACCCTAAAGAAGCCTGAGGTAGTAGAAAATAAATTCCTAAATTCTCATATGAATGTTTTTTAAATCTCCAACAGAATAACCCAGCCCTAGCGCCTCCGAGCCTTAGCAAGATGATCCAGATGGCTGGAGAGATCGCGGACGGCATGGCGTACCTCAACGCCAACAAGTTTGTCCACAGAGACCTGGCTGCTCGCAATTGCATGGTGGCCGAAGACTTCACGGTCAAAATCGGAGGTGTGTCCTTTGCTTTCCGGTGATTCAGGGGCCTTAGCCTGCCGAGGGAGAGGTGTTCTAGCTTGACTGCAGAGACTTTGAATCCATGTGACTAGTGGCTAGTCAGTCCCAAACCCGCCCAGGCTGGCTCGAATCCTGAGAGCACGTGGCCACGGTGGTCCAGGTAGTGGCCCTGCTCCCTGAGGTTGCGATCTTTGACACATTGGGCATTTCTAGGGAACATTTCTCAGCGTTGATTACAAAAATAATCCAGACAATGTCCTCACTTGAGGATGAAAGTCACCATCCAAACTTCCTCCAACTTTCTAGCTTATAAGGAGCATTGTGTCACCTGCACCAAAGGTCCACAGAGTTTTCTAAGATGAGAAGTACCTTAATCGTGAAGGACCCCCCCTACACACACACACACACACACACACACACACACACACACACAGGGGAGAGCGGTGACAGGAACAGGCACGCAGTCCCTCAGAAGGTCACTGGGGTTTCACGCCCAGGTCCTTGGCCCCTCTGTCACTACATTTTACTGTCACAATCTCACCTGACCAACCTACTGGTCAGACTCCTGGTTACCACCACCCACCACAGTAACACCAAAAAAAACCCAAACCAAACAACAACCAAAAAAAGTGTTGATGGAATCTCTGGTTAGAACTCTTCTGAGCCTTTCAGCATGGGTTTTTCCTCTGGTCTTTTAATTTGCCTAACAAAAACACTTAGAGTGTCAGGGTTGCTCAGGAAACCACCAGCACCTACCTTGACCTTGATCTTTTCACCATAATAGGATGATAGTTTGGAAAAATACCACCTATTCAGCTGAGAAACTACAGGGTGGGGGAGATTCAACATGCAAAGAAAACCATTCGAAGTTCCACCTCTTCATCCAGCTCTCTGCCGGTGTCACCTGCATTTAGCAATACTCGCTCCCCACCCAGCCCTTAGCAGTGATTTCACATGAAACGTCTTGGCCCTGTAGTGAGTGATGAGTATCCCTCTAGAGTGGTTCCCAAAGCAGGGGCGTCTCCACTTTGCATTTATTTGTAAGAGCTGGAAGAGTTGGAAGAGAGGACCTGGTGTCCTAGAGTACACATCTCTCAGAGATGTTAGAGGTACTCATCCAGGATCCCCCAGGTGTTCCTACACATCTGGTTCCCCATGAAACCCTTAGGGAAGCAGAGGAACCCAAGAGCCTGCCCTGCTCTGGGCTCCCAGTCTCTCTCTCACTGGCTGGGTTTTCTTTGTGGATCCTGCCCGCTCCGCCTGCCCTACCTGTCTCCCTCGCTTCTGACCGTCAGTCCCCTGTCCTGCCACCAGTGGACGGGAGGCCTGGGGCACGTGCTTCAGTCCCGTGAGCCTCGGTTGCTCCACGTCTGGAGTGAGAGGGATAATAGACCCACAAGAGGGAAGGTCTGGGTGGCGTGCCCAGGCCGGAGCACGTCCTCAGGGAATGTGAGCACCTGTCCCCAGCCCTGCCCTCCTCCTGTCCTTCCCAGCACACGTGGGGACTTGGTGAAGGCCACGCTGTTCTGCTTGGCATCCCAGTCCCAGAAACGTGTTTTGTGCCACTTGTTATTTTAAATCAAATCAGCAAAGATTCTATTTGCTGTTTAACCATGTGGCATATTTATAGTGAGGTTTTCTTTGTAATTATGAATGTTTGTTCTAGAATTAAGGTTTTTTTTTTTTTCCTTTTGTGTTTAGAAAGAGTTGTAGGTTTGTTTGTTTTTTTCCTGGAATTTCCTCTTTTCCAGTTTTTGACATTGACATGTCACCAGATTAATTCAGAGATGAGACAGTTGCATGCCATTTTTATTCTTCGCAAGGGTTCCTAGATGTTTTCCTGGTGTCCACTGTCGCATGGATGACACACCTGACCTGTCATTCCACCGAGGCAGCTCGTTGGCCCTTAGTGTAGTACAAGTAAATTATGTTGGTTAATGTCCAAGAAACTTTGTTCTCTTTGTTTGCTTTGTAGCCTAACTCTTTGTGGCATGAGTTAGAGACATGATGGACATTTTAAAAAATAGAGCAGCAGGGCATGGTGGTACACACTTAGAATCCCAGGACTTGGGAAGCTGAGATAGGAGGATCACAGGTTCAAGGCCAGCCTCAACAACCTAGCGAGACTCTCAACAATCTAGCAAGACCCTGTTTCCAAATAAAAAATAGAAAGGGCTGGCGATATAGCCATGAGGCAGAATGGCCCTGGGTTCAATCCCCAGTACCACATAAATAAAAGTAGAGCAGCCCTTTCTCCAGGGAAGGAGAACAGAGAAGTCCATGTGAGAAAAGGTTGTACAATGGAGTGGAAAATCAAAATCTGCTAAAGAAGCAATAATTTAGGATAATAAAGCAAACCTGCCATCAAACATTACCTCTTCCGGAGACATAAAAAATGGAAGAAATTTTCAAAAACAAATGGGAGTGATGTGTTTGAGAATCTAAGCAGCAGCTTCTGGGGCCTGCTAAATGGCATTTTGTGGGCTCCTTGCTGTATACTTTTGCCATGGTGAAGTGCTACTCTGACTAGCTCCCCCTTTATTAAAGAGGGAAGCTCCTTAGTTTTCCCTGGCGCTGGGCCAAGCTACCAAGTAAAGGAGAGTGTCCGCTCTCCTGTTGATTCAATCAGGCTTTAAAACCATGACTCACTGACCCTTCACCTTTGTAATACATATGTTCTTGACAAATCATGGGACTCCCTCATTTGTAAACTGCTTCTCACTTTAAAATGCAACAAGGGAATTAACTTAGAGGAAAAAAGATTATAAATGTATGAAAAGCAGACATTTCAGCCAGGCATGGGTGGTGCATGCTTGTAATCCCAGTACTTGGGAGGCTGAGGCAGGAGGAACATAGGTTTGAGGCCGGCCTCAACAACTTAGCGAGGTCCCTCAGCAGCTTAACCAGACCCTGTTTCGAAATAAAAAATAAAATAAGGCAGGGGGGGTTAGCTCAGAGACAGAATGCCTCTGGGTTCAACCTCCAGTACAAAATAAAAAAGCAGAGATGTCTTGGTATTTGCTCGCAGGTGACTAATCGCCCCTTACAAGTTCTGCCTTGTAAAATCGAAAACCGTAATACTGAACCATCTTAAAGTGGAGCGACTCTTGAATGTGGTGGGTGCGAGCCCCTTCCTCCCTGATGCTCCAGCAGCGTAACCTCCCCTCCTCTGCACCTTTCAGATTTTGGCATGACTCGAGACATCTACGAGACAGACTACTACCGGAAAGGAGGGAAGGGGCTGCTGCCCGTGCGCTGGATGTCCCCGGAGTCCCTCAAGGACGGGGTCTTCACCACTCACTCGGATGTCTGGTATGAGAGTCTCCGTGTGCGGCGCCCCTCCGGGCTCCGGGACGCTCGGGCCACGCCCCTTCCGCTTTGGCCTGGGCCTGTGGTCTGCGGGCTAGTTAAGGCTGGGAAGGCATTTGTGGGACCCCGAGGAGTTTGCAGCACCTACCTTTCTTTCCCTCGTTAGCACATCTCAGTGATGCTACCAGGAGCCCCCTTGCCTGCCTTTCCTCTTTCCCGTGTGTGCGCAGGTTCAATCAGGTGTGCCTACTTCGCTCATTGAACCTGCAGATGGCAGGCAAGGCTTTACCTAGACCCAAAGCTTACTCGGCTTGTTTGTAGTTTCCTGTTGATCCGAAATACTCTCTGTCCTCCCTACCCCTGTAGGTATCTGTCTCTGTCGACCCCTGGGTGGTTATGGGAAGCAGATTTATTTCCCTTAGTGACAAAAGTGTCTTGTGCTGGAAAGCCGACCCCCTCCCCAAGGACTTCCCCAGATTATTGCAGCTCCTTGGAAACGTCGTGACGAGCGATCAGCTTCTGAAACACAGCTAAGGTTCTTGGCCGGCAAAAGCCCGGGCGTCCACCTTCTAGAATATCCGCAAGTGTCTTGGCTTTCCTCTGGGGAGATCCCGTTGCTGTCGTGTTACAGAAACGATCCTTGTTTACTCCGGCTGTCTGGATGACCGCATCAGGGAACTATTTCAGTCGTGACCGACATCATTTTTTGTAACCCCGTGAACCTTTCTCAGTCAAGGGCCTCGGATCTTATTTTGGAGACAGGTGCAAATTGGAAATAGCATTTGAATGTGACCCAGTAGAGTCTGGTCGCATCTCGAGCGGAAGGATGAGACCTGTTCCGTAGTCAGCTTGTCCAAGATGGTTACCTCTGTTCTGTCAAGTCAAAGTGAGCGGAATGGAGGTGGCCAGAGAGAGCGCGCCCGGGTAAACGCAGCGTCTGTTTTGAAGTCAGCTTACAGGATAGGAAAATAGGCAGGGTAGGAAGACAAAGCTAGAGGTGTTAATATCCTGCAGGCTTCCTCCACCTGAATTCTAGTTAGCAGCTGTCACTACAAGCAGCAATGCAGGGGCACCCAAGTGTTCCATGTCAATTTCCTCCCCTTTGACTATGTAACCTTTGTGAACCAATAAGAAAAAACACAGATAAAGGACAGCAGGCATCTGGAATCTGTTCCACTAAACGTCCAGGCATTAACAGTGCTTTGGATTTTTTTTTTTTTAAAACCCATCCTTTAACACAGTTGGGAAGACCAGGGTGTTGGAATGTATGGACCATTTCTCAGCGACCTGGAATCTACCCTGAGGCTGTCCCCTGTCTAAAGAATGGAAATCATAATCCAGGCATGGTGGCTCATGCATGCTTGTAATCCCAGTACTTGGGAGGCTGAGACAGGAGGATCGCAGGTCCGAAGCCAGCCTCAGCAGTTTAGTGAGGCTGTCAGCAACTTAGCAGGACTCTTGTTTCCAAGTAATAAAATAAAAAGGGCTGAGGATGTAGCTCAGAGGTAGAATGCCCCTGGGTTCAATCCCCAGCACCACACACACAAAAGAATGGAAATCATTTTAGATGGTATTCCATGGCACAAAACAATCATTTCTAAATCATTAAAATCTAGAAAGAAATGCAAAGAATCTTGCCTTGACTTTGTGGAAGAGACCCCAGAATCTTTGGGGGCAGGCAGCACCCCTGAGATCCGACCGAGCCTGGAATTCCCTCCACAGCATCCGTCACAGTTTGGGCAGAGATGCCCCTGAGGGGCTGCGTGTTCATTCCCTCCCAAAGAAGGGCCGGCCCGGCTTTTCAGTCTGCGTGCTCAGCGCGCCTTCCTCCTGCTGCGCTGCGTCAGCCCCTCTGTGACACCCTCGCGCTCCTCTCTGCAGCGCAGTCACAGGCCCTGCTTCATTCTCCATCAGGCAGGTGTGGAGTTGTCCAAGGAGGCATCTCTACCTTCTAGTCAACCTCCCCCAGGGAACTGTGGCTGCTCTTCCTACAGCTCCCACATCAGGGCACGGTGCACCCCTGGGTGTGGAGGAATGCAGGCAGAGGGCCTGGCAGTAAGACTCCCGGGCTGGGGGAGCTGGGTCTGTGGCTCTCCAGAGCATGCGGACCAGCCCATGGGCAGACTGCCTTTGAGTTTTGACTTGCTAAGATGCTTTTTGCGACAGTCACAAATTCCAGTGTCCTCTGCTCCTTCAGTAGGCAGTCTCCATCGCTGAAGAATGTGGATTTCTCTGTAGGGGTCAATTTGCTGGTGGCTGGGACCTGCTGGTGCTCCCCGTCCTGTGGGGAGGCCCGGTTGCTGAGCGCTAACCCCAGCCAGCCTCCTGCCACCAAGTCCTGACCTTTGGAGAAAACAACCCTGCCACTAGTACTTAGAGAAAACTTTACCCAGAGGTGTTCATCTAATGTTCAGAGATCAAATCCATCCACAAAATGCAAGGCTTGGTTTTGTGTGAAAGCATTAAGGATTACTTAATTTAGCCAAGACGAAATAATAAAATGCCTGCTTTGAAAAACACACAAGCAACTGGGCATGGTGGTGCATGCTTGTAATCCCAGTACTTAGGAGGCTGAGACCAGAGGATCTGGGTTCACGGCCAGCCTCAGCTACTTAGTGAGGCCCTTCACAACTTAGTGAGACCCTGTTTCAAAAATAAAGAATTAAAAATAGGGTTGAGGGTGTAGCTCAGAGGTAGAATGCCCCTGGGTTCAATCCCCAGTACCACAATTGGAAAAAAAAAAAAAAGAAGAAGAAGAAAGAAAGAGAAAACCACACAAGCCATGTAGAGTCCCCGTATCTGAGTGGCTGGCTGTGTGGCCTGCTGAAGTCCTAGTCTTCTGGGTTTCGCTTGCTCCTCTACCAGGTGAAGGGTGTGTAGGGATGCCCACGCTCTCTGCTCCCTCTCTGGTTCCTTGGCAGGTGTTTAAATGGCTCCTGTGGCCCCTGGAGTTGGGTACCTGGGAGCAGGAAAGTGAGAGGACTCGGTTGTCATGTTGACCTGGGAAGGGCGACCACAGACAGAGCCCTTGGTGGCCCTCGAGGACAGCCGAGACTGACAGCAGACAAGAGTCTCTGAGGGCAAAGCTTCACAGTCACCCTGACAAGTGACTGTGGCCAACCGTGTGACCGTGAGGAGCTCAGTGTGCGGAAGAGACAGGCAGGGATGACAAGGGACACTTTCCCTGTCCTCAGGATGGAGTCTTGTAGAGGAGAGAAAAGAACCTGGCAGGCGGAGGGCTCAGAAGGCTTAGCAGACCAGATGAAGTTGTGCTAGCCCCTAGCGTATAGATGTCACCCTCTGAGCAATGGAAGGGGGTTCCTGGGAGTGAAAACACTGCAGACAGACGTGGTGGAGGAAGGCACTTGCTGCAAATTGGGGAGAGGGGCTTCCTTGAAGGAGTCAGGTCAAAGAGAGAGCTGGTGAGTCCTTGGTTACTGTTAGGGTCTTGGGCCTAATTCTGTAGGCTCTGCAGTGGCTCTCATGGCTTCTGAGCAGGAGAGTGACCTAGAGCTGTGTTCTGAGAAGTCCCTGATAGCTAGAATGCCAGGCTGCCCCAGGGAAGATCCTGGAGCCAGAAACGGGACCGTGGAAGGCCAGGCGGGGAGGGCCATCCGCACTCGGGAAGTGCCCGCTGGGCCAGGGAAGAGGGGCCGCACCTTTGGATAAACCCGAGCTTGAAACACCAAGTCATGGGATCCCAGGGCCAGGGAGGAAGCCAGGATGGCCGCAGGTGGGACTAAGCACTGAATACAGAGAGACCAGGAAAAGCCCCCGGGTGCTGGACGGATTCACACGGACACGCACTGAGTTTGTGGATAGCCAAGCACCGGGAGCTTGGAGTAGAGCCGTATGGCTACAAGGGCCCGAGTGGGAGCCATCTATCGAGGACTGGCTGCCTTGAAGCTTGTGGCGCAGCCAGGGAGGGAGAAATGGGCTGGGGCCATTCCTCAGACCAGGCGGCAGTTGGCAAAAAAAGCAAGCCCGTCACTTCTTGGGCTGGGCGACATTTCAGACGCGCTGGCTGGCCTCAGAAGCTGATGGGATGGGACAGGTTTTGCAAGGCCAGAGACTCCACGCTGCAGAAGATGGGACACCAGCCTCCCTCGCCTGCCCAGGCCTTTCAAAGTTGTGCTTTGGCCTCCGGTCTTTGGCTTTTCCGGGTCTCTTGTGCAACATGAACACTATTTCTTGGTCACTGGCAGCTGGAAAGGACCTTGGGTTGGTCAGTCTTCTTGATTGCTAAGATTCTATTTCTGTCTTAACATCTGCTTTTTGTATTGAGGTGTACAAAAGACCTTTTGTTCATGTAAAAGAGCTGAAGCAGTAAACAAAGTAATTCCGACACGGAGACAGAGCACCCACTCCCATGCCCAGCTTGGGTGCAAGACCAGGATCCCCAGAGCTATGGACGGGAAATACCCTGCCCGAGGTTTTTCCGCCAGGCTGGGCCAGCTCTCCTAGCCTGGGATGGGTTCCATCAGAGACCTCAGGGGCGGCTTGCCGATGGACAGCCTGCTTTATTCCACTGAGATGACCCTGCTGTGATTTTAGATGAGGCCAGGGAGAGGTCGTGAAGGGTGGCTGTTTATCCCGGGAAGGCACAGTTATCTTGCAGATGGCAGCGTGGCTTTTTTAGCATTATCTGAAATGTCTGTGTCTAGGTAGTAGCTGTTTTAATTTGATCTTCTGAACCGACAGGCAAAACTGCAGGCGTGGCAGAAGTGCTCCCAGCTTGGCCTGCCGAGCGTATGCCGCCACCAGCCTTTGCAGAAGGATTCTGTGTTGTCCTGATCTGTCCCACAGGCCAGTGTGGCCTATCCTGGTTCCCACCTGTGTGACAGAAACCTTAAGCCAGTAGCTCCTGAGCTCTGCACGGGGGAGACATGAGTTCTCTTCTCTCTTGGGAGCTCAAGATTCTATAGGGCTTTTAAATATTCCAAGGCCCAGGCCGCTGCCCCAGACCAATCAAATCAAAGCTACTGTTGTGGTCCAGGCGTCTGTCTGTTTTAAAAGCTCCCAGGAAGCCCCAGCATGGTGGTCCACACTTGTAATCCCAGTACTTAGGAGGCCAAGACAGGAGGACTGCAGATTCAAGCCTGACCTAGCAATTTAGCAAGACCCTGTTTCAAAATTAAAAATAAAAGAGGAAGCCGGGGGTGATGGTGCATGCTTGTAATCCCAGTACTTGGGAGGCTGAGACAGGAGGATCACAGGTTGGCGGCCAGCCTCAGCTACTTAGTGAGGCCCTCCGCAACTTTGTGAGATCCTGTTTCAAAATAAAGAATAAAAAATAGGGATAGGGGTATAGCTGGGAAGTAGAGTGCCCCTGGGTTCAATCCCCAGTACCACAATAGATAGATAGATAGATAGATAGATAGATAGATAGATAGATAGAAAGAAAGAATAGCTCAGGGGTAGAACATCCTTTGGCTCAATTCCTAGTACTATAAAATAAATACATAGGAGATTCTCCTACCTCTTGGATAGAGGTTTTCAAACTGATCATGACGCTCATCTGAAGTGTTTACTGATACACTTGATTTCCCAAGTGAATGACCAGCCTGGCACCTGGGGCCTGCATTTTTTTTTTTTTTTTTTCCCATTCCTGGGCTAATGCGAGTATGGGAACCACCACCCTTCAGGGTAAGTGGCTGGACTAGACACCAAGTGTGCATGGTCTAGCTCAGCTGCTTCTCAGCCGCCACCACCACCACCCCCGCCACCCCACCCCAGCTTCCCCGGCTCTGCCACCAGGAAACTTCAGTAGTGATCAAGGAGGGCCGATGTCCCTCTCTTCTCCCAGTTCCTGGCTGGCCATTGGGGACAGGTTTTCAGGGCCCAAGGATGAAGAGATGCTGGAAAGGAGGTGGCCCAGTGGCCTCCCTGGTCCCCCCGCCAGCCCGCTCAGCTTGCTTTTCCTTGCTTTTCTCCCCTCAGGTCCTTCGGGGTTGTCCTCTGGGAGATTGCCACGCTGGCCGAGCAGCCCTACCAGGGCTTGTCCAACGAGCAAGTCCTGCGCTTCGTCATGGAAGGGGGCCTCCTGGACAAGCCGGACAACTGCCCCGACATGCTGTATGTTACTTCCCGGGGCCCCTCAACTCTCCTTTGACTTCTTCCCTCAGATGACTTGTCCTGGGTCACAGTTACGGGAGCCAGAAATGCTCTGTGATCCTGTGGTCGTTGAGAGCAGATGAGAAGGGGGTTTATGTATCCTCATGGGAAGAACCCAGTTTGTAGGACCTGCCTGTGCCTTTGTACAGACGATTCTTCAGATCCGACTGTGGTTTCTGAGGCGTGGCATTGTTATATTTGACCAAAGCAATTCTTGATCTTGTTTATCCTTTCCATTCAAAGTTTCTGAGAGAGAGAGACAGACAGACAGAACACAAGAGAAAGGCAACACTACAGTACTTTCTACTCTTAGGCTCCAGGGCCTCTCCCAGTCTTTGGCAGGCTGGGGAGGGCCGCAGCCCCTGTGCACAAAGCTCTACTGTCAGGACCTCTCCATGCACTGCACAAGATAAACCTCAGATGGTTCCTGCAGAGTGTCACCCCATCAGCATCACCCCAACCCAGCTTTCTCCTCTGTTAAGTGTTTACAAAAGCTACAGACCTGGAGGTATCCAAGTACCCTGGTCTCTGAGCCTCATTCCCTTGAGCTGTGTGGACCTGGATTGGAGTTGGCCCCTTCGTGGACACAGCCCTGGGCATGCCCAGCTTTGGGTGCTGGTGAACTTGTCTCCCCATCCACCTCTTTTTAACACCTCGCAGCCTTTGGTCTGATGCCGCATCCC
This sequence comes from Graphiurus murinus, assembly GCA_004027655.1. Classification (NCBI taxonomy): domain Eukaryota; kingdom Metazoa; phylum Chordata; class Mammalia; order Rodentia; family Gliridae; genus Graphiurus; species Graphiurus murinus. Next base: position 246,922 of record PVLC010000151.1, read on the forward strand.
TCCCCACTCTGCGCTCCCTGAAGGCTGACACCCCTGCCTTGGTCAGCTTCCGGCTGCTATCACAAATGCCTGAGATAAGCAACTTAGAAAAGGATTATTTGGGCCCGCAGTTTGTAAGGTTTCAGGTCACGATCAATCGGCCGGGTTGCTTTTGGGCCGGAAGCGGAAGTGAGCAAGAAGGGGCTGAGGTCCCGCTGTCCATCCAAGGGCAAGTGTTGACCTGAAGACCCCCCTCCTTGGCCCTGCCAGCTCCTTGGTTTCTCTGTGCACCTCCCCATAACACTACCGGAGCGTCCTCAGGACACACAGCTGGCTTTCCCTAGAGCTGGGCTCCGCAAACACGATACAAGCCCAGCTAGGAAGCCTTTGGGGCTCCGCAGGCCCCTACAAATCTGGATTACAACTGCTCAGCTCACCGCTGTGGTGCAGAAGCAGATATAGAGATCATACAAACCAGCGTGACTGTGCTCCAGCGAAACTTTATTTGGGGATACTGAAATTTGAATTTCACATAATTGCATGTTGTCACAAAATAGTCTGCCCCACTCCCAGCCATTTCTAAATGTAAAAATATTCTGCCTTTGGTTCCCCCCCCCCCCCCCGCTGGAGCCATTTGTAGCTCAGAGACATAATGGGGCAGCAGCAGGCCAGATCAGACCCAGGAGCCTATAGATCGCCTGTCCTGCCTTGCCCTGGAGCCAGTGACCCAGAGTGAACACCTATGTCCTTCCCAACCTAGCCCCAGAAGGCACACTCCACGGCGCCCACCGTCTCTCCTCCTGGTTTCACAGGCTAGGAGGGGTCACCCAGAGAAGCTCTGGGGTCCTGAAAGCTGGCTCCCACCCCTGACCTCCGCAGTATCCCTCACAGGTGGCTGTCTGCTACTCATTTTGAACACAGCCACCGCTGTGTTTATACCAGCCCGTTATAATAAGAACACCCCTCCTTTATAGCCAAAATATAAGTTATGGCAGGTGAGCACCCACTGAATTTGCATAAAGGTGTGAGGAGCCAGAGTAGAACCAAAGGCTAGAACCGGAGACGTTGAGCAAGCTAAGAAACAGGCCGAGGGAGCAGGTGTGTGTTTTGTTCCTGTGGTTTGGGGCTGGTCGCGGGAGAGGGATTGTGTTTGGGCTTTCTCTCAGATGCAGGTAAACATTTGTCCCTGTCACACTTGTGGGACTCTCGAGGTTGGTGGGGCTCCAGGTGACTGGAGTCAGTATTAACTTAATCTGCCTGGGAAGCAGTCCACCTGCCTGAGAGAGGCCCTGGGCTTCCTGTTCCCAGCAGAGAGCAAGGAGGAAGTTTACCCAGGGAGGTTACTCTTGGATGTGAAATGTTTAATCCAGAAGGCATTTCTGCCTTGCTATCCAGAACCCCTGTGGCAAATTTGACTTCCTTCTAAAAAACAAAAAAAAACAGAGGGAGGCGACTTGGTTTCATAGGGAGGGGCTGTGTTGACCTTCTGAATTCACTGCTGAGCTGTGTGAGGAAGAAGCCTTGTGGGAGAGGGCTTCTTTTGTTATAAGAAAGGAAAGAATAGATTCTGTTGATTCCAGAAGAAAGAGGCATCCCTGAGCCCTTGGGAGTTGCCGGACACCCGTGGGCTCCCACATGAGAGGGGAGATTCCTCGCCTGCCTGGCTCTGAGGTGGACACAGGCGCTCCCTGGCCTTGCCCTGGCTGCTGGGAGGCTCAGCTCCCCACCAACAAGACCCGCCAGCTGCTCAGTGATGCCCGTATTCTGTCTGAAGCAGGCTGCCTCAGGCGTAGCGAAGTCCCGCCCCTCAGTATCACAGAGGACTCAGGCTCCAGAGGAAAACCTCCGTGGTCCAAACCCCAGCGTGTTCAGGTCTGCGAGTCTCAACACTGTGACTCCATGTCAGTTCATTTAGCAAGTGTCACGTGATGGATTCAGGTTGGGGTCTCCCCCCCCCCCGCCCCCCGTTGCATCCTTATTGTAACTGACACCAAAGCACCTCTTTTAACCCTCTCTTCCACGGGATCTCAGTGCATAGGTCACAAATGTCATTGAACCCTGGGGGTGGGTGCTGGCTGCTGACGTCCCAGAGACGAGTAAGGAGCAGTGTCTAATACGGTGGAATAAGGGGTCAGGCAAAGGATTGGGCTCAGCCCTCAAAGCTCAGGTGAAGAAACCAGCTGTTCTGGTAGCAAAGCCCCACATGCCAAGACCACAGCCTGCAAGATTCAGGAAAAGAACCAGAAGTTGTTGGGTTTTTTTTAACTCAGATTCCTCAGCTCATAGATGAGTCTGAAACACACTCCGTGGAGTCTGATTGTTTTCTCAGTTTTCAAACAGGTTTTCCTCTTGCTGATTAAAGTCTGGGAATCCTGGGCTGGTGTCGCAGGAGTCCAGAGCAGGAGTAGGAGCTAAACCAGGAGGAATGGCGGCACCATGCCTGGCTATCCCAGCTCCTCCCCTGCCCGAGCTGGCTGGGAAGCCACTCACAAGACAGCTCCAGCTGTCTGGGGATGAATCTGTGCCCCCAACCCCAAAGACAGTGCATTCTGTGAAGGAGAGCTTCCACCTTCTCAGAGCTGAACAGTGGTGGGAAACCGTGCTTTGGAAACCAAGAGTTTTATCAGCTCATAAATCCTCCTAGAGTCAGCTGGAGAGTTTCTTGTGGAAATAGCGTAAACAAGGTCTTGAATCCCACAGAGTCAAAAAGACTTCCTTTTATGGGCAGCCCTGGAAGGGCCGGGACTCTGGGCCCGACATGAAAGCGGCGGCATCACATGGCTGTGGTGCTGATGTCACCGCATCCCTGCTCCTCCGGTGGCACCTCCTCAGGGCACAGGGCCAGACTCGGCTCCTGTTCTTGGCTCCAGCTGCGCTCTGTTCAGGGGACGAGTCAGCCCGCCCGCAGGAGAGGAAACCTCGGCCCCGCCACAGAGAAGCGTAACCGTGGACGTACAGCCCGTCTGTTTGCTGGTTTGTTCACACGTGTCTTTTTCTTGGGAACAAACCGGGGTGTGTGGAAAGACGGGTCTGTGCGCCATCTGACCAGAGCAGGGGGCAGCACCCTCGCTGCCAGTTCATCAGTGCAAATCAAACCTTCCGTGACAACCAGGGGAGGGAGGTCTCCAAGCAGGACCCTGGCCCCTCTTGCCTGCCCAGCCAGAGTGTAGCGAGACTGGTTCACCGAGCGTTCCAGCCCCACACCACCCATCCTGGGGAGTCTTGTGGCCTTAGATTGTTTCGTCTCCGGGGTCCTCTTTTTCCTGCTCTACAAAATGGGGGTGTGATAAGAGCCCCTCCTTCACCGGCTGGGGAGGGAACACGATTAGTTGGCCCACAGCTTTCCTGCAGGGCAGGGGTCAGCCACATTCTTCTGCAGTGGGTCCCGAGGTAAATATTTTAGGCTTGTAGGCTAAACGGCCCCCATTCCGACTACTTAGCAGCAGTAGGTGCTTCAAAGCTGCAGGTAATTTGTTAACTCGTGGGTCCAGCTCTGATTTGCTGGCCCTGGGCTTCCAGGGCATGGAATTCTGGATGCAGCTCCCTCTTGCCCTCCTTCAAGGTCCCTCCCCTCCAGATCCTACCCGAGGTCTGCTAAGGAACTGGCAGGCAGGCAGGGAAGCCTTTCTGCAGGCAGCTTCATCACCCTACAGGCTGCTGTCACTGGGGGGGGGGCACCCCCTTGGACTTCTCTCTGGTGCCAGACATAAGCAGGCGGCCTGTTGGTCGAGGGGTGACCGCCTGTCAGAAGGCAGGGCGCCAACTTGGCAAGATGCGTTGAGTTTCCTGGATATGGGGAGTTCCCTTTGGCCTTTTTTTTTTTTTTTTTTTTAATTGAAAAGCTGCTCTCTGGCCAAAAGTTTTAAAACACAAAGCATATAACTTTCCAGTAAGAACAGAGGTGGAAAGGGAAGGCAGTTTGGTTTCGTGCTCGTGAGCGAGGGGGATGCCGATTGAACCTTCCTTGTAACCATGGCAGTCCAGCCGGCCCAGATCTGTGCTCCTCTGCCTCCTTCCTGGCTCCCAAGGGGTGTGTGTGTGTGTGTGTGTGTGTCTGTCTGTCTGTCTCTCTGTCCTGCACACTTGTCACAGTCCGGTCCTCTCCTGAGGCTGGCCTCTGCTTGCACCCCAGAACCTTCCTCCTTTCTTTCCCCCTGTGGCTCTCTGCCCTCCCGAGGGCCCCACTGCAGAGCTGGGAAGGGTTTCCTTGCCCACGTGACTCCGATGGCCTCACGGAGGTTGGCAGCCCAGCTGGGGTGATGAAGGCCCAATGTACCTGCTCCATTCTGTGCCTCCCTTGTGGGGGCGCTTGCCAGGGAGTCCTCACTGGTGTCAGCGCCTGGCTTGTTGGCTTCAGCGTGGCCTGGACCCCAGGGCCCGGGTTCTGTCTTTGGGGAGCACGCAGGCACTGGATTGAGAGGGCACACTCACAGCCCTGCACCTCCCCCCTCAGGCTCTGTGCCAGGAGGAAGCTTGGAAATAGCGTAGGTATTCTGAGCTCAGAGATACCGCCATCTGGGAAGCTGTAATGGACCCTCAGCCTTGCTAGTGAGAAGCAGAAACTGCTTCTGCACTCTATCTGCCCTTGGACACGGGGTTCCTGTGCAAGAGACTTCGGCTAGAAAGAGGGGTGTTTTCAGTTCTCAGCGCTGCCCCCATAAATAAGGTCTGGGGGCGGGGGCAGGGCTGAGCTCCACAGTGGAACGCTCAGGAAATGAGACTCTGGGTTCTGGAGGGACCTGGTTCTGGGTGACACGAGTGGAATAGGAGGTAAGAGGAGAAGGCACAGAGAGGCTTAGAGTAAGCTGGGTCCTCACTGTAAGCGTGGGGAACAGGAGGCTCCTTGGCTGTGTCACCCCCTGCGGCCCAGGCCCATCTTCTCTCTGTGTTTGCCTCAGGTTCGAGCTGATGCGCATGTGCTGGCAGTACAACCCCAAGATGAGACCCTCCTTCCTGGAGATTATCAGCAGTGTCAAAGACGAGATGGAGCCGGGCTTTCGGGAGGTCTCCTTCTACTACAGCGAGGAGAACAAGCCGCCCGAGCCGGAAGAGCTGGACCTGGAGCCCGAGAACATGGAGAGCGTTCCCCTGGACCCCTCGGCCTCCTCCTCGTCCCTGCCGCTGCCCGACCGACACTCAGGACACAAGGCCGAGAACGGCCCGGGCCCTGGGGTGCTGGTCCTCAGGGCCAGCTTCGACGAGAGACAGCCTTACGCGCACATGAACGGAGGGCGCTCCAACGAGAGGGCCTTGCCGCTGCCCCAGTCGTCGACCTGCTGATGCCCAGGTCCCGAGTCCCGGGCGACAAACAGTAACGTGTGCTGGAGCACTCGGCGCGGGCGGGCGGGCGGGGGGAGGAGAGAAGGTTCTAACAATCTATCCACAAGCCTCCTGTACCTCAGTGGATCGTCAGAACTGCGCTGCTGCCCACAGGAGACGCTTCTCCACAGTAAACACACTTGGGATGTTCCTTTTCTTCAATATGCAAGCAGCTTTTCATTTCCCTACCCAAAACCCGTAACCGACAGGGGCCTCTGCGAACCTTAATGACTACACGTAATAGCAACAGACACCCGAGAACCAAGTCTCCCCGTTCTCTTCCTTTCCCTCCTCTCTCTCTCTCTCTCTCTCTCTCTCTCTCTCTCTCTCTCTCTCTCTCTCATCTCTCTATCTCTATCTCTATCTCTATCTCTATCTCTCTCCTTTTTCTGCTTCATGATGGAAAAAAATACTTGCTGCAAGCCCGGCCCGGAAGCCCTTTTTATCAGGTGGAGGAAATAGCTGTCCCTGGCGCTCCAGGTCACCTCGTACACACCTGCCTGACACCATAGGTCTTTATAAAACACACACACACACACACATACACACACACACACACAGACGGAATTTTTTTAACTGTATCTTTAACCTTTTTAGTGTCATCTGAAATTTTAAAAGGGCCATGGTTCATCCAGAGTTCTCATTTTAATGCTGCCAAATTTTGCCAAAATCCCAAACTTTCTCCCTCATGACCTCCCCCCGCCCCCAAGCTGATTCTCTTCTGTTCGGGAGCATGGGGTGAGCATGGTATCTACTTAATAACTCCATTTAAGAGGCACATTGGACCATCCCCCTGGTGTGCTTTCCAAGCACGACTCTACCCCAGTCTCCTTGCTTTTGATACCTAGGTTATTTTGGGGGGGGATGGAGGGGACTGGACAAAATGGGGCTTTCCTTCAGTAAAGGTGGGGGGGAAAGGCTGACGGCTTCCCCACCCCCGCCCCGAGAATTCTGGAGGGAGCAGGCCCTGAGCGAGCCCCAAAGCCGGGCTGAGTGTCAAGGCGGTCCTCGCCCCTGTTCCCAGCCCCCAAGGGACACAGATGGAAGGGTCTCCAGGGACTCTGCACCTCCGTTGACCCAGGCGTGCAGGAAAGGGAACAGTCGCCACAGCAGCAAGAAGAGGCGCAGGCAGTGGATTCAAACATTCTAAGCTTGTTGACATTTTCTCTGTTACTAGGACTTCTTCATGGCTCTTACAGTTCTATGTTAGACCATGAAACATTTGCATACTCATCGTCTTTAATGTCACTTTTATAACTTTTTTACGGTTCAGATATTCATCTATACGTCTGTACAGAAGAAAAAAAAAAGCTGCTATTTTTCTTTTTTTTTTTTTTTTGGTTCTTTATCTTTGTGGATCTAATCTATGAAAACCTTCAGGTCTAGCCTTCTTCCCCTTTCTGCTCACTCTAAGAAACTTCTTACGCTTTGTACTAGAGTGTGTGATTTTTTCTTCCTCCTCTTCCCAGTGATCGAAACTTCTAGAACATAATTTGCCATGAACTGTTTGATGCCTTTTTTACAAATACATCTACCCGCCCCCCGCCCGCCCTGCTTCCCCAGTCACTGTCTTCTCACCTGTAGCTCTGTGGGCAGGAGGCTGGCGAGGCGTGTGTGAGGCCTGGGCTGAGATCCCCTCCCTCCCCCATGTCCCCCTGGAGTGACGTCAGAGTCGGTTACAGCGCGAGACACCTCGAAAACTCAGGTCAGGACAAAGGGTCCACTATCTCTCGCACCCTGGTTCAGTGTTTTCTGGCCTCTATGGTTGGAAAGCCCACCTGCTCTTGCCCTCTCTGACTTCGTTTTAGTTGTCTCTCTCTCTCTCTCTCTCTCTCTCTCTCTCACACACACACACACACACACACACACACACACACTTTTTAATTCTTGGGTACAACAGCAGTTTTAACTGCAGACACTAGGCATTTGGATGACTATTTTTTTTAGTGGATGTTTAATCCTTCTATTCCACGAGAAACAGCTGCTGAGTCTGGGGACGCAGCGGGGTACGGCCCAGCAGGCCCCTCTGCCGTCTCCGCCTCCACCCTCACCAGACCGATCTACCTGTCTCTAGAAACACAGCATCTGAGGGCCTTCCTCCTCTGTGCAGGACCCCAGGAGGCAGCACCCCCAGGGCTGTGGCTCCCAAGCTGACACCCCCAGATTGGGCAGCACCGATGCAGCAGGGGCCCCGGAGCCCTCTGCTCTGGCCCAGGGGACCAGGGCCCTGGCACTGGCATGCTGCCCCTGGGCCAGGAATCCCAGTCCTCCCCTGGGGACTTGTTTCGTTTTTTGGGTTTTTTTTTTTTTTTAGCACTTCTTACCAGAGTGACATCAGCACAAGAGTTGCTTCTGGGATGGAAAGTTTTAAGTTACAAGTAAGAACAGGGCTCAGAGAACGACTGCTAATTGCGCCTGGAGAGTAAACACAGAAAAGAAAGTTGGTAGTGTGTTTTTGCTCATCTGTAGTTCAATCCCATGACTCCCTTACTAGCCTCTGCCCCAGTGTTTTCCCTTCAGAAAAAAAAAAAGAAAGAGGTAATTAAGAAGGTGTCATAGGTAGGCATTTTCTTTTAATTTATTTTGTGATACCCGTTTTAGTCACTGTAGAGAAGCCCCCATTATGAATTTAAATGCTGAAGAAAGGGTTTGTGTGTACACGTGTGTGTGTGCATGTGTGGGTGTGGGTGTAAGATGGGACCGTTTTGAGGTTTTTGGGGTGTTTTTGTTGTTTTTTCAAACATTTATCTACCTCACTCTTATTTTTTTATATGTGTATATAGAAAAAAAAAAAAGAAGAAGACATCTCACATTTCTCAGCACCTGACAATAGGCCGTTGATACTGGTAACCTCATCTACAGCACAGGTGACGCAGGGAGAGCCAGGCTGCATTCTCGGGTCAAAGCAACACAGACACACCTCTCCGCCGTTTCCAACAGCTTGCCTTTTTCTGAGATGTCTGTCTCGTATGGCTTCTCTTTTCCTCCTTGCCCAGTTTCCTCAGAGGTATCGAGGGGTTAGGATTTCCCTGCTCTCTGCCCCGTAGCCCCTGGGGCCCTGAGGAGGTCACCGGAGCTTGCCACAGGGGGTACCTAGCCATCCCTGGCTGGTCAGCTCTGGCACAAAACCGCTTTCTGCAGGTGAATGGCCAACACATTTTGTCATCCGGAGAACAGGTGCCCCTGGGTCCTGAGGATAGGATGGTGCCCATGCACCGTATCTGTGACCATGCCTCCTGGGCTGGTTCTCCTCACCTGCTCCCAGGGGGTCAGGGATGTGTCACCGCTGCTGCCACCACTGCTGCTACTGCTGCTGCTGGCTCTGTTCCATTCAAAGGTGTAGACATGGCCACAGGTTCAGAGCTTGGCCCTCCCCGCCTTCTGCTCCAGGACAGAGGCTGCTCATGCCAGTCTGACACAGAAAGGGCAGCCGGGGTAAAGCCCCTTCCCCTCTGCGGATCCTTCTGTCTACTTCCTCCTCCTCCTCCTGCTCCTCCTCCTCCTGCTCCTCCTCCTCCTCTTCCTCCCCAGGGGTAAAAAAACGTACCAAACCTCAGGACTGGGAAGGCCAGTGGTTGGTGCCCGGCCTCTGTAGCATTGCGCTGCCGGCTCCCCCACCCAGAGTTGGGGCTGTACTTCTGTCCATCCATCCCTCACCCTGCACTCCCCATGTCACCCAGCAGCTGCTGTCCTAAGCACTGGGGACTTCGGCTGGGATGCATGGTGGGTATTTTTCCCCATAGTACTTAGCGTTCAGCTCCAGAGCCTCCTCCCCACTGCAGGAGCACGGCCCTTCTCTCCCGGGCATCTGAGGTCGTGGAGAAATACTGGGTTATTTTTTTCAGGGTTCCCTTCTTCCACACTATAGGCGACCCCTCGGAATTAGTGGCCTCTCCTCTCTTGCACACACTTACCGGTTTCCACAACTGGATTTCTACAGAGCATCGAGCTGGTTATAAGGGTCTTGTTTCAACTGTCCAAGTTGCTAGTGTCGTTTCCTTGTTGTCTCACGTAGGCGGGTTTCTGTAGAGTACAGAGATAACACTACAGCATAGCGCCCCTCCAAACACCTGCTCCAGAAACACTCCAAACGAAAGAGATGGTGCGGTCCTCGTCTGGGACCAAGCCACCCGCCCCGACGCTCCTAAGGTGTCTTGCATCCTCAGTTCTAGCCTCGTCTCACGCTGATTTTCCCGCCTCTTCTTGATTTTTCTCCTTCATACAACTCCAAACAATTCTCCAAAGCCGAGTCATGGCATTTTCTGTGCACCCTCCTTCCGACAGCAGCTCCCTCTGCTTGAAGTCACGAGAACCACTGAGGCACCTCGCTGAGTTGATGAGAGCGGGAGACAGTGTCACACGCCGCCCTTCCCCCAGGCAGCCGCGGCCGTGCACTGCCAACGCGCCACTCTAGTGGGGGGGTGAGGGGGACCCAGACCTCGCCCGGTCTCCTTAGGGGATGGCAGCGTGATGTTTGACTGTACAGTTGGAACGGGCATCCTCCTTGGAACATGGAAGACTGCTCCTGGCCATCGCCGGCCCCTGGTTCTAGTCTCTCTCGTAGGACTCGGGAGGACATTTCCATGGGAGGAAAAGTGGCTTCAGAGAAATGGTTATTGCTACCAAGTGGCAAAAATGTGGTGTGTTTCCGTTGGGATGACGATGCCAAATTCTAGGCCAGTCTGGTCCGGCAAAGCCTGTCTCAGCGGCCTGGCCCCACAGCCGGTGGCCGTACCCAGGACAGGCGGCGGTGGTGACAAGGACACCCTGAGATGGAGATGCTCGTTCATGGTCCTCAAAGGGCCAACGAGAGGCGGTGAAGGCAACTCCCTTCCCAAACACGGGCACCCTCCGATGGAGAGTAACGTGGCCCGGTGTGCCTCGGCCCATTCCAACAGTCCCCGAGACACACTTAAGGTTTGGAGTCCATTCTTTTGTTAGTGTTACTTTCGTGTTTGTCAGTTGTCTTTCCATTTTCCTGGGCTTAAGCAGCATGGGAAACAGGAACCAGAGATCCACTCCTGAAGAACCAGTCAGGGAGTCCAACTTTCTTACTCCGCTCCGAACGAGTCTGCGGTACAGAGGACATGGCTGAGGTTAAAACTCTCTTGCCAGAGAAGGGAAAGCTTCTTGACGGTGGCATGACCAAGCGATGGGGGGGCGTCTTGAACAGGGGTCGGGAACTGTGTGCGGCCGGGTACGGGGCTTGGAAGAAGCATGGGTGGCGTTTGAGACTGGATGGTTTCCGAAGGTGTCGGACCACAGCGAGGCTCAACAGTCGTCCATGGGCATTTGGCCTCCACAGATAAAACATCCTGCTCTGGAAACTCAGCGTGGAGTTAAGTCACGTTTTTCAAGAACATGAACTACACCGCACCCGCCAGTCGAGCTGTCCTTTCTGGGGCATGACTTTAGAGTTTTGTTTTTGTTTTTTTTTTTTTTATTATTATTATTATTATTATTTTGTTTCCGCAAGAACATAATAATCACTCATTTGTATGTCCACGTTCGTGCGTCTGCATCTTTCCGGTCAACATTTTTTTTTTTTTTTAATTAGTCACTCATTAGTGTTTCCAATGGGGCTCTTAAGTCCAGTAGATTACGGGTAGTCAGTTGACGAAGATCTGGTTTACAAGAACTAATTAAATGTTTCATTGCATTTTTGTAAGAACATAGAATAATTTTATAAAATGTTTGTAGTTTATAATTGCCGAAAATAATTTAAAAACACTTTTTTTTTCTCTCTCTCTGTGTGCAAATGTGTGTTTGTGATCCATTTTTTTTTTTTTAAGACACCTGTTTATTAGGTAGCTTTACAGTATGCCAAAAAAAAAAAAAAAAAAGGATTTTTTTTTTTCCCAGACCCAGGCCGTGATTCAACCTCTTTCCCAGTGCTCTATGCCCTAATTTGTAACAAAAGAATGATGATACTTTGAAAAGTCGTTCTGGATCTTCAGTATCTTGGTCTTCTCGCACCCTCTGGTCGGGCAGGGGGATCTTTTAGTTTAGTTCTCATTTCCTTTGGAGTGCAGCGACTTTCACAGGTGGGAAGAACCTTCAACACCCCTGGCAACAATCAAGGTGTCGCCAGCCCAAGGTGCACCACACTCGGAAGCCTCTGCCTTGGTTACTGTCCCTGTTGCACAGTGCCTCGGAGGTGGACAGACGTCCGGGCACACGCAGCAGGTGGTTTTCAGAACGGTCACACACAAGTGCTGGGGCACACCCGCCATTTGCCCCCCCCCCCCCCGGGCCACCTATCGTGTTGAACGCTTTGTTCGAACAAGGAAGAGGTCTTCTTTATTTTTATTTAAGGCAGAACACCTAAGATACATTTTTTTTTCCAATGCAGAACAAATTCTTTTTGATTAAAAACTACAACACGCCCCCTTTTTTTTTTTTTTTAAGTTTGACTCCACGTCCTCTAACTCCCAATGATAATTCGTCATGCCTACACAACTCCACCAACTCCCCATTGTTGGAAATAATCTGGAATTTTTTAGCTCCATAGGAGAAAGATCCAGAAACCACTTGTTTTTGTTTTGTTTTCAACTTCTCAATTTGAACGCGTGGCGTTGTGCAGACATAGTCACAGGTAGACCAGATGCCTGGCGAAAACACCTGTCTGCTTTCTAACTGGTGAGGTTGGGGTGAGATGTTTACCAGAGTTTGTCTACCTCTGGAATTTAAAATAAATAAATAAATAAAACCAGAAGTCGCGATGAAATGGATGCATCGCAAATAATGCATTTTATGAGTTTTCTTGTTATAAAAAAAGTTTTTTTAAAAAAGTAAAAAAAAAAAAAAGAGGTAATAACATGGCCAATTTGTTACATAAAATGACTTTCTGTGTATAAATTATTCCTAAAAAAAAAAAATCCTTTGTTTATATTAAAAAAATCAGTAGATGAAAAAAATTTCAAAATGTTTTTGTATATTCTGTTGTAAGAATTTATTCCTGTTATTGCGATATACTCTGGATTCTTTACATTATGGGGGGGGATAAAAGAAAGAAATTTTGTCTATTTTGAATGGCTGAAGCTAAGGCAACTTTAGTTTCTCTTACTCTGCTTTTTTCTAGTAGTTTAAAGTACTACATGGTTTAAGTTAAATAAAAGACTTCTGTATGCACCTTTTGACTCCAATTTCAATTCCTCCCTTTCTGGAACCATTGCCACACTTGAGCAGCAGAGGAGACGAGATGGAGGGGGCGCAAATGTCCGCAGATACAGCCTGAAGTGTCCTCTGAGGAAGTATGGCCATAACATACAAAATCTGTACTTCATTTTTTGACTGCCTTGAAGGCTTTCCCCCACTCCCACCCCCACCCCCAGACCTTCCACTGACAAAAGTCAGCCAAGCCAGGTTTGATCTGTTAGGTTTGATCTGCTTAGGTTTCCATGTCCTTGTTGGTACTTCCTGGCTAACACCCACCTCGGAGGTTGCCTCTGGGAACCAAGAAAGCCCCGCACAGGATGCGACCTGCTGAAGATGTCCAACGTGATGGTCACTTTCTAGCTAATAAGTGATCCTGGCCTGCCCTAGGGACTCTACAATGTAGACACGGTCATCTTTGTCCTGAGGGATGAATGTGGTAGAAAAAATAAACAAACTAGCCTAGCCAGGTGTGGTGGTGAACGCTTGTAATCCCAGTACTTGGGAAGCTGAGATGGGAGGATTGCAGGTTCTGGGCCAGCCTCAGCTACTTAGTGAGGTTCTCTGCAACTTAGTGTGACTCTTGTTTCAAAATAAATAAAAAATGGGGCTGGGGGGTGTAGCTCCGAGGTAGAATGCCACCGGGATTAAATTCCCATTTCTGCCAAAAAAAAAATTATATATATATATATTCTAGAAACAGATCAAAGATGTATATAGACACATTGGGAGGACAAGCTAGTCATCTCACCAGACTTTGATCACAGGAAACTAGTGATCAGGCCTTATGTGAAGCGCTAAATAGCCAATGTGGGCAGTGCAAGCAGATCACAGGCCGTGGTTACTCCAGACGTGTGAGTCTTGCAGATATCTGGACCTACAAGAAAAAGGCACTCTCTCAAGCTAAGTGTTTCCCAGGGTGCCTGCTCACTATGGTCACAGTGCCTGGCTCTGGATGCCTGAAGGGGGTCTGGTATCCAGCCTTTGCATGGTCCAATAGGCCGACCCCGCACCTCCAGGTTGCCACGAAGCACTCCATGCTCTGCCTGCCCAGCCAGAAGCAGCAGTTTCTTAGAACAAAGATGCTGGGTCTTTAGAAGTTAGAACCTCTCTGCTCTGTGCCATTTCTTAAGAATACAAACAAGGGCATGGGCTGGGGGGACTAGGAATGTAGCTCGGTGGTAGAATGCTTGCCTAGCATGCAGGAGGCCCAGGGTTTCATCCCCAGCGCCAAAAATAAATAAACAAATGAAAACCCAGCAGGGCTGTTTCTATATCCCTACACTTCTGGCTATGTATTAGTCTTTTCTGCATTATTGTGATGAAATACCTGAGATAGGTAACTTTATAAAGGAAAGAGGTTTTGTAGCTCACAGTGCTAGAGATTGGAGAGCATGATGTCTGCATTGGCCTGTTCTGGTGAGGACCTTGTGGCTGATGGCAGAAGCAAGTGTGAGAGGAAGATACCACATCCCCAAACAGGAAGCCAGAGGACAACACAGGGGTTGGCTCAGTTGTACAACTCCCCAAAAGACCTCAGGGCTCCCAACAGAGGGGCTTAATCTCTTCTGAAAGCAATGGCCCAGTGACCTAAAGCCTTCTCACTAGGCCACGCCTCTTAAAGGTGCCACCACCTTCCAACATCACCACACCGGGCATCAAGGGCCCCACACACGATCCCTTGGGAGACACATTCAGACCATGTCCAAGCTGTGAGCACGTGCTCAGGTACGGTTTGTTTTGTTTTTTTGTAATAATTCTATTGTCAATGAAGGACTTTTTGAACACATTCTCTCACCTAATATTCACAGCCACCCTACAAAGGCAGGATTTTTTTTTTTTATTAGTCTGTTTTACAGATGAATTACACTCAGAGAGACTGCACAAGACCCGCCAGCTACTACATCACCAATCCAGGACTCAGCCTTTGTTTGCGATGGTTTTCAAACACACTCACAGCTGCCCTGCATGAGCCAGGGCTAAACAAGGCTATGTATAAAGACCAAGACACAGACGGATCCTCGGGTACTCCTGGGAAAACTTCAGAGGGGGAAATGGTGGGGAGGTTCATAATGGAGGGGAGGCATCTGGGCTTCCCAACTGGATACCTAAAAATTATTAAATGTGTATGACAAGGCGCTGGGTAATCTGAAATACCAGCAAGTCAGGTCCTGGAGGCCCCTGGCTTGTCAGTGTCAGAGCACAGGAGTGAAATAAGGGAGGCCGAGGGGTCTGGACAGCAGTCACTTGATTTGCCCCTAACGTTAACCATGTTAACCACCACGCAGCTAGACCCAAAGGTGGGGCCAGCATCCCCCACACCTGCTGCTGACTGGTCTCCCACAGTGAGGTGGGGGCTGTCCCATGTCCAACGGCCCCGGTGCATTTACACAGGGGTCCTGTGAAGACTATTGCAAATGGCAGGCATGTTGGAGGGCTAGGGGCAGCAGGGGCAAGGCCTGCCCCGTTCCTTTATTAGGTTGCAAATGCTTTTTTTACAGTGCAAGGAACCTAGGTGCTAGGTGACTATGATCTTTCTAATAATTTAATCAAGCAAAAAATGGTAGTTGTGAATGTACCAACATAGCAGGAAATTTCTCAGGGCTTAAGTATCTTCACTAGCTTTCTTTTTTTTCTTTTCTTTTTTTGGTACTGGGGATTGAACCCAGGGTGATTATACCTCTGAGCTACGCCCCCAGTCCTATTTTTTATTCTTTATATTAAAACAGGATCTCACTAAGTTGCAGAGGGCTTCACTAAGTAGCTGAGGCTGGCCGCGAACCCAGATCCTCCAGTCTCAGCCTCCCAAGTACTGGGATTACAAACGTGCACCACCATGCCCGGCTACTAGCCTTCTAAAAAAATAAAACTAAAATGTACTAAAAATGTTCCTAATGGTGCTCACAGTGAAACGTGCCCACAGTACACACTGGATAAGCAGAGCCTGAGACCCAATGCTGTGTCACAAAACCAAAACAAAAGATGGAAAATGGAAAGGAGATCCTGACTGTTTAAAAACTAGGAATAATACTGACTAGAGAGAAGCTAAGTCCAGCTCTTGAGCTTGCTTTAAGATCAAACACCAGCTGGGAGCAGTGGTGCATGCCTGTAATCCCAGCACTTGGGAGGCTGAGGCAGGAGGATCATTGGTTTGAGGCCAGTCTCAGCAACTTAGTGAGACTCTGTTTCAAAATAAAAAAAAATAAAATAGGGCTGGGGGTGTAGGTCAGAGATAGAACGCCCCTGGGTTCAGTCCCTAGTACCACAGAAAAGAAGGAGGAGATTGACATTGGTGAATCTCAGCACCCTGTGTGGGGAGGGAGCCGGGGGAAAGCCACCAAGTGCTGTGTGCATGTATGTCACGGTCACTATGATTCACATTATGATGTGAGACTGTAACGCACCACTAAAAGTATATGACAAATAGCTGGACATGGTGGTGCACGCTTGTAATCCCAGCATTCAGAGGATCCTGGTTCAAGGCCAGCCTCAGCTACCTAGTGAAGCACTCCACAACTTAGTGAGACCTGATTTCAAAATAAAGAATAAAAAATAGGGCTGGGGGTGTAGCTCGGAGGTAGAATGCCCCTGAGTTCAATCCCCAGTACTGCAAAAAAAAAAGTATATGAAAAATAAATAAAGAAAAAGAAAACAGAAGAGGCAGAGGAGGCAGGAGGAGAAGGAGGAGGAAGAGGGGAGGAGGAGGAGGAGAGGAGGAGCAGGAAAATGACAGTGTGGGGGAAGGGTAGGGAAAGGAAGCAGAAGGGGAAAGAGAAGACCAACCACTGCAGGTGGAGATGTAAAATGGTGTGGCCGCAGTGGAAAACAGTATGGCGGTCCTTCAAAAACTTAAACATAGAATTCCCATTGGCTCCAACAGTTCACCTCTGGGTATACACACAGAACTGAAGTGAGGAACTGGCCCAGAGGCTTAGACACCGGTGTTCACAGTGGAATTATTGGCCGTAGCGGAAAGGCGGCAGCAACCCAACGCTCCACTATTTGTGTGTGCATGTGTATTTGGGGGTGGGGTGGAGGGTACCAGGGACTGAACCCAGGGGCATTCTACCTCCAAGCTACACCCCCAGCCCTATTTATTTATTTATTATTTATTTATTTATTTATTTTTGAAACACAGTCTCACTAAGTTCCTGAGGGTCTTGCTAAGTTGCTGGGGCTGGCCTCAAATCTTCGATCCTCCTGTCTCAGCCTCCCAAGTACAGAGATTACAGCCCTGTGCCACCATGCAGGGCTATCAATGAGCAGTCTTTCAGAAAAGGGAAAAAAAAAAAAAAAAGTGCTAGGGTTTCATGTCATTGTCGTGAACACCATAACGGAAGCTAGTTAATCCCTGGGGCGATGTCTGCCTTTTAGAATATTCTTTCTTCTGACAATAAAATAACTCTTTGCGATTTTGTTGAGCTAGTTCAGAATTCCTTTCCCCTCTGGGTTAACTGTTTCACAAGCAAGTTTTTAAAAGCATCTCAAAGCACAGTTGAACCCTACACCCAGGATTGAGGCGTTTGCTTTTCTCTGAAGGAGACACCCCCTAGTTGCTTCCCTTGGGCTGCAATCAGCGCACCTCGGGTTTTTTGCAAACCAGGCTTTGAGCCTGGGCGTTTCCAATCTCTTGCAGCATTTCCAGGATGATGACATGCAGGGCTTCTCCCAGCAGGCTGGCCGGGAGCCAGCGTGACAGCGGAGGGACGTGGATGAGCACTGCGTGTCCATTTCCTTGGTGCAGAGAGAGGTAGTAGGTATAATCGCAGACATACCTGCAACCGCACGAAACGCACGTCACCTCTCAGCCAGCCTCTCGCCTCCAGAACACAAAAGCAGACATGGCAACACGCATCTACAGAATATGAGGGAGGGTCGACACCCGGGGAGATCCAGATTTGGTCCTTCTGCCTCAGAAAGAACAACGGGAAGCCGGTCATGGGGGCACACGCTTGTAATCCCAGTACTTGGGAGGCTGAGATAGGAGGATCATGGGTTTGCAGCCAACCTCAGCTACTTAGAGAGGCCCTCTGCAACTGAGTGAGACCTGTTTCAAAATAAAGAATAAAAAATAGGGCTGGAAGTGTAGCTTGGAGGTAGAATGCCCCTGAGTTCAATCTCCAGTACCAAAAAAAAAAAAAAAAAAAAGAAGGAAGGAAGGAAGGAAGGAAATAAGGGTGAGTGAGCGGTGGGGCTGGAAATGAGCCAGGGAGAGAATTGCTCTTAGTCTCGTGGTCTCATAACCAGCAAGTGGCCACGTCAGAAAATGATGAGACTTTTGTGCTGTGCACAGTGGAGCACAACTGTAATCTCAGTACTTGGGAGGCTGAGACAGGAGGATCACAGGTTGGAGGCCAGCCTCAGCAACTTAAGAAGACCCTCAGTAATTTAGCGAGAACTTGTTTCAAATCAAAAAGGGCTGAAGTGTAGCTCAAAAGAGGGAATGCCCCTGGGGCTCAATCCCCAGTGAAAGAAAGGAGAGAGAGAGAAAAAAAGGACCGGACTTTGAACCAACTAGTTCAAAGCACCTCACCCCAGTGAGCGCCCCCCCCCCCATATCACTCCTGTCTTCACTGAGTTATGTATCTACTCATTCCTTGGTGAGAGGAGAAAATACCCAGTGGGGGCCAGAGTTTGGAGATGCCAAGGTGAATTATACTCTACCCAGGGACTAAGCTCACACAGTTAACTCGGAAATTTAGTCTCCAGAAAAATAAAAATCCAAACACACCCATAAAATGTTGAGGGTTCTCAAAAGTCTGCTTTCCGGTCTCCTTTCCTATAACAATGCTTCCAATGCCTGTGTTAGAGGGAGGGGTGCTGGAAACGAAACCCTACGCCAGGGTATGACCTGAGTTTGTGCTGGTCTACAGCCAAGAGGGGAACTCATAGCCCAGCAGCCAGCTGGACAGTACAGCAGGGTATAGAAGAGTACCTTGGCGGGAGAGAGGAGACTGTCAAGTCTTTCCCTCTGGACACCTGCAGTACGTACCTGCCGGCATCTCGGGAAAAAGCCACCTCAACACCCTCAACGGCCACGCGCCTGCAGACCACCTTCATGTTGACCACAGAGGTCATCACGTCCGGGCCACCTGGTATGCAGACACCGCCCTCAGGCCGGAAGCCCCGGACGTCGGCATCCTGGTAGCCTCGGTTCTTGCCACACTGTTCCAGAAAGATCGCCTTGGCAGAAGTGTCCATGCCCACGTGCACAGCAAGCTGTGTGAACACAGGCAGTAGCAGAGAGGTCACGGGAAAGGAGGGCATCAAAGGTGCAGAAGGGCAGAGCGTGGGAGAGTTCCAGGGCAAAGGGTTTCCAGCCTCACGTCCACCAGGAAGACTCCGGATCCCCTAATGAACACAGCTGGAATGAAAGGCAGCTGAGCTCTTTTAGCACAATAGAAATCAAATTGCAGCCGGACATGGTGACGCACGCTTGTAATCCCAGCATTCGGGAGGCTGAGACCGGAGGATCCGGGTTCGAGGCCAGCCTCAGCTACCTAGTGAGGCACTCCGCGACTTAGTGAGACTCGGTTTCAAAATAAAGAATAAGCTGGGCGTGGTGACGCACGCTTGTAATCCCAGCATTCGGGAGGCTGAGACTGGAAGATCCGGGTTCGCAGCCAGCCTCAGCTACCTAGTGAGGCACTCCGCAACTTAGTGAGACTCGGTTTCAAAATAAAGAATAAAAAATAGGGCTGAGGGTATAGCTTGGAGGTAGAACACCCCTGAGTTCAATCACCAGTACTGCAAAAAAAAAGAAAGAAAGAATAAAAAATAGGGCTGGGGGTGTAGCTTGGAGGTAGAATCCCCTGGGTTCCACCCACAGTACTGCAAAAAAAAAAAAAAAAAAAAAAAAAAAAAAAAAAAGGGGGGTACGTGGGGGGTAAAACCCCCGGGGTTCCCCCAAAAAAAACAAAAAAAAAAAAAAAAAAAAAAAAAAAAAAAAAGAAATCAAATTGCATTGACATTTAAATACTTTTATATTTCCAGATATTCTTATGGGGTATGGGGTAGTGTATTTTCTTTTTGCCGGGTGGGGAGGCAAGCTGGTATCATATCTAAGATTCTGGTAGTAGAAGCTTAGTGTTTGAGCAAAATCATACATTCTTATGATGAAACTTTAGTAAAGGAAGTTAGTAACAGTCCAATACATTTTTTTGGAGGGAGGGGTTCCTGGGGATTGAACCCAGAGGCTTTCTACCTCTGAGATAGAGCCTCAGCTCTATTTTATTTTTTATTTTGAATCAGAGTGTCTCTAAGTTGCAGTGGGCTTCATCAAATTGCTGAGACTAGTCTTGAACCTATAATTCACCTGTCTCAGCCTCCCAAGAAATAGGATTACAAATGTGTGCCACGATGCCTGGCCCCAATAAAATCTTGTTAGAATTGATACTATAGTGATACATGCATATCCATGTTTCAGCAACACAATTCACAATAGCCAAATTATGGAACCAGCCTAGGTGTCTGTCAACAGATGAATGGATAAAGAAAATGTGAAATATATACACAGTGGAATTTTACTCAGCCATAAACAACAACAAAAGCATGTCATTTTTGCCCGGCGTGGTGACCCACGCTTGTAATCCCAGTACTTGGGAGGCTGAGACAGGAGGATTGCAGGTTCTTGACCAGCCTCAGCTACTTAGTGAGGCTCTCCACAACTGAGGGAGACCCTATTTCCAAATAAAGGATAAAAAATAGGGCTGGGGGGTATAGCTAGGAGGTAGAATGGCCCTGGGTTCAATCCCCAGTACTGGAAAAAAAAAAAAAAAGTATGTCATTTTCAGGAAAACCGATGGAACTGTAGAATATGATGCTAAGTAGGATCAGCCGGTCTCAGAAAGTCAGGGGCCGAATGTTTTCTCTCATATGAGGAAGCTAGAGAGAAGCTAGGGAACAAACAGGACTTTAGACAATGGAGGAAGGAAACCAATGGAAGGGCTGGAGGAGGGAGGGGGAGG
This sequence comes from Graphiurus murinus, assembly GCA_004027655.1. Lineage (NCBI taxonomy): Eukaryota > Metazoa > Chordata > Mammalia > Rodentia > Gliridae > Graphiurus > Graphiurus murinus. Next base: position 267,342 of record PVLC010000151.1, read on the forward strand.
AGGGGGAGGAAGGACTGATGAATGAAGCCATGCAAATGATGCCGTGCAGGTGCCGGAAGGCGTTTCTACCACTGTTAGGCTTCTGTCCGGGGAAGGACGAGACCCGGAGGGAAACCACCAAGACCTGTGTGCGTGTTTGCTCCTATGACTTTGAACTTCACTATGATATGCAATCACAATGCACCAATAAAAGTATTTAAAAAAAAATAGCTGCTGGGTATTCTATCAAAGCACTGGGGGCATCGTCTTGACAGCTTGGTGGTGTGTGTTTTATTAACTCTGTTATGTGGTCTTGGCAGGGAAGAGTATTTGTACCAGATTTTTATCTGGTAATTATATTCAGATACAATAGGTTGGGGATGCTTTGAAAACAAGCCCAGGAGTAGGACCACTCTTTCAACCACTGTCCCAGGCCCAGGAGATTTTAGCATGTCCTACCTCAAAACCAAGGTGTTGAGGCGGGCATGGTGGCACATGCTTGTTATCCCAGGCCTTGGGAAGCTGAGACCGGAGGATCCAGGTTCGTGAGGCCAGTCTTAGGTACTTAGTGAGGCCCTCAGCAACTTAGTGAGACCCTGTTTCAAAATAAAGAATAAAAAAATAGGACTGGGGGCATAGCTTGGAGGTAGAATGACCCTGGATTCAATCCCCAGTACTGCAAAAAACAAAAACAAAAAACAAAAAATAATGGTGTCATATGTGGGCATGTGTGGGCCCAAAGTAGGGTCTGTCCCTTAGGTGGAAACTCTGAATCCTTGCTGGAAATGATACATCCATTTTCCTTCCTCTTCTTCTCCTGGGCGGGGGGGGGGGGGGGGGGGGGGGGGGGGGAAGAGCGCATGCACATGCAGGGTACTGGGAATTGAACCCAGGAGCATTCTACCTCCAGGCTACACCCCTAGCCCCTTTTGTATTTTTTACTTTGAGACAGATTCTCGCTAAGTTAAGTTGCTGAGGCTGGCCTCAAGCTTGCAATCCTCCTGTCTCAGGCTCCCCCCATTACAGGCGGTGCCGCTGCGCCCAGCCCTGGTTTTCTTTTAAGATCTACTCCATATTTCAGCTTACACTTTTACTCACACACCCAGGATCTTCCGACATTGGCTGGGACCTTGCACTATTGGTGGATACGGAAACCCTGGACTAGGGCCCAGGAAGTTCGCAGCCTCTGGACTCCACCTGAGCCTCCCCGCCCTGGTGCCTCCCACCATCACTTACTTGCGGTCCAACATCTCCCCAGATCCTGCCGACCCTCTGCCGTGCCTCTCTATAATCCACAGGCAGCTGCAGGGTGCGTAGCTCCACGTCAGTGCCCAGGCCCAGCTTGGAGAGCTCCTGCAGAGAGAAGCGGCTGACTAGTCTCCGTTGATGGAGGACACGGCAGAGACTGCAATGTCCCCGTGTCCCTCCATGTACCTTCCCTCTGTGTGTCTGTCTCTGTGTCCAAATTTCCCCTTTTTATTTGTCTTTATTTTATTTTGGTGGTACTGGGGATCGAACACTCTACCTCAGAGCTACACCTCCAGCCCACGCCCGGCTACCTATATTAAGTTGAGAAAGCCACGCAAGAGCCGGGCGTGGTGGCGCACGCTTGTAATCCCAGCATTCGGGAGAGTGAGACCGAGGATCCGGGTTCTCGGCCAGCCTCAGCTACCTAGTGAGGCACTCTGCAACTTAGTGAGACCTGATTTCAAAATAAAGAATAAAAAATAGGGCTGGGGGTGTAGCTCGGAGGTAGAATGCCCCTGAGTTCAATCCCTAGTACTGAAAAAAAAAAAAAAAAAAAAAAAAAGTCACACAAGACGATTTAGTGAAAGTGATATTTATTAGATTTCGATGAGTCCGGAGCCCATTGACAAATCGCAATCTTTCGTGCTAATGGGAAGAGGGACAGAGCCTGGAGTAACGCGCCCCTTCCCAAAGAGAATCCAGCATACTGCTTCAGCGGGGGACGGGGCCGAGTGTCTGTGCCCAGGCACAACGCCCCCGAGAAGCCGGAACCCCACCAGCTGCAAAGGTCCCTCTCCTCCCCACTTCTCCCCTCCCTCCCTCCCTCCCTTCCTTCATTCCTTCCTTCTTTCCTTTCTCTCTCCCTTTCTTCCTCCCTCTCTCCTTCCCTTTCTCCTTCTCTCCCTCCTGCCCTTTGCCCACCCCTTCCCTCCCCTCCCCAACTCTCCCCTCCCTCCCTTCCTTCCTTCTTTCCTTTCTCCCTCCCTCTTTTCCTCCTCCTTCCTTCCTCCCTCCCTTCCTTCTTTCCTTTCTCCCTCCCTCTTTTCCTCCCTCTTTCCTTCCTTCTTTCCTTTCTCTTATCTCCCTCCCTCCCTTCCTTTCCTTGCATCCTTTCCTCACTCTTTCCTTCCCCTCCCCTTTTCTTTTCCTCCCTCCCTTCTTTCTTTCTTTCATCATTCAGCCATTAGTCACTGTACACAGATACCAGGTAAGGACAGTGAACGTGCATGGTGAGTTTTTTTTTTTTTTTCTCGGTACTGGGGATTGAACCCAGGGGCATTCTACCTCCAAGTTACACCCCCAGCCCTATTTTTTATTCTTTATTCTGAAACAGGGTCTCACTAAGTTGTGGAGAGTCTCACTAAGTAGCCGAGGCTGGCTGGGAACCGGGATCCTCCTGTCTCAGCCTCCCAAGTACTAGGATTACAAGCGTGTACCACTGCACCCAGCTAAGAGGTTTTCTCTTAATTTCTTCCCTGTTTTAGATCAAGTTCTTATCAGCTTGTCCTTGTTTTTAGACCCAAATGTAGCTGATAAGGAGCGCTTAGGAGGGATGGGAGAAGGGTCACTGGGCTGTTCCCGCGTGGTTTGCCTTATTCATATCATCGCCTGTCTGTGTTCATGCAGGTCATTTTGGGGTGATGAGAGTTACCAGAAACTAGGAGGAGGGGGAAGTGGGGAGGTGTCGTTCCATGGGGAGAGGCTTTCAGTTTTGCAAGATGAAAACGTTTTAGAGACAAGTTGCACAACAATGGACTGCAGTACAACAGTAATGACCAGGGTTTGGGAGAAGGAAGTCAACAGGGGGGTTATTGTTTAATGGGTACAGAGTTTTGGTTGGGGCAATGGAAAGTTCTAGAAATGGATAACGCCGATGGTCACACAACAATGCGAATGTTAAGTAATGCCAATCATACACTTAAAAAGAGTTAAAATGGTACATTTAATCGTATGTGTATTTACCATAAATTTTTTTAAAAATAACAATCTTCACCACCTTGCCCCACAACATTTTTCTTTTTTTTAACCTGACTAAAAGAAGTGACCTGAAGAAGGACGACATTCTCAGCAAATCGCTAGCACAGGCTGACATCCCTGACTTTTAGACGTGGGCAGTAATTGAATTGGGATTTTAGCTAAGCCTACTCTTCCCTGTATCTGTAGACCTTGCAGAGTTCTATCAATACAGGTAACAAGAATAGTCTTAAAAGTGGGGGGTCAGTCTCTAGCAAGAAGCTGGCTAGGGGCTGCTGTGCAAACTGCACCTGTGGCTTTCCAACTGCTTCTCCAGTTCCGGGGACCCCCAGTGCCCGAGCTCACACCCCACAGACCTTTCGGGTTCATCAGTTCCTGTCTAGGTATTTTTGCAAATGCCTGCAAGAGAGGAAACAGAGCCTCACCCACTTCTTCCTACCCAGAGAGAGGGCGCATGCAGCACATGAGTGCCAGGGGCCCGGGCTGGCCCGAAGCTGGGAGAGTCCTGAGCACGTGGAGAGGTGCGACTGTTGGAGACTGGTCCAGGACGTACCGAGTCCTCATCTGTGATTACAGATGTCAGCATAGAGGCTGGGAACCTGATTAATGGCACCTCAAACTGGCTCACAGCCTGCAGGACCAGGAGGGCGTCTAAAGATTTTGGAATCCCAGGTGTGGTTCCCTAATGTAATGTCGATGTTTTCAAGATTTGTAACATGCTGTGGGCGTGGTGGCACACACTTGTAATCCCAGCATTTGGGAAGCTGAGACTGGAGAATCTGGGTTCGCAGCCAGCCTCAGCTACCCAGTGAGGCACTCTGCAACTTAGTGAGACCCTGTTTCCAAATAAAGAATAAAAAATAGGGCTGGGGGTATAGCTCGGAGGTAAAATGCCCCTGAGTTCAATCTCCAGTTCTAAAAAAAAAAAAAAAAAAAAAAAAAGATTTGTAACATGCTTATAACATGAAAGCATGAGGGTGAAGACTTCTTTCTTTCTTTCTCTCTCTCTCCTTTTTTTTTTTTTCCCTTTGGTACTGAGGATTGAACCTAGGGGCATTCTACCTCGGAGCTATACCCTCAGCCCTTTTTATTTTTCACTTTGAAACAGGGTCTCACTAAGTTGCTGAGGCTGGCCTGGAACCTGTTATTTTCCTGTCTCAGCATCCAAAGTACTGAAATTACAGGTATACACCACCGTGCCCAGCTAGACTTCTCTTTCTTGTCTTTTCCCCAAAATGCTCTGCCCAGAATGGAAGGGAAGGCAACTAACAGTTGTCCTTTGATTCCTAGTTGAATCTGACCTTCTGCCCGTCCCCCCCAGTCACCTGCAAGGTGCCGCTTATCTGTGTACTTTTCGCTGGTGCACACTGGGTAAGTTGCCAGCTATCTTCTCATCACATTGAAGGCAGCACAGATGCCACGTGATGCCCTCAGGATCTGGCCTGGTCTCTATGAAGTAAGATAAACAAGGTGGAGAGACACCGTGTCTATGGAATGTGTAACCCGGTAAGGACAAGATGCATTTCCCCAAATCTAAGCCCCATAGTCTGAGGCTGTCCTCAAACCTGTGATCCTCCTGTCTCAGCCTCCCAAGTACTAGGGTTACAAGTGTGGGCCACCACACCCAGCGAGAGTAAACTCTTAATATTTGTTTTTAAGAGACTGTCCACCCTTCATATTTGTTCTTAAAAAATAATTTTCCTAGGTACAAATTTCTGGTTGGTAATTATGTTTTCAGCACTTTGGGGCTAGGATGTAATTTGCTTGCCTCTGGTGCATGAGACCCTGGGTTAATCCTAGGTACCGAAAACAAATAAACAAACAAAAAGAATTCATGTTTTCAGCACTTCAAAGATACTGCTTGATTGTTTGGGGGCTTTTATTATTGTTTTGAGGAATTTGCTTTGTCTAAGTAGATGGTCCACTTTTGTAGGTGATCTGTCTATTCTCTCTGGGTTCTCTAACATTTTCTTGTCTTTGGTGTTCTGCAGTTTTACTCTGATGTGTAAAACTGTTTATAAACAGGTTTTCTTTGTCCTAGCTTGGTATATTTTGTACTTCTTATCTCTGTACATTCATGTCTTGTATCAGTTCTGGAATATTCTCAACCATTATCTCTTTACAGTACTAGGGTTCAAACCCAGGAGTATTCTACCACTGAGCTACAACCCTAGGCCTTATTTAAAACAGGGTTCAGTAAGTTGCCCAGGCTGGTCTTGAACTTACAATCCTCATGCCTCAGCCTCCCAAGTTGCTGAGATTATAGGTGTGTGCCACTGCTCCACCATTATTTCTTTCAATATTACTTCTCTTCCATTCTCATTGCTCTCTCCTTCTGGAATTCCAATTAAACATACATTATGGGAGGCTGAGACAGGAGAATGGCAGATTCAAGGTAGTGCATTATCATTTAGCAAGACTTTATTTCAAAATAAAAAGGGGCCGGGCGTGGTGGCGCATGCTTGTAATCCCAGCATTTAGGAGGCTGAGACCCGAGGATTGCAGGTTCTCAGCCAACCTCAGCTACCTAGTGAGGCACTCCGCAACTTAGTGAGACCCTGTTTCAAAATAAAGAATAAGAAATAGAGGGTGTAGCTCGGAGGTAGAAGACCCTGGGTTCAATCTCCAGTACCACAAATACATAAATAAATAAATAAATAAATAAATAAATAAATAAATAAATAAAATAAAAAGGGCTGGGGGTGTGGCTCAGTAGTAGACTGCCTCTGGGTTCAATCCCTAGTACTACACACACACACACACACACACACACACACACACGAAACATATGTTAGAAGGTCATATTTATTATCCACGTCTCAATCTCCCCCCATTTCCTTATCCATCTCTTTATGCTACCCTTTGAGTAATATCTTCAGATAAATCTTCTAGTTCACTAATTTTCTCTTTATCTGGTTCTAAACTGCCATATACATGTAGGTAAACACCCCCCTCCATATAATTCACATACTATACACTTCGAATATACAATTCAGTGGTTTTATACATATCCATAGACTTGTGTAATCATCGCCACAATCAATTTGTGAAGCATTTTACCATGCGCAAAAGACACCTCATATCCATCTACTATCAGCCCTCACTTCCCCCTTTGTTCTCCTCCCCAACCTACCTACCCCAGGCAACCACCAATTTACTTTTTGTCTCAATAGAGTCAAATCTGGGCATTCGTATAAACAGCATCATGCAATATATTGTCTTTTAGGGACTTGTGTCTTTCACTTATCACATTTCTAAACTGCCTTTTAAGTCATCTATTGAGTTTTCACTTTAACAATTGTATTTCTAATTTCTATAACTTCCGTCACTCCCCTTTTCAATTTATGTGTGATCTTTCCATGACCTCTTGTCCTTCTTTTTGTGATTCTATCTTTAAATATTTCACACACAGTGATGCCATCTTCTGATGGTTCTGGTAGCTGACGTCCTTGAGGTTCTAAATCTGCTTCTGCTGATTCTTGCTCATGGTAGTTTCTTTCCTTGTGTATTTGGTGATCTTGGCTTGGAAACAGACAGCAGTAGGTCATCATCTTTTGTAGGAACTCTGGAGTTTTAAATCCTCAAGAGAAATTGCATATGTCTCTGCAGATGTCAGGAAGGATAGAGACCCAGGGTCCCTTTTCAAGGGGGAGCTGACTTCCAGGCAGTGCCTGGGTGTTACTTCCAGCCCCCTAGCTTCTCCCAATGCTGATGGTGGAATTTGTGTGGAAAGCCCTCACTCCCTCAGCCTGCAGATTGTGTGTGTGTGAGTGTGTGTACGCTTCTCAGCACTATCCTTTCCCTTTCTGCTTGCCGAGCAATGCATAGAAACTCTATCTTATCCACCTAGTTCACAGGGGAAAAGCCCCTTGGAGAAGCCAGCTTGCTATCTACTGCCACTTCTGGAAACACCCAGCTTGCATCATCTTCTGCCCTGATTTCCCAGCCCTATTGCTGAGCCCTGAGCCTCCTAAGGAATCCTCTCCATTATTTATTTCCTGTGTGAATCTGCTAGTCCTGCCCACTTGCCTGCAGCTGAAAACCCTAACAAAACAGTCCTCTAGTCCCAGGAGAATTATATCTGTGAGCACTGGCAACATGCCCATCCCATTAGAAGGGGTTTACACATGTTAGTTTGCCTGGTCATCAGCACCCTCCCATTTTACAGATGAGGAAACAAAGGCACAGAAAAGCTGGCCACCTTGTTTCGGATCCCACAGCTTGCAGCCTGGCTCTTTCCTATTCTCATGATTGCAAAAGGGAATGGAAGGGTTCAGGACCACCCTGTGTTAGGCAGAAACAGTCCTACTTATGGAGGAACTGGCTGCAGACTCCCAGGAGCTCATGAAAACCGGGGACTCCATTGTGTGCATCAGGCAGGCTTGGCAGTGGGTCCGATGTTCCCTGAGCTTTTTTCCTGATTGGAAAACAACTCAAATTCTAACTCAAGAGTCGAGAGTGCCCTCGATGGCCCCTGTGCTGTCAGGCTAGAAAAATCGATCCCACCGTGGCAGCCAGTGTGCCACGCCAGCGGTTCTGCTGCTGTTTTCGGCTTCACCAGGAAAAGCTGAGATCAGACTGGAGCCCCCACCTCTGGCTTGATCCAGCGGAGGCATGAAATTGAAGGCCAAGTATGAACAAACTGCTGTCACTATCTGGAGCCTCTAAGTGACACCCACGTGGGGACCGAGAGCAGTTGCCCTATGGAGGAGGAGTGGACCCACTCTGCAGAGGAGACCCCGGCCCTTCTCATGGCCTGTTCACTGTCTGGCAATGTGCTTTCTCCCTGGCCAGCTACATCCTTAAAAATAAGCACTCTGTTTACAGTAATAACCATTTATTAAGTGCTTACCTGTGCCGGATTCTGCACTTAGACAGAGCTGCTTGTGCAAACTGCTTTGCACATGCACCTCTTTGAATACCCAAAGCAACCCTGCATTATTATATTATGCATTATTTTATGGTGCATATATAACAATGCATTAACATTATTGTTATTATTATTATTATTATCATTATTTTACGGTACTGGGGATTGAACCCATGGGCATTCTACCTCCAAGCTATGCCCCTAGCCCTATTTTATTTTATTTTTTTTTTATTTTGAAACAGGGTCTCACCAAATTGTGGAGGGCCTCACTGAGTAGCTGAGGCTGGCTGCGAACCTGCGATCTTCCTGTCTCAGCCTCCCAAATGCATCAACATTATTGTTCCATGAGAAAACTGAGGCTGGAAGAAACGCCTTTCCAGGGGCCCCCTGTGCAGAAAGGGTGAGAACAATAGGAGCCCGGCTCTGGGTTCTGCAGAGCCTGCCCAGTCTCCTCCCACTGTCCTAGGAGTGACTCCTCCTCCTCATCTCTTTGCCATAGAGGTGGGAGGTGCATTCACAGTAGGTGCTTCACAACAGAAGACATGCTGTTTATGCAGGGGTGTTGGATTTCTTTGTCTCCTCTCCGGTGGCTCCGGTTACCAAGGGGTTTGCAAGCTGAGTTTTCTTGGCAGACACAGAGAAGGCTCCTGGGTCTGGGGACGGGACAGGGTGGGCGGGAGAGCTTACCTTAACTGCTTCCCAGCTGGAATTCACGAGGTTCTGCCGAAAGGGCCCAAAACCTGAAACCAAAGATAGCCAGGTTTGCTCAGCCAGGCCGCACCCCCAAAGAATCTCTTGCTGCTCCCCAGGTCATGGTGAGCTCTGGACAGCTCCTGGACACTCTGGGGGCACCCTCAAAGTCCTCTAGTGAGGCACAGAGGGGGAGCCCCCAACGGAAGTAAGACTGGGGGGGGGGGGGACAAGTATGCAGGAATGTCTAATTGGGATGCTGTGTCTTCAAGGAGAATCCACACAGATACACCCGACTGTTGACAAAGACGCAAAAGCACTTGAATGGAGGAAGGAGAGCCATTTCAACAACCGTGCTGGAGCAATCGGTACCAGTGCAAAACGCTGACCCCTCCACCTCAGGCTCCCACCTCATGCAAAACTGAATTAAAAAAACTGGATCATAGACTGAGACAGGAGGGTGGCAGGTTTGGGGCCGGCCTCTACAACTTATCGAGATCCTGTTTCAAAATAAAAACTAAAAAAGAGCTGGAGGGGTTGAGATTTAGCGGTAGAACACCCACCCTTGTTCAATCCCCAGTACCACACACCCCTGGGTTCAAGCCCCAGCATCACATAAACAGATAAATACGCTAAATGAAATTTTACCAAATAAATAAGAGTGTGGCCTCCTGTGGGCGAGGCCAGCTGCAGTCAGAGTGGGCTGTGACAAAGTGGGTGACACTCACCTCAGGATGGCCTTGCAGGGAGGGGTGATAATCTGGAATACAGCTGAGCTTTTGAGCTCCTTTATCCGATTCCCATGACGCATTTTTCAACTCACACAAATTCTTTTTTCTTGGTGCTGAAGATTGAACTCGGGCATTCTACCTCTGAGCTACACCCCTTTCCCTATTTTATTTTTTTGTTTTTGAAACAAGGTCTCATTTGGTTGACGGGAGTCTCACTACTTGCTGAGGCTGGAGGCTGTCCTCGAACCTGTGATCCTCCTGTCTCAGCCTCCCATGTACTGGGATTACAAGTATGCGTCACCACACCTGGCTAATTCATACAAATTGTGAGATGGGGAAAGAGCTGCGGTTGAACAGCACACTCTGAGCTCCAAGTCCCTGGGCCTGAGACCTGCCGATAGGAAGCAGCTCTGGAGAGGGCCTCTCTTCATGCCTTGGCAGGTTCCTCAAGGTCTGGGCCTAGAACTAACGAGACGGGCTCATAAGGGGGCAAAACTGGCTGGGCATGGTGGAGCATGCTTGTAATCCCAGTACGTGGGAGGCTAAGAAAAGAGGATCCAGGTTCGCAGCCAGCCTCAGCTATTTAGTAAGGCCCTCTGGAACTTAGTGAGAACCTGTTTCCAAATAAAGAATAGAAAATAGGACTGAGGGTGTAGCCCAGAGGAAGGATGCCACAAAAAAAAAAAAAAAAAAAAAAAAAAAAGAGGGGCCAAAACTCACTCAGAATGGAAAAGCTTTCTTTCAAAAGGATATCCCTGGATGAGATTTTCTCTGGCTTGGAATAACTATGATTGTAACTGCCAAGGGACCAGTCAGCAAGAGACAGTAATGGAAAACATTGAGGGTAAGCCGGGCGCGGCGGCACACGCCTGTAATCCCTGTATTGGGAGGTTGAAATAGGAGGATCGCAGGTTTGAAGTCAGCCTCAGCAACTTAGCGAGGTTCTCAGCAACTTAGCAAGACCCTGTTTCCAAAGAAAAAAATAAAATAAGGCTGGGGATATAGCCCAGAGGTAGAATGGCCCTGGGTTCTACCCCCAGTACCACCAAAAATAAAAAATAAAATTGAGCTTAGGGAAGAAAAATAGTGAGAAACCAGGTACTTCCTAGGATAATAAAAATGCAGCAGTGCAAATTTTAAAAAATAACATGCTGTTGTAGAACTTTGATCGGCAACACACACACACACACACACTAGGAAAAACAAATCAGCCAGCAAAGTTTTGCAGTCCTTATTTTGCTGGGTCAAACCTCACGGTCATCTTGTTGGTTCCAAGGTGGAATTTGAAGGAGCTGGAGCAATCTCCTGGAGTCCAGAGAGAAGCTCTTGCTTCCCCCCCATCTGTCCACACGCCTATTGCCTTGACAAGACTTCCAGGCTAAGCAAATTATGTGAAGAGGCTGCCGGCCCTGGCACCTCAAAACATTTGTAATAAAGGAGGCCGCAGCTCTGGAATCCAGCCAGCATTCCCAAATCGCAGCTGATTATCAAGTTGTTCATTAAACAGTCTAGGGTCTGCAGCACATGGCAGGCTAGAGAGACCAAGGTAGGGGTCAGTGTAATTCTAAGGGGGATGCTGGCACACGGATACCTATATTTCACTTCTGATAAGCACCTGCAACTGGGGAATTCAGCTTCCTTAGGAATTCAAGTGTAATTTGAACCGCTCCATCTCTAGACCCAAAATAACACAAATGAGAGCAAGGGAGATAAAAGGGCTTCAAAAGAATTTCTTTTCTTTTTTTTTTTTTTTTAAGGTCGGTAGGAATCTAAATTACAGTCTGAAGATGCTAAGATAGGTGACTTTCCATTAAGATGGGCGACTTCCTGTGCTTACAGGAATCCTGGCCTCTTGTAAGCCGCCTTCACTCAACATGATTCAGAAAAAAATGTGTCTCACTCAAAATAAATAAAGAGCTTCAGTGTCTAACTCAAAATAAACAAAGAGCTCTGCCAGGAAAGCTCAAGCCCCCAGGGACCGGCTGCGAGGCACGTGGCTGGGGGTGACATTAGATGTCCTGGTGACAGGCAGGAGTTGCTTCCAAGTTGACCTTTTGGAGTGCAGAGGCAGGGACTAGTGGCTGGGGTGGGGGCGGGTTTCAGGGTTCCTATGGTAACGAGGTCATACTTTGGGGGTAGGGCTGTGTGCACCCTTGGGAGTCCCTGCAGAGGCACTGAGAGAGCCCAGTGAGGGTCCTTTCCTTTTTGCGACTGCAGGTCCCCCTTCCCTGCTTTGAAACTGCACCCCAAAGGACGCTGCGTGTGTCCCCAGGGTCCCAGACTTAGAGACAGCAGGTGGCAGCCCCAGCTTCCCCCCACAGAGGGCCCAAGGACAGAAAAGCTCTGCCTAAGCTACAAGTGGGCAACACTCGAGCATGTGCGTCAAGTTATTTGCAGAACGAGCCACCAGCATGCAGGCACCGCCTCCGCTCCCTGCTCGTTTTTTAATAGGACGCAGCAGGAAGTTCGCTTCCATCGGGAATTATTAGCACCACCAGTTGCCACTCTTTTTCCCCTCCGGGAGCTGTTTATGACCGGGATCAGGCAACTGCGCATTCCTGGGGCAGGCTAAAAGCAGCAACAAACGGGAACGCACAAAAATTCGGTCTTACCGGTCACCACCACGCAGCTGGACTGGGAATCCATGGAGCCGCGTGGGGAGCGCGCCCTGGGCCAGCGCGTGGACGCCCCCTGGCGGCCGCCGCGTTCCCACCCCGAAAGGTGGAGGAGCTGGGGGCAGCGTGGTCAGGCGATGCCCCTGGAGGGCAGATGTAGCCATCGAGGAAGTTTCTGGACATTTGGGTGGGTGTGGGTCAGTTTGCTGCTCGGGCTGGCACAAACCTGAGCCACGAGCGCAGAGACCAGCTGTCCCGTACCAAGGGGTGTTTTCGTATCCAGGTCTCTAATGCAGTCAAAGGAACCGGGCACGGTGGTGCAGGTCTGTAATCCCAGTACTTGGGAGGCTGAGACAGGAGGATCGCAGGTCCGAGGACAGCCTCAGCAACTTAGCAAGACCTTGTCTCAAACTAAAAGAGTTGGGGGTGTAACTCAGAGGTCGAATGTCCCTGGATTCAATTTCGGTGCCACAGAATTAAGTGTATTCAAACCCGTGGAGGGTTATGCATTTAGAACTTTTATTTTTATTTTATTTTTTAGACCTTAGTATTCTCCTGTCTAGCTAGAGTCCTTCCTTGTGCTCGACTATTATGATTTGGTGATATTTGGATGCTCTTCCAAAGGATTTTCCAAAAATATAGAGGAGGAAGAAGAGGATGACCCCGGTGCTTTTGAAATGTCGGCTGCAAACACCTGCTACCTGGAAGTGATGAGTCAGTGGACAAGTTAACTTCCTCTTGGGTGAATTGGGGCTTGCCACACCCTCATGTATGGAGTCTTCCTGTGTTCTGGGCAGTGTCTCCAGCTCCATCAGCCCTAAAGCGTTCACCAGCTAGCTAGAGTCTGTTGATTTCCTAGGCTGTGCACTCACCAGCCTCCTTGTGCCTGCCAAAAAATGCCCCTAAGTGCTGAGCTCCTGTCTCTAAAGGTGCCACTAAGTGTTAGTCATGGCCCTGGCGTCCCACCCGGCACAGTAGGCACCTTCTTTTTAATTGTGTCAGAGTCACCAAAAAAACTAACATTTGGGGTTAGTTCTATTATTGAAGAAGCCATGTGGTGCAACATCTAGACCTTGTAGAAAATACTATTAAAAATCTCTCTCCCGCTTGGCATGGTGGTGCGTGCCTGTGATCTCAGCGATTTGGGATCTTAGGCAGGAGAATTGAAAGTTCAAGACCAGCCTCAGTAACTTAGGGAGATCCTGTTTCAAAACTAAAACAAAAAGGGCTGAGGGTATGGCTCAGCGGTAGAGCACTTGCCTAGCATGTGTGAGACCCTGAATTCCATCCTCAATCCCACAAACAAAACCTTGTTTGTTTTTTTCCTAAAAATACTTTTTTTTCAAAAGATGTGTAATGAAGCTGGGTGTGGTGTTGCACACTTAAAACCCCAGTACTTGGGAGGCTGAGACAGGAGGATTGCAGGTTCGCAGCCAACCTCAACGACTTAGTGCGGCCCTTCACAACTTAGTAAGACTCTGCTTCAAAATAAAGAATGAAATATAGGGCTGGGGGTGTAGCTCGGAGGTAGAATGCCCCTGGGTTCAATCTCCAGTACTGAAAAAAAAAAAAAAAAAAAAGTCTGTGTAATGAGAGGAATATAAACCATAATTTTCTTTCCCCATCTAGGCAAGGCAGAGCTGCTCAAGCATTGTAATTCTTCTTGAAAGTTCAATGTGCCATAACCAAGTGGGGTGGAGCATGCCCGCAGTCCCAGTTCTTGGGAGACTGAGGTCAGAGGATCGCTGGTTCGAGGCTAGCCTCAGCAACTTAGCAAGGCCCTCAGCAATTTAGCAGGACCCTGTATCAAAATTAAAGATAAAATAGAATTGGGGGCATAGCTCAGAGGTAGAACACCCCTAGGCTCAATCCCTAGTACAAAGAACACCACCACCCAAGAACCATATGATTCCGACTATTACCTTGTCCCCCTGATTAAAAAAAAAGTGCACCCCCTTAGTTGAGGTCACTGCCAAGAACTAAACCCCACCTGATAGCCTCCTGGGACTCTGAACCGACCTCCCTTCTCTTTAACTGGCCCTGGTGGGGGCTGCAGGCTTCTTGACAGCAGAGAGCAGGTGCTAGTGGCCTTTACCACCTCGGCGGGCCTGACACCGCCCACCCTGGGGGTTTTGTACTGCACCTTATTTTGAAATTCAAGTGGACAGTACAGAAATTCCAGCTCTAAAGCACTTAGCTGGTTTCTCCCTTGGGCGTCTGTAGATGTAGACTCCACTTCTAGGTCCCATCTCCCCTAGTTCTTCTATCTGGGGGGCTTGGCCTCTCTCCTGCAGTTAATGGAGGAGGCTGGGCAGCAAAAGAATGCCCACCTTTGTAAAGCTGGTTGGCTCCAAGGTCAAGTTCTGACACCAAGAGGAAGTAATGAGGCCGGGGTATTAGAACTTAGGTTTACTGATGGTCTTATGACTTCTTAACTGCTAAGGCTGCCAGTTTTGAACAATACTACATTTTTGATGATAGAGCTACAATGATTATTATCATCATCATTATTTTTTCTTATATTTAACTTTATTTTTATTATTTTAAATATATATATATTTTTTCTATTGGTGCATTGTAATCATACATCTTTGTTAGGTACAAGCTGGTAAAGGCATACATGCACACATTTCTCATTTAACTCTTCCCCAATTCCTGCCCCACTCCCTAGCCCTCCCTCCTTCTCAAGTTCAGTTTAGTGATTGACTTTGATATGTTTGTGAAAGTACATCATGTGCATTACTGTGTTTCCCCCCTCCATCACCTTCAGTTAAGTCACCTTCTTTGCTCACCTAAGGTTTCTCCTTCTTCATCTGGAGTCCGTCTTATGACCCACTTTCTCCCTAGCTTCCGTATATTAGGGAGAGCATCTGATTGTTTACTTTTTGTGACTGACTAATCTCACTTAACATAATGTTTTCCAGCTCCATCCATTTCCCTGCAAATGACATGATTTTGTTTTTCTTTATGACTGAGTAAAATTCCATTGTGTACATATCCCATAGTTTTGTAATCCATTCATCTGTTGATGGACATCTTGGCTGGTTCCAGAGTTTGGCAATTGTGAATTGTGCAGCTATAAACAGATACACATGCATTGGTCTGATAGTTTTATTATTATTATTTTGAGATGGGGGTCTTGCTATGTTGTCCAGGCTGGCCTCGAACTCCTGTGTTCCAGCGTTCCTTCTGCCACAGCCTCCTGAGCAGCCAGGGCTACAGGTGCGTACCTACCAGCCTGGATGTTATTCTTAGTTTTATTGGGGGTGGGGGCGTTGACATGAGCTATTCTTATTTTAACTGAAACTGGAATGTGCCCTGCAATTTTCACTTTCCCATAAAATTCATTTAGTTTTCTCCTGCCCTAAAGTTTTCTTAAATTTTGTGATGAATAAAAAAAACATTCAAGAGATATAAAATATTTTCACTTAGCCACAATGACATGCCTACTCTTGCATTCATCTCCGTTTACAAAAAAAAAAAAAATACATTCCTCTTCTCTGACATGAAAGCAGCTCAGAGAAGTATGGGTTTTGAGGACTGCCATCTGCACTTTTATTTCTTTTTCCACTGTAAAAACAAATGGTCTCTAACAATCACTGGTGTCAAACAAGATCTTTAGGCCGGTGAAATACAGTAAGCCTGAGAACAAATCATGCAACTAAAGGGACATGTTTTATTTAACAGAAAGCACAAAGATTTTCCTTACAAGGGAGATTCCCAAGAGGGAAATATTTGTAGTCATATTTGACTCCAGGATTAGGAGGGCTAGTTGAGACCCTTTTAGTGAACCGGAAAGCCAGTCATGGTCTCACCAGGGACAGATGACGTGGATTGCCCAAGATTCCAAGACCCCAAGACCTCAAATAGTTCACATCTTGAACCCAACCTGAAACTCCGTGGGAATTGTTCTCAATTTCTTGTTGGCAAGTGGTGACTTCCTGCACGAGGAAGGAACAAGACGGCAAGGGTGTGTTTAGTGTCTCTGACAAACAGCTCTTACAACAGGACGCATTTCGTACCGCTGACATCAGTGAAATCTAATCGACCCGGTCAAATTCCTTTGGGAGGTGGGGGAAAAGAAATCAATCATCGAACAGCGCTTGTGACTTCCAACATAATGATAATATAATATCAACACTCTTATATGTCAGACGGCTCCAGATCAGTTACAGTCTCTCCTGTAAAACATACAACCGAGCCGGGCGTGGTGGCGCACGCTTGTAATCCCAGCATTCAGGAGGCTGAGACCGGAGGATCCGGGTTCGCGGCCAGCCTCAGCTACCTAGTGAGACACTCCGCAACTTAGTGAGACTCGGTTTCAAAATAAAGAATAAAAAATAGGGCTGGGGGTATAGCTCGGAGGTAGAATGCCTCTGAGTTCAATCCCCAGTACCGCAAAAAAAAAAAAATAAATAAATAAATAAATAAAACATACAACCCGTCGCCAAATTGCTCCTTGTCAAAGCACAGAGTCTCCAAAAATGTCACTCTACCAAAGTCACATTTGAGAGTCACCCTCCCCTCTTCTTTTGCCAGCCAGCGCGCAGTTTTCTATAAAGACCCAGAAAATAAATGTTCGAGGCTTCGAAGACCCTCTGGCCTCGAGGGCCGTTCTTCAGTGCTGCTGAGGCCGGCTGTGTGCACGCAGCTCTAGGTGATGACGGGAGAGTTGATGTGGGCCTGGCTGTGTGCCAATCATTATTTATGGACGCCGGATTTTGAATTTCATATAATGTCGACATGTCACGGAAGACTCTTCTTTTGATTATTGTCAACTATTGACAGGTGTGGAAACTATTTTTGACTCTCAGGCTGCACAAAAATAGGCAGCAGGCTGGCTTGGCGCTGTGAGCTGTAGTTTGCAAAATCCTGCAGTAGAATACAATATTTCTCTTGGAGGGAACAGGATACGGCTACTGATACAGTGATTTTGAGGGGGAAGGAGGCCCTGGGTATTGAACCTAAGGGTACTATACCACTAAGCTACATCCCCAGCTCATTTTAGTTTTACTTCGAGACAGGCTTTTGCTGAGTTGCCCGGGTAGTCCTTGAACTTGCCATTCTCCTGTCTTAGCCTCCTGAGTTGCTATACCACCATGGCCAGCCAGATGTAGTGATCTCAGGTATAAAATGCACACACACAAAAAATTTTCATTTAAATGATTAGATAGGCCAGGCGTGGTGGCGCACACGCTTGTAATCCCAGCATTTGGGAGGTTGACACTGGAGGATCTGGGTTCGAGGCCAGCCTCAGCTACCTAGTGAGGCCCTCTGCAACTTAGTGAGACCCTGTTTCAAAATAAAGAATAAAAAATAGGGCTGGGGGTATAGCTCGGAGGTAGAATGCCCCTGGGTTCAATCCCCAGTACCGCAAAAAAAAAAAAAAAAAAAGATTAGATAGTTACAATAATTCCACTGTATCTGTAGTTTTTTTTTTTTTTTTTTACAGATTTCCTTGGTTTCTGTTACCCTCAGTCAACCATGGTCTGGAAAATATTAAAATTCCTGAAATAGACAATTCATAAGTTTTAAATTGCATGTTATTCTGAGTAGAGTGGTGAATCTCCTGCCGTCGTGCTCTGTCCTGCCTGGGCTTTGAATTATCCCTTAGTTCAGTGGATCCTCTCAATATATGCTACTTGCCTGTTTGTTTCTTCCATCTTGGTTATGAGGTCAACTTATCATGATATTACAGCACTTGTGTCCAAAAATCCTTCTTTTTTTTTTTTTTCTTTTTGTGGTACTGAGGATTGAGCCCCAGGACATTCTACCTCCAAGCTACACCCTCAGCTCTATTTTGTGTGTGTGGGGGGGGGTACTGGGGATTGAACCCAGGAGGATTCTACCTCTGAGCTACACCCCCAGACCTACTTTATTTTTTATTTGGAAACAGGGTCTCTCTAAGTTACCGAGAGCCTCACTAAGTAGCTGAGGCTGGCTTCCAACCTTCGATCCTCCTGTCTCAGCCTCCCAAGTACCGGGATTACAAGTGTGCACCACCACACCTGGCTCCAAAAAATCCTTATTTTACTCAGTAATGGTCCCAAAGTGCAAGAGGAGTGATCCTGACAATTTTGCTATTGTATACTGTTATAATTGTTCTGTTTTATTATTAGTTATTGTCAAAAGACTTTTACGATGCCTAGTTCATAAATTAGATTTATCATTGGTTTGCTGTATAGGAAAAACAATGTATATAATGGGGTTTGGTATTAAACCTCTCTTTCAGGCCTCCACTGGGAATCCCCTCAAATAAGCAGGGACTACGCTATAATTAAAACAAAGATTCGGAATGTTTGAGCCCAAATCCCGCTGCTTTCCTTTTTTTTTTTTTTTTTTTTTGTTAGGGTCACACAGAAGAACATTCAAAACAAATGTGGCAAATGTTATTTTTCTCCCCCTAATTACAGTACTTATGATTTTTTACTAGGAATTAACTAACTGAAGCGGTTATTGATTTAGTTTTTCTTGTTTGATAAGAACAAGACAGTGCTCCCCAGATCTACCAGGTAGATAGAAGGACCCTTAAGCTCTGCTCCACTTTGTGTTCTTGGAGGAATTCATTGCTTTGTGTTCCTGTTCAGGTTGTGAGAATAGAATTAGATCTTTTTCTATCAAAGGAATAGCTTGACCTAGGCTACATTTTGTAGAACAAGTGTGTACTTGTATTTTTTTTTGTAAAGGTAGCATTTCCTGGAAATTATGAGAGCCCCTCCCTCAGTACCCCCTTCAACCAATGGTGTGGAGATTATGAGACCAGGCTCCCACCAATAGGAGCACAGCACAGGAGAGTGTGAGGCCAGGCTCTCACCAATAGGAGCACAGCATAGGAGATTGTGAGGCCAGGCTCCCACCAATAGGAGCACAGCACAGGAGATTGTGAGGCTAGCCTCCCACCAATAGGAGCTCAGCACAGGAGATTGTGAGGCCAGGCTCCCACCAATAGGAGCACAGCACAGGAACCCCTGCTAGAAATTTAAGGCCCAGCTGTTTTTCTGCCAGGTTGTTCCTGCACCCCTGACTTTTATGGTGGCAGGATCCTTAATGTAAAAAGTAAAACTCGCCTTGCCAAGCTGCTTTCAAATATGTGTCTTTTCTTACGACGCTATGGAAGTTTATGTATAACAATGCTCTGAAACTTCCTACTAAAGCATACCTTTCAAAGGCTTGCAGCATTTACTTACTTGAAAAATGAAAAGTTTGGTCCTTTTATAGCATCCTGAAGCAAACATTTGAAACTATTTTAAAATAGACTGATGTGTTAGAGACTTCTTTGTAATTCTGAGATTAGTTTCAATGTTCCATAGGGAGTTATAGCAAATACCAAATTTTCTTTTTCATTTCTTTTTTTTTTTTTTTTTTTTTTTTTGCGGTACTGGGGGTTGAACTCAGGGGCATTCTACCTCCGAGCTACACCCCCAGCCCTATTTTTTATTCTTTATTTTGAAACCGAGTCTCACTAAGTTGCGGAGTACCTCACTAGGTAGCTGAGGCTGGCCGCGAACTCGGATCCTCCGGTCTCAGCCTCCCAAATGCTGGGATTACAAGCGTGTGCCACCACGCCCAGCATCTTTTTAGTTTTTTTAAAGGGCTACATCTACACAGTGCTTGAGAGGCTGAGACAAGAGGATCGTAGGTTCACAGCTGGTCTCAGTTACTTAGTGACTCCATCGACAACTTAGTGAGGCCATGTTTCAAAATAAAAGAATAAAATAGGGCTGGGGTATAGCTCCGAGGTAGAATGATGCCCCTGGGTTCCGTCCCCAGTACCACAATAAATGAATAAACACATAAAAAACACATAAATAACAAATACAAAAATAAAAAAGGGCTACATCTTCTTGTCTGAAAAGTCACAACAGGAATTTGTTTACTCATTAAAACCCAGTAGCTTGCCGGCCCTGTTGTTTACATAGTGGATTTTTCTGTTCAGTTTCACTAGTATCTTGGGACTGAGGACAGCTGTGTTGTTAATATTGAGGAAATTCCTGCATAGATAAGTAGAGTCAAGTGGAGGGTGTAGTGTAGTGCTTAAAGTCATCCTGGAACTAAGAGAAGCCATCTCCAGATAAGCGCCAGGTCTTAAAGGAGCTCCCTTTACTTACACATATGTAACTGACAGTTTTCTTCAATTCTTGGTTAGGGTCAGAGGCAGTTTTGATGTCAGTAAGTGGCTGAGTAGGTTCCATGAAGGCTTGGTCATCTAGTAACTTATTTGTAGACAAGCTGATTATCTTTCTAGAAAATCTATGACAATTAACTTAAAAATTATTAGACCTCTCCCAGGCACAGTGGGACATACCTCTAATTCCTGTACTTGGGAGGCTGAGACAGGAGGATTGCAGGTTCAAAGCCAGCCTCAGCAACTTAGCTAGACCCTCAGCAATGTAGATCCTCTTTTTTTTTTTTTTTTTTTTTTTTGCGGTACTGGGGATTGAACTCAGGGGCATTCTATCTCCGAGCTATACCCCCAGCCCTATTTTTTATTCTTTATTTTGAAACAGGGTCTCACTAAGTTGCAGAATACCTCACTAGGTAGCTGAGGGTGGCCTCGAACTCAGATCCTCCTGTCTCAGCCTCCCAAATGCTGGGATTACAAGCCTGCGCCACCACGCCCAGCTGATCCAGCCGGGCGTGGTGGCGCACACTTGTAATACCAGTACTTCGGAGGCTGAGACCGGAGGATCCAGGTTCGTGGCCAGCTTCAGTTACTTAGTGAGGCTCTCGGAAACTTAGTGAGACCCTGTTTCAAAATAAAGAATAAAAAATAGGGCTGAGGGTGTAGCTTGGAGGTAGAATGCCCCTGGGTTCCATCCCCAGTACTGCCCCCCCCAAATGGGGGGGTGTAGCTCAAAGGTAGAATGCCTGTGGGTTCAATCCCCAGTGCCACAAAGTAAATAAATAAATAAAATAAAAAGCTATGGTAATTAAAGTTGTGTGGTATTTCTTAGAAATAGTAACTGTCAATAAATCAAGAGTTATAATTTATAAAGAAATTTAATATAGGATTAAAGAGATAATTCAAATTAGGATGGAAAGAAAGTACCATTTAGAGCCGGGCGTGGTGGCACAAACTTGTAATCCCAGCATTTGGAAGGCTGAGACAGGAGGATCCGGGTTCGAGGCCAGCCTCAGCTACCTAGTGTGGCCCTCTGCAACTTAGTGAGACCCTGTTTCAAAAAATAAAGAATAAAAAAAATAGGGCTGAGGTGTAGCTCGGGGGCAGAATGCCCCTGAGTTCAATCCCTAGTACCGCAAAAAAAAAAAAAAAAAAAAAAAAAAAGAAAGAAAGTACCATTTATGGTGTGGGAACAAATACATGTAGTTAAGTCCCTTCTGCTGCATATTTGAATATATTCTGATTGGATTAAAAGTTCAGATCTAGCAGGGCATGGTGGTGCACACTTGTAATCATAGTACTTGGGAGGCTGAGACAGAAGGATCTGAGTTCGAGGCCAGCCTTAGCTACTTAGTGAGGCCCCCCACAACTTAGTGAGACCCTGTTTCAAACTAAAGAATAAAAAATAGGACTGGGGGTGTAGCTTGGAGATAGAATGTCCCTGGGTTCAATCCCCAGTACTGCAAAAACAAACAAACAAACAAATCCCCCAAACAAACAGAAGTTCAGATCTAAAACAAAACCAAGAAAACTGGAAGCAGTTTAGGCAAACATATTTTCTAGTTTGGAGGTAGGGTAAGTCTATCCAAGCAAGACACAAAACTGAGAAACTTGAAGAAAAGAAAGTGTTTGAATGAATATCAATGTTGGGAATAGGAGTTGAATGAGAAGCAAGGGACTTTTCAGTCCATATACAAATTGCATAGACAGACAGACAGACAGACACACACACACACACACATATATTTTTTAAGATTCTTTCACATACATATTATGAAAGAACATCTGTTTAGGTACTATGGGTGCAGTTTACAAAACCTTTTTTTTTTACACAAAATCTTTTTTTTTTAAAGGTAATGGGGCTTTAAGAAGTATGTTTTACAGTGGAGATTTGCAAGCCTTATGTACCAATTTCTTAAGTAATGCTCATGGTTATCAAGAATTCCCGAAGCCAGGCTTGGTGGTGCATGCTTGTCATCCCAGTACTTGGGAGGCTGAGACAGGAGGATCGCAGGTTCATGGTCAGCCTCAGCTACCTAGTGAGGCCCTCCACAACTTAGTGAGACTCTGTTTCAGAATAAAGAATAAAAACCGGGGCTGGGGGGGTGTAGCTTGGAGGTAGAATGCCCCCGAGTTCCATCCCCAGTACCGAAAAAAAAAAAAAAAAAGGAGTTCCAAAAAGCACTCAGCTCGCTTGTAATCCCAGCATTTGGGAGGCTGAGGCCAGAGGATCCGGGTTCGCGGCCAGCCTCAGCTACCTAGTGAGGCACTCCGCAACTTAGTGAGACTCGGTTTCAAAATAAAGAATAAAAAATAGGGCTGGGGATATAGCTCGGAGGTAGAATGCCCCTGAGTTCAACCCCCAGTACCAAAAAAAAAAAAAAAAAAAGCACTCAGCTGTCATCTCAGGGACTTTGTACTTCCTGTAACTAACCTTTCCCGTTTCTCCTTCCTACATGCTTAGCTCCGGCACTTTTTCTTCATGGTTTTGCTCAAATGTCACCCTTCGTAGAGACTTGAACTTAAGACTCAATTTAAAATTGCAACTGCCCACCTTTCCTTCCTTCCTTCCTTCCTTCCTTCCTTCCTTCCTTCCTTCCTTCCTTTCTTTCTTTCTTTCTTTCTTTCTGGCACTGGGGATTGAACCCAGGGGCATTCTACCTCCAAGCTACACCCTCAGTCCTATTTTTTATTCTTTATTTTGAAACAGGGTCTCACTAAGTTGCAGAGGGCCTCACTAACTAGCAGAGGCTGGCCTCGAACCTTCGATCCTCCTGTCTCAGCCTCCCAAGTACTGGGATGACAAGCATGTGCCACCACGCCTGGCTCCCTCTTATTTTTTGTCTTAGCTCTTATTTGATGTACTATTATGTTCTGTCTCTGGCTCACTGGAAAGTAGACTGTGGGGTTTGTGTGTGTGTGTGTGTGTGATACTGAGGATGGAACCCAGGGACATTCTACCTCTGAGCTACATCCCCAGCTTTATTTTTTATTCTTTATTTTGAAACAGGGTCTCACTAAGTTGCAGAGGGCCTTACTAAGTAGCTGAGGCTGGCTGTGAGCCTGCAATCCTCCTGTCTCAGCCTCCCAAGTACTGGGATGACAAGCGTGGGCTACCATGCCCGGCTTGAAAGTAGACTCTATGAGAACAAGGTATGTTTGTTTTGTTCAATGCTGAATCCCCAGGATCTTGAACAGTATGGGGTACCTAGGAGTGTCACACACTGGAACCTTCCAGGTTCTTGATCACATTGCAGCAAAGAGTGTAAGGACACATCAGGCGTTAGCCACAGAAGCAAAGCTTTATTGCAGAGTACACCCTCAAAGGCTGAGGTCAGGCGCGCTCCCGGCTGAGCCGTACCCCCAGATGGACTGGTCTCCCACCTCTAGTGTTCAGGGCTTGAATATGGTTCTCTGGAATTGGGAGGTCCCTTTGGAGAAACCTGCTCAGCTTCATTAGCATCTAGTTATGCAGGTGTGCGAGTACCTACAGTAATTCGCCTTAAGGAACAAAAAGGTAAAGGTTAGGGCCAGAAGCTCTCTGGTGCACCAGGGCGAGAGCCCTGTAGCTGCTAGCTGGAGCGTGTGATCTGGTGGCCGGGTAAAATGTTTCCTCCAATCAGATGTTAGCGGGATGTCTGTGGTTAGGCAGGAAGGCTGCCTGCTGGTGTTTACTTCCCCTGTTCCCACGTCTGCCGGTTGCCCCCAAGAACAGGGCGGGAGTAGATTCAAGGCCCAGGAGTGCCATGACTTCATTACTACAGAGAGAGAGAGAGAGAGAGAGAGAGAGAGAGAGAGAGAGAGAGAGAGAGAGAGAGAGAGAATGAGAACTCAGCTTACTTGAAGGAAAAGAATTTCAGCAAAGCATAGGCAATTTTAGTCAGGGCATACATAGACAGGAGCTTACGTAGGAAAGCAAGGAATACACACCTTCAAGGGAGAATGTGGTCCATCACTCAGACAGCGAGAAATGAGTTTTGGGGGGTTCCTGGCTCTTTTTTGTGGTACAGGGGTGCTCTACCACTTAGTTACACTCCCAGCCTTTTTAATTTTTTTTATTTACAAACAGGACCCCCAACCTGCGACCCTCCTGTCTCAGCCTCTCAAGTTCTGCGATCCCAGGCGTGTGCCACTGAGCCCAGCTTTGGGCTCTTCTTTCAAAGGCAACTTGGGAGCCGGGTATGGTGGCGCATGCTTGTAATCCCAGTATTTGGGAGGCTGAAACTAGAGGATCACAGGTTCACAGCCAGCTACTTAGTGAGGCACTCAGTAACTTAGTGAGACCCTGTTTCAAAATAAAGAATAAAAAATAGGGCTGAGGGTATAGCTTGGAGGTAGGATGCCCCTGGGTTCAATTCCCAATACTGCAAAACAAAACAAAATAGGAAATTTGGGGAAGAATGGGCATGGGAAGTTATATGGGAAAAACTATCAGTTTGGTGACCTAGAGACACTATATGGTGTCTCCTCATTCTTAGGATCCTTAGACTGATGTGATCTCTGTTATCTGATCAGTAGGTAGCACCGGAAAGTTCTGTATATTACAGGTTTCTCAAAATACCATGCCTTTCCCGCTTAAACTATTTATTGGGGGGGGGGGGAGGTACATAAGCTAATTATCCTAAGTGAGTGAAGTTTTGGTTATCTTTAAAATTTCCAGATTTCCCAGGAATTTGGGAGTGACAGGTCGGGCCTGAGAGAGACTGGTTTGGGGAGTGACAGGACTGGAATAGAATGTGGAACCTAATAGAATGTGGAACTTTAAAGTGAATTAAAATTTCACTCTCAAGCCAGGCGTGGTGGCGCACGCTTGTAATCCCAGCATTCGGGAGGCTGAGACCAGAGGATCCGGGTTGGTGGCCAGCCTCAGCTACCTAGTGAGGCACTCCGCAACTTAGTAAGACTCAGTTTCAAAATAAAGAACAAAAAATAGGGCTGGGGGTGTAGCTTGGAGGTAGAATGCCCCTGAGTTCAATCCCCAGTGCC
>PVLC010000152.1:0-147103 GCA_004027655.1 Graphiurus murinus
AAAAAAAAAAAAAAAGTCTGAAGCAAAGATGGTAATATGTTAAAACTTGAAAAGCTGAGTGGTGTACATGGATGTTTGTTTTCACTATTTTTTTAATGCATTTTGAGATGCCTGACCTATCTCCTAATTTTAACAGTGATGTGGAAAAGAGCCACCCTGGAGGCTTCTACCTCAAGAACTCTTGTCATCCAGGTAGATTTCTTTGTAGAGGTAGAATAGTCCATATCCAAGAGGCCATGCTGTGGACTGGTGCACATCTGGAATCCTAAAGAAAGCATCATTGGTCCTATACTCCAGAAGATCTCGTCCCATTTTTATGCAGCTGGTTGGTAGTAAAGGTTCCTGCATCTGGGCCTCAGCTCTCTTTCTGGGTGTTCTATCTCTCTCCTTGACTATTGGGGAGAAACAAGTGGCCACCTGTCCAGGAGGTAGGGGACATCTCTGGACCCTCTCCCCTATTTGCTTGCTGTGTCTCCCCTTCTCCCACAATCCTTTAGTTCTTTTCTATTTCATTTTATTATTTTTAATTTTATATTATGAACATTTCAAACATATAAAAATACAGAGAATGGTAAAACGAACCCTCATATATCATCACCCAATTTCAACAGTTGTGAATATTAATACTTGCCAATGTGATCTCATAAACCTCCTTGATTTTTTTGCTGCAGTATTATAAAGCAAATCCCAGAAAATATTTTATTTTATCCATAAATACTTAAGTGTTAGCAGGTGACTATAAAAAATTATCACAATATCATTATCACACCCAAGAAAATTAACAATAATCCCTCAATATCTTCTAATATAATAATATAGTATAACTTTCGGATCTGAGCCAAACCCCATGCTTTAAGGATTCCCATATATTTCCAATACACACACACAAGTCAAATTTTTAAAGAATGTTTTGGGCACCTCTATCTCCCTGGATACAGCACCTGTGGTCCAGCCCTGGCACCAACAACCACAGCTCCAACATCTGCTGTCTGACTAACCCCATTCAGAACCCAGAGAATGACCGTTCTACCCTTCTTACCCCAGGCCTTCAAGTAAAAGATGTCTACATCCAAGGACTGGGTCAACATCAGAGCAGTGCAGCTCCTGAGGTTAGACATGGGTCCATCACCCAGAGCCTACAGATTTTAGCAGCAGAACCACTTAAGTAGAAAAAGACAAATTAATTAACTTGTCAAACCCTTCCTCTCAGAGAATGAACATGAATGCAATAGGTTCTTGCATAATGAAGTGTTTGTCCCAGTAGTGTCAAAGGAACATTTTCTTGTTTCTCTTTATATTCTAGTTCACAGTTCCAGAGACACTGGTGAATTAGAAAAGTATTTGCAATGGTTGTATATGGTGACTGATAAATGTTTTGCAAAATTAAACAATTCATATTACTCTTCAATTTGTAATGTGTTAGATCTAGATGTAATATCACTAAATTATGATGCTGATTTTTTACATTGGAAACTATAGTACATTAACTATTTTTTGTGTATGTACCAGCCCTATATTATATAATATTATATATATATATATGTTTGTATACATACATACATACACAATACATCCATAGAGAGATAGATACATACATACATAGATGTATTGTGTGTGGGGGGGGTACTGGAGACTGAACTCAGAGGTATTCTACCTCTGAGCTATATCTCCTTCCCTATTTTTTTAAATTTTGAAACAGGGTCTCACTAATTATGGAAGGCCTTGATAAGTTGCTGAGGCTGGCCTCAAACTTGGGATTCTATTATCTCAGCCTCCCAAGTACTGGGATTACAGGCATGCACCATCATGACCAGCAAGTGTGATTATTTTGAATAAAAATACTTCAGCTGTAACTAAATTTTAAAAATCTCAGCTTTAGCTAAATAATTTGAATTTAAATTTTTTTATATGTACTTACTATGATTTTTTACTTTGCCCTTTAGTTTAATAGATAACTTAGAATATTTCAGACCAACATTTGGCAAGCTTTTTCCATAAAGAGCCATATATTTGAGGATTTGGAGGCCACATATGACGTACAAGTCTCTGTCCTATATTCTTCTTTGCGTTTGTTTGTTTTTGAAATCTCTTAAAAATGTAAATGTCAACTACAACAAGATACTACTTCATAGCCACTAGGATGTCTAAAATAAGAAAGGCAGACAATAATAAGTGTTGGCAAGGATGTAGAGAGACTGAAAGCATCATACATGCTGGAGGCAATGTAAAAGGTATGGCACTAGGAAAACAATTTGGCATTTCTTCAATGACTGAAACACACAACACAGGAACTCTACTCCTAGACATATATCTAAGAGAACTGAAAACAGATGTTCATACAACAACTTGTACACCTATATTTATAGCAGCAATATCCATCATAGTCAAAAAGAAGGCAATTGTCCATCAACTGATGGATTTTAAAATGTGGTATATTATAGTATGATAAAAAATACATTTGGTCTTTGTTCTCAGTTCCTGGCACAGAGATCCTATAAATCTTGGAATTAGCTGGAGGCAGTGCCACATGCCTGTAATCCCAGTAATTGGGAGAATGAGACAGGAGGATTGCAGGTTTGAGGCCAGAAGCAGCCATTCAGCAACTTAGTGAGACCCTGTTTCAAAGTAAAATCGTCCTGAGGGTGTGGTTCAAAGGTAGAATGCCACTGAGTCCAATCCCCAGTAACTCCCTCCCAATAAAGAAATGCAAAAATTCTCACTTACCTGAAATTTGGGGACCCTCTGAGATAACGATGAACTACACCACACCTGACCAGGATCATCTGTTCTGGCAGTGCTGTAAACCCTCCAGCTATGTGAACCCCAACTCTTTCCCTCATTTCTCTTTCTACAAAACATCAGTCCTTGTCAGCCCTTCTAAGACAGAGCTAGGGACACAGATCCCTTTCTTTTAGTTACACTAATTAAAGCTCCTTTCCTGCTTTCTGCCATTACCTTTTCTATTTGTTTTTTAGGGAAGTGGTCAGACCTGATTTGTTGACACCCCCAGAGTCAGACCTCTGGCCTAGGACTTCAGTAACAGAGGCAGTCTAGTAGGACTGATCCTTTAACTTATAAGGTCTGTGCTAATACTGAATAGTTAGTGTCAGAATTAAATTGAATTGAATTGTTTGTTGGACACCAACTGGTATTGGAGAATTGGTTGTTGATAGTGTGGAAAAATGACAGGTATTTGGTGTCAGAGGAAAAAAAACACATTTAGTGTCAGAAGTGGTATTAGAAAATACAGCATATATTCCATACAATGGAATGATATTTATATGATACAACATGGAAGATTCTTGAAAACAGTATGCTAAGTAAGAGAATTCAAATATAACAGGCTACATATTATATAATCCTATTTATATGAAATGTCCAAAAAAGGAAATTCATAAAGACCAAAAGTAGTAACTTTCAGGGACTGGAAGATAAGGGAATGGGGTGTGACTGCTAATAGGTCATCTTTCTTTTGGGGGAGATGGAAATATTCCAGAATTAGATTGTGGTGATGGTTACACAACTCTGTGAATATTAGAAAATCCACTAAACTGTAGACTTTAAAAGAGTGATGTTTATGGTATGTGAATTATATCGCAATAATATAAAAATATAAAAATAATTTTTAATGTAATGGCCATAAAAATAGTTAAGGGCTGCCGGGCGTGGTGGCACACACTTGTAATCCCAGCATTTGGGAGGCTGAGACAGGAGGATCGAAGGTTCATAGCCAGCCTCAGCTACCTAGTGAGGTACTCGCAACTTAGTGAGACCCTGTTTCAAAATAAAGAATAAAAAATAGGGCTGGGGGTGTAGCTTGGAGGTAGAATGCCCCTGGGTTCCATCCCTAGTGCCACACACACAAAAAAAAGTTAAAGGCTGGATTTTTTTTTTCTTTCGTGTGTGTGTGTGTGTGTGTGTGTGTGTGTGTGTGTGTGTGTTACTGAGGATTGAATCCAGAGGCATTCTACCTTGAAGCTACACCCCTAGCCCTATTTTTTTTTTTTTTCGCTTTTTTGTTTTTGTTTTTGGTGGCACTGGGGATTGAACCCAGAGGCATTCTACCTTTGAACTACGCCCCCAGCCCAATTTTATTTCTTATTTGGAAACAGGGTCTCGCTAGGTTGACAAGAGTCTCACTACTTGCTGAGGCTATCCTCGAACCTGCAATCCTCCTGTCTTAGTCTCCCAAGTACTGGGATTACAACTGATGAGGTAGAGTAGAAAAAATTAAAATTTAGGCAGGAAGAATGTCTACTGGGAAGGAAAGGAAAAAATATAGCTTTAAAATCTGGAGAGTTCACAGACTCTGCCCCCACCGGAAATCCTTTCTGACAAAGGCCAGACTTCAGCTACCTCCCATCTTCCGAAACCTGAGAAAGGAGGAGGATCCAACTTGGAACGCCTACCTATCAACCGCCAATACCTGAGAAACGAGGGGGTTCAGACTGCTTCTGTGCCTGCCCCTCTTGAAAGTTTATAAAAAGGCTCGCTTCCGCTCTTCCGCCCTCTCTTTGCTCGCATGGCCGGGAAGATCTCCGCTTCCCTGTTTTCCCTGAGTCCCTCGTTTTCCTAAATAAATGCCTGCCTTTTGTTCCTGACTGGCACGTGTTAAAATTCTTTTTATCACGGAGGCCAAGGACCCACTAGTGGGACCTTGTTATCCCACAACATAACCATGCTCCACCATGCCAGGAAAAGGCTGGAATTGACCTACAGACTGGAGTTTGTCAACTCCTATTTTATTGGACAAACACACAGGGGAAACAATTGAAATTTCTACTTTTTTTTTCTTTTCCCATAGTGGGGATTGATTGAGCCCAGGGGAATTCTACCTCTGAGCTACACCCCCAGCCATATTTTATTTTATTTCTTTTTTTCTTGTGGTACTGAGGATTGAACCCAGAGGCATTCTGCCTCTGAGCTACACACCCAGACCTATTTTTTATTCTTTATTTTTGAAACAGGGTCTTAGTAAGTTGTGGAGGGACTCACTTAATAGCTGAGGCTGGCTACGAACTTGCGATCCTCCTGTCTCAGCCTCCCAAGTACTGGAATTCCAAGTCTGCACCAGCATGCCTGGTTTTATTTCTTATTTTGAAACAGGGTCTCACTAAGTTGCTGAGGCTAGCCTCAAATCTGCTATCCTCCTGCCTCCGCCTCCCAAGTTCTGGGATTACAGGTGTATGCCAACACACCTGGCTCCTCAGCTCTATTTTTTTGTATTTTGAGACAGGGTCTCACTAAGTTGCCCAGGCTGGTCTCAAACTTGTGATTCTTCTGTCTTGGCCTCCTGAGTACCGAGTAGCTGGGATCATATACCCACCATCCCCTACTAAATTTCTACTTTTTTTTTTTTGTGGTACTGGGGATTGGACCCACAGGCATTCTACCTCCAAGTTACACTCCTAGCCCTATTTTGCTTTTGAAACAGGGTCTTATTACATTGCTGAGAATTTCGCTAAATTACTGAGGCTGGTCTCTAACCTGCAATCCTCCTGTCTCAGTCTCCCAAATCCTGGGATTGCAGGTGTGCATCACTCTGTGTGTGTATGTGTGTGTGTGTGTGTGCGCATGTGTTGGGGGAGGGCGGTGCTGGGGACTGAGCCCTGTTCTACTTTTTATGTTGAAACAGAGTCTCAGTTGTGGAGGGACTTGCTAAGTTGCTGAGGCTGGCTACAAACCTGCCATCCTCTTCTCTTTGCCTCCCAAGTACCAGGAGTACAGGTGTGTGCCACCTTGCCTGGCACTAAATTTCTACCCTTAACTCAGTTTCTGTTAACATAAGGGGGTGGTTCTGATCTAATATCTAATCTATTTTCAAAGTTAGCCATCTTCTCAAAAACATCTCCTAACACGTTCAGTCCCCTCCTCCCATGGTTCTGCCCTCTTTGTGTCTCGGTCCAGAGCCAGTGGTCCTTCTGTGTCCATCGTTTGTGGTTCTCCAACCATGGGGGAAGGAGCAGACTGGTAAGAGGTCTTCATGCAACTGGATCAAATACCCAAAATGCAGGTAGACTTTTAACAAGGTGAAGATTCAAGAGCATATACCCCACCCATGCTTTTTATATAACCGTGTAATGAAGGTGATGACAGGAAAATGGGCAATGGTGGTGCTGGTGGAGAGAGTGTTGCGGAGGACAATCCTGGTACAGGAAATAGTGGCCCATAAAGGAATGTTTACTGAAAGGGAGATGTTTGAGAAGAGCTCCCCCTCACACACTTTTTTTTGGGGGGGAGGGTTGCAATTTTGCTATTTTTTCTCATTCTTGAGTTCGCCTGGAAAATGAGTCTCTGCCAGAGTCTGGGCAAGTAGGAGTCTGCAGTAATATTTAGAGTTCTATTTTGTGATTTTATGGAACTGCTGAAAAGGTCAAGAACATTTCTTTAAATGTCAATGGCCTGAGGGTCCAATTACCCAGGGGAGGACATTCTTGGAAGAGGAGCTTTGTAAGTCTGGCAGAATGGTGTGGGAGGAAGCCAAGGGGTTGCTCCAGGCTTCCAGGGAACAGGGTCCTGGGAACCTCAGAGGGAGGCCAGGTTTCTGCAGGAACCATTAGTGTCGTCTCCTATGGATGGGGACAGCCTGGCCGAGTCGCCTCCTCTAAGTGGGGTTTGATACCCTCTCTGCCGCTTCTTGTGAGGTTGAGTCCACAGGACCTTCAGGAGCTTAAGGAGCCAGTGCAAGCTGCAGATTGAGTTCCTGGAGTGCTCTGTGCAAATCCTGGGACTCACCTGAGGAAGCCCAGCAACTGCCTATGGCCATGAATTCAACCCCCCAAGAAGGTGTTGCCAAACTTTGGTAAGTGTCAGCATCTCCTAAGAAGCATGTGAAAAAGTGAAAAAATGTAAATTCATGAGCCCCACCTGCAGCCATTTGGAAGCAAAGGTCTTACAATGAATGTAACTTTTTTTTTTTTGGTACTGGGGATTGAACCCAGAAGCATTCTACTGCCAAGCTATAACCCTAACCCTAGCTTTTTTTTAATTTCTTACTTGGAAATAGGGTCTCACTAGGTTGTTGAAAGCCTTGCTAAATTGCCAAGGCTGGCTTTTAACCTGAGATCCTCCTGTCTCAGCCTTCCAAGTGCTGAGACTACAAGCATGTGCTACCATCCCTGCCCCCCCATATATAACACATATATATAATATATATATATATAATATATATATATTTTTTTGGTATTTGGGCATTCTACCTCTGTACTACACCCCCAGTCCTATTTTATTTTTTTTTTAATTTGGAAACAGGGTCTCACTAAGTTGCTGAGGGCCTTGCTAACTTGCTGAGTCTGGCCCCGAACTTATGATCCTCCTGTCTCAGCCTCCCCAGTACTGGGATTACAGATGTGCACAACCATGTTCAGTGGGTGATAGCTTCTTAAAACACATTTACCTCACCCAGCATGGTGGTGCACGCCTGTAATCTCAGGACTTAGGAGGCTGAGACTGGAGGATCACAGGTTCAAGGTCAGCCTCAGCAACCTAGTGAGATCCTGTTTCAATAGTAGAATGCCCTTGGGTTTATTCCCTAACCCCCCCCCCCCCCCCCCCCCCCCCCCCCCCCGCCACACACACAAACACACCTCCTGGACCCTGACCCCACTGAACTTGTACTTGGAGGACGGGTGCATGGCAAGAGAATGGCACCCAAGAACTTGCACGGTCGGCCACTTTCCCATATGACCTTGAGGCTGGTTTTCTCCAGGCCTCTCTGCGAGAGCCAGTGCATTTGCTTGGAGAATCATCTGTCCCCTATGAATCCCTCCTTTGGAAAACTGGGTCAGTTGTGCTACCCACATGGGCAGCAGGAGAACAGGGCTTTGAAATCAGACAGCATAATTTTATTTTATTTTATGGGTACTGGGGATTGAACCCAGGTATATTTTGCCTTTGAGATACACCTTCAGCCCTTTTTATTTTTTATTTTTTATTTATTTATTTATTTATTTTTGCGGTACTGGGGATGGAACTCAGAGGCATTCTACCTCCGAGCTATACCCCCAGCCCTATTTTTTTATTCTTTATTTTGAAACCGAGTCTCACTAAGTTGCAGAGTGCCTCACTAGGTAGCTGAGGCTGGCCGCGAACCCGGATCCTCCGGTCTCAGCCTCCCAAATGCTGGGATTACAAGCATGAGTCACCACGCCCAGCTTTTATTTTTTATTTTAAAACAGGGTCTCACTAAGTGCTGAGCCTGTCTTTAAATCTGTGATCCTCTTGTCCCAGTCTCCCAAGTATTGGGATCACAGGCGTGTGCCACCGTACCCAGCAGACAGTACAATCTTGAGCAAGTTACTTAACTCTCAAGGCTTCTATGTCCTCATGGATTCGATGACACAATGAACTCCAAGAGGTTACCCAGTGCCTGGCACGTGGTAAATGCCCAGTAAATGTAGACTCAATTACAATTATTAGGCATCTGGGAGGCCTCAGGTAGGGCTTCTGGTACTGGCCATCTGTTTCCCTTGGGCCAGCACATCTGTGCCTTAGTTTTTGCCACTGCCTAACTACTGCACCTACCAGCCAGAAGCTCAGAGAGACTGACCCCAACAAGGAGGAAAAGCCGAGATCAGTGTGCGGTGCCCCAGACCTGGCCACGTCTGGCTCCTCAGAAAGGACAGCCCATGCTGACACAGAAGGATGATTTGGGCACATTTGCAGATCACAGTCCTGCGGAACCTTGTGTTCGGGATTTCCCTGTGGCCTGAAACATTTGGAAGCTGGAGCTTGAACAGGACAGATGTGGCCAGGGTTCTGCACAGGATCGCCCTCCCTGATCCACTCTGTTCTCAGGATGTGCTCTAGGGAATCCTTTTCTGTAAGGCCAAAATGCACCTTCAAGCTTTCACCAAGGTCTTGGCATTCTCCCAGGAAAGAGAGAGATCCGGAAGGATGTGTGTGTGGGCTTAGCTGGGGAGTGAGATGGGGATTTTCTCAGTCCCCCATTTGGACAATCCCCTCACCCTTCCCTGGCATGCTACAAATAGCTCTAGCTCAGACACTGTGATCTTACTGTTTGAAACAGGAGCTGAGAAGAGTCTACATCTTGCTGTGGCTTTTTTCAGGTTGTCATTTATTGAGTGCCTACCATGTGCTTACGTCCACCCTTTCTGTAAACCGGCATCAACCACAACTCTGTTGGTTAGGTACCAGTATCTTCCATTTCACAGCTGAGGAGACAGGACCTCAGAGAGGTATTTAATTAAAGCCAAGGTATGTCTGGCTCCAAATCCTCAGATCTTTATCTTTGGGATCCATTCTAACCACTGTAAGTAAAGTTGATGAAGACAAGAAGGCGCCAGGCTGAGATGTGGGACAGGTGAGAATAGTCCTGAGTTGGGAGGACTCACCAGGAGCCAGCCGCCGTGGATGAGGGGATACGTCTAGCTGTGCATGCCCCTAGTGAACCCCAGCTGATGGGAGTACTATTCACAAGGTTGCTCTCGTGGGGTCTGAAAAACAATACTGCGGTCCTCTGTGAGAGAACAGATGAAATAGACACTACTGATATGTCTCCAGCCCTCCTCTTGGTATCTGGGGAGAGCCTCCCGTTCTAATGAACTGTTCCTTCCCCTTTCCATCCCATGTGGTTGCCATGGGAACAGCCATGCTGTTACTCCATCCTCTGGTCAGAGTTGATGGATCCAGGAGCAAGACTCCACCAAGGTGAGCTAATCTGACTCTTTCCCAGAGATTTTGTTTTTGTTCTGTTTGTTTTTTGTATTGGGGATTGAACCCAGGAGCATTCTACCTCTGAGATATATCCCCAACCCTTTTAATTTTATTTTTATTTTAAACAGGATCTCATTAAGTTGCTGAGGCTGGCCTCAAACCTGTGATCCTCTTGTCTCAGCCTCCGAAGTACTAAAATTACAGGTGTGTGCCATGGTAGCAGCTCCTTCTTTGGGATTGAGTTGGTTCTAAAATTAAGTGTCCTCCTCTCTTTAGGAACTGAGGTTGTGAGGTTGAGCCCAGGAGATTTAGGCAGCCTGTCTACTGCTAGAAGCAGAAACAAGGTATGAAGACAGAAAAAGGAAGACAGGTTCCCCAAATATTCAAGATTAGGCTTAGCCAGGCATGGTGGCCCATGCCTGTAACCCCTGTATGTGAGAGGCTGAAACAGGAGGATCACAGGTTTGAGGACAATCTCAGCTGTGTAGTGAGACTCTCAGAAACCTATCAAGACCCCATTTTCTTTTTCTTTTTTTTCTTTTTTTTTTTTTTTTGCGGTACTGGGGATTGAACTCAGGGGCATTCTACCTCCGAGCTACACCCCCAGCCCTATTTTTTTATTCTTTATTTTGAAACCGAGTCTCACTAAGTTGTGGAGTGTCTCACTAGGTAGCTGAGGCTGGCCTCGAACCCGGATCCTCCAGTTTCAGCCTCCTGAATGCTGGGATTACAAGCATGCGCCACCACGCCCGGCTCAAGACCCCATTTTCAAATAAAAACATAAAAAGGGCTGCAGGTGTAGCTTGGAGGTAGAATGTCTTTGGCTCCAATCCCCAGTACACCACACACACACACACACACACACACACACACACACACACAAATTGGGTTTAGTGTTCCTGAGGCCCAGTGGTGTCCCTGCTGTTCTCTAGACGGACTCTTACTGGAATATGTTTGTAATATACCATACCGAGCTTCTTGAAAAGGTTAGTCTGATACTACCATAACTGTTCACAATGTTCCTTTTTGTTGTTGTAGTTATTGTTGTTGTTGATCCTGGAGATCGAATCCAGGAGGATTCTACCTCCAAGCTACACCCCCAGGTCTATTTTTATATTTTGAAACAGGGTCTCATTGGGTTGCTGAGAGTCTCGCTGTGTTGCTGAGGCTACCCTCAAACCTGAGATCCTCCTGTCCCAGCCTCCCAAGTACTGGCATTACAGGGGTGCACTATCATGCCAACTCTTTTTTGTGCTAAAGTTAGTATGAACTAGGTACTGTCCCTTGCCATCTCCAGACCTGACCAATCTTTTCTCTGATCCATTGCAACTTTGTGTCGAATCAACATGTTTCCAAAAGTTGAGGCAGTAAAGTCAGCCAGAGGTGGCCAGGTGCCCGATGATGGCGTGGGGGCAAGTGTAGGGGAAATCTCAGCCTGGAGCAGCCAGCCCTAGCTCAGAGCTGCAGCCCTGGGCTCGCAAGCCAATCTTCTGGGCCAGGCTGGTTCTTGGTGCTGAAAACAGAAGCCAAAGAGGTTGAGTAGAGGTGGCCACTCTAAATTTGTTTTTACTCAGATGCCGGAGCCAGGAATAATTCCCTTCTTAGCCAGAGGCCCTTAGAGCCAACGTGGGTTAGGGAGGGAAGAAGGGAGAAGGACAGGGGAGGAGAAGGAGAGGGGAAAGGGGTGCTCTGAGAGAGGAGAAGAGGAGAGAGACAGTGAAAAGGAACATACAGGAAAATTTCTTTATTTCTTTTGCCAACAGTTTCTTTTTCCAGCAGATGCCATGGGCTTAATTCTCCTTTTATTTATTATTTATTATTTTTAGTTTTAGTTTTTGAAGAACTAGGGATTGAACCCAGGGACATTTTACCTCCAAGCTACACCCCCAGCCCTATTTTTTCTTCTTTATTTTGAAACAGGCCCTCACTAAGTTGCAGAGGGCCTCACTAAGTAGCTGAGGCTGGCCACGAACCTGGGATCCTCCTGTCCCAGCTTCCCAAGTACTGGGATTACAAGAAAGCTTTTCTGCTCAGCTGGAAGCCATACTCAGGAGTGCGGGCCCGAGCACCAAGACTGCAGCGCTCCAGTGTAGCCCTTCTGGGTCCCAGCTGTTGTGTAGGGGCTTGGGTGAGGATCCCGGAGGACAACATCTGCTTTATTTCAGAGGGAGCAGGGTCCTGAGGCTGCAGCTGGCCCTGCTGCCCATACTGAAGATGCACCTGAAGGCTGGCTTCCTTCAGCAGCCTGTGAAATAGGGGTGGGATGTAACTGAACAGGGTCCAACAGCCCTGGTGCTGGGAGTTCCCGTTTGGGAGTCAGAGTAGGAAAGAAGATGGTGCCCTGGCCTCCCCACTGCTCACTACCCTACCCCCATTCCTTTTGGTTTCAATGCACTTTCTCTTGTGCCATCTCCTGGGAAGGTCCTAAGAGTCCCTAGAGGAAGGCTCAGCAATGACCATTGTGTCTAAGTTCCAGGAAGGATGAGGACTGGAGGGGTCTCACCTGCTCACACAGCCCATCCTGTAGAATTGGGTTCTGCCCGTGGCATCATCCTGCCTCCCCCTGGGCCCTGTCCCCACCTCTGGGCCTCCCCGCAACTTTGTGCACCCCCTCAGGAACGTCTTTCCCAGAGCATGTCTGGTCTTTGTCCTGGGTTAACCTTCTACATGTTTTACTTCAGCTTCTTTAACTAGGGCTTGCTGCCAAACATCCCAGGCTGTGTTCCACCATTTCTCTGTTCCTGCCCCTCTGGCTCCTGTTCTCCCTCCGCCAACCCCTCCCCCTCAGCGACCAGCCCCTGCCTTGGGGACACAGTGACACTCTGAATGTTAGGGGAAGCCAGACATGTTGGCACACGCCTGCAATCCCAGTACTTGGGTGGCTGAGACAGGAGGATTGCAAGTTTGAGGCCAGCTTCCACAATTTAGCGAGACTCTGCTTCAAAATAAAAAATAAAATAGGGCTGGGGGTGTAGCTCAGAGGTAGAATATTCCTGGGTGTTCAACCTCTGAGTACAAAAAGAAAGGAAGGAAGGAAGACAACGTTAGGGGAAATGCAGGCTGGCTGGAGGGGCCGAGTGTGTGTGTGTGTGTGTGTGTGTGTGTGTGTGTGTGTGTGTGTTGGGGGGGGGGAACAAAGTCTCTTGGATCCCTCTCAAGCCCTCTCACCTCCCTCTCTCAGCTTTCCCAGACACTCCTGAGGGCCTGTCAAGGCAAACCCAAAGCTGCCTAACCCCCAGGGTGCCGGGGAGGCAGTGGGGGAGAGGAGGCTGTTAACTGAAATTCTCATCAAGAAAAATAACTAATCAGAAGCCATTTGTTGCTTAATTGGTTTTAAACTTCAGGAAGATTCCTCATTAGTCTAAGGGTGACCTCGGTAGAGCAGCCCAGTTGGGAAAAGAAGAATGTCAGGAGGTGGGAGAGAAGTCCCTTCTCCCACCAGCCTGCCCCTGACTCTGGAGATGGTCCTACACATCTAGAAAGCTTTGGCTTCGTGACCCTCTTCTTCCTTCAAGGCCTCCTCTTCCAGGAAGCCCGTGGCTTCAGTCTAAATGTTCCACGCTCCCTGGATTCTCGTGTTGAAACCTCATCTCCATTGTGAGCATATGCTGCTCTGGGAGGTGAGGAGGTCGTGAGGGGGGAGTCCTCCTCACTGGGGTTGGTGCCCTTCTAAAACAGGCTCAAAGGAGCTTGCTTAGCTGGGCGTGGAGCACATGCTTATAATTCCACTATTTGAGAGATTGAGACAGGCCAGCCTCAGAAAATTAGTGAGATCCTGTTTCAAAATAAAAAAGGGGTGGCTCAGAGATAGAATGTCCCTGGATTCAATCTTCAGTACCAAAAAAAGAGCTTGCTTGCCTTTTCTGCCACATGAGGACACACAGGAAACTGGAAATCTTCAACCTGAAGGTGGGCTTTCACTGGAATCCAACCACACTGCACCTAATCTCAGACTTCCCAGCCTCCAAACTGTGAGAAAGAAACTTCTGTTGTTTATAAGCCACCCAGTCTATAGTAATTTGTTATAGTAACCCAAACAGACTAAGACACTTCCCTGACCACCCAGGGGATGGCTTCCAGACATGAACTCCTTCTGCATGTACAATTTGTACCACACAAACTGGGTACATTTTTTTTTTTTTTTGTACTGTGATTGAACCTGGGGCATTCTACCTTCAAGCTATATCCTCAGGCCTTTTATTTATGTTTTTATTTTGAAACAGGGTCTTGCTAAGTTGCTGAGGGTCTTGATGAGTTGCTGAGGCTTGCCTCCAACCTGCAATCCTCCTGTCTCAGCCTCCCACGTACTGGAATTACAGGTGTGCACCACCGTACTCAGCAAAAGTAGGTACCTTTTAAAGTATTTGATCATGCTTCCCAGCCCAAGAACTGAAGTTTTATCCCCATTCTCCTATTGCCTTGTTTTTCTCCCTTTCTCTCCCTCCCCTTCCTACTTCTTTTTTTTTCCATTTGGTACAGGGGATTGAACCCAGGGGTATTCTACCACTAAGCTACACCACTAGGCATTTTTATTTTTATTTGGAAAGAGGGCCTTACTAAGTTGCTGAGGCTGGCCTCCAGCCTGCAATCTTCCTGTCTCAGCCTCCTAAATATTGTGATTATAGGTGTGCACTACCAACTCTCTGCCTTCCTTCTCTTTACCCTTCTCCTCCTCCCACCTGCCATGGACTTCTCCTCCCTCCTCAACTTCCCCTGTGGCTAAAGAGACACCAGATTAGTGGCTGGCACCAAAGGGTACTAAAGACCCCCATAATTTTCATCTGCATTCCAACTGATAATTCTCAAGTCTGGGCTCCCATCCAGCCTCCAACCAGACTGCTCCCATCTGCCCAGGACTGGAGGAAGCTGGGGGTTGGAAACCCATTGTACTCAGAGATGGAAGAAATAAAAGAACTTAGTTTGGAGAAAAGACGATTGGGGAGATCATAGGACTCTTCATATTTCTGTGGCGCTGACTCAGCTGAGTGAACAGCCTGGGCCTGTGCAGGCCACGAGGACAGAGCTAGGGCTGGGGCTGGAATGAAGGTCGTCAGAAGGACAGGGAATCAGGTCCAGTGTAAGGAAGAATAGTGAGCACTCATGGGTTCTATTTGCCCACACTTTTAGAAACAACATTCCTGCTTGGGGGAATCTAACCTCCCACATCCCACATGGTTCCAATATGGCTGCCACTCAGCGTATACTATGCCTACCTCAGGTCATGTGACAAGACCTGGCCAATCAGAATTGCCCAGGACCCAATTCACAGTGATCGGCTCAGAAATGGGTATGTGACCCAAGCCTGGCCAGTCTCAGCCCTTCCCTGGGAATTTATATGTGGCCACTAGAAGAAGAAGCTCTCTCCTTTGGTCCACTAAGCTGTCACATGTCTTAAGAGTTGTTGGCTGTCCCGATCTCATAGAGAAATAGAGTCAAGACTTGCAGAGAGAGAGAAGGAAAGTCCTAGCAATGGTGCTTGAGTCTCTAGGGTTTCTGAGGTCATCTCTACTTCAGCTTTCCCCAATTTCTTGGGCCAACAAATTCCCTTTTTTGGTGAGCCAGTGAATTGACTTCCTGTGACTTCAACTCCAAGAGTTTCTAACTGAAGTAAGAACTCTGTCACAGTCAGAGCTGTCTAAGTGGGGGTTGGGCTGCCTTAGGAGGTGGCAGCTCCCCAGGAAGAGCTGGACAACCTCCTGCCAGGGGCACTGTGGAGGAAATTTCTGGATCCAATTGTGCCAGATACCAGCTAACATTTACCGAGTGCCTGGTGTTATATAACTGTTCCCTTAGCTAGTCCTCATGATGACCCTGTAGGGAGATATGATTTCCCCCATTTTATAGATGAGGAAATAGAGTCTCAGGGAGGCCCATTACCTCATCGAAGAGGCCGAGATCCAAGGGGGAGTACAAGTCTTTTTGACTCCAGAACTCAAGCTCCATTAGCCCAGAGATTCTAAGGTTCTTTGCCACACCCTTCTTCAAAGCCCAGATACCTCTGGAGGGGGCAAATGCAGACCTGGTTTCTGCAGCCAGCTCAGCAGCTCCTAAATAGGGCAGACGATGAGGAACAGTGCTGTGTCCAGGGGACAGGGAGGCACATGGCCCCAGCTGGCTCTGGGGACAGGATGTCTGCAGAAGCACAGGAGTGGAAGAAACTCAGAAGAGGGGAGGGGAGCCTCCTGGGAGGAAGCAGGTGAGCAGGAGGCACTACCTCCTCCAAAGCCCTGGATAAGGGGTTCTGCACCTTTTTGTGTGTCGCAGATGCCTTTGGGAATCTGGTGGACTCTGTGGCCTTCTAGAAACAAGGACATATGTGCAAATACATGATGTTTTGCACACAATTTCAGAGGTATCAAAGATCGCCAGGAACCATGCATGGAACCCTAGTAGCCCAGTTAAGAACTCCTTGTCAAGAAGCATGAAAGGAGGCCGGGGCCTGTCCCAGTCTAAGCAGCAGTAGCAAAAAAATCAGAGAAGTCAGACCTCCCTTAGACAATTATTTAACCCAGCATGTCCAGCTGGGGAAGGTGATGAAGTGTCCTTTAGGACCCCACCCCCTAACATCTTGCTGACCTATAACACTCCATTCCTGTGTTTCCTGCAGGGGTCCTGATTGGCACTAGGCCCCTGTCTATGTTAGCCTGACTGCTAGTGCTAGGAATGGAAAGGGGAGAAGAGAGCAGGGCATGGTGGTGCACACCTATAATCCCAGTACTTGGGAGGCTGAGACAGGAGGACTGTGGGTTTGAGGTCAGCCTTAGCAACTTAGTGACACCCTGTCTCAAAACAAAAAATAAAAGGGGCCGGGGTATAGCTTGGAGGTAGGATGCCCCTGGTTTCAATCCTCAATACCAAAAATAAAGGAGGGGGAGAGAAGATCATTGCTCTTCCTCTCCCTCTCCATCTCCATCTCTTTATCAAATAAAGGAGAATGGGAGAAATGACTCAAGGTGGGCTGATGAGGCAAGAGGGGGGCATAATCAGTGAGGTGGAGAATCAGGATGTAACCGAGTCTGCCTTTACTAAAAAGCACTGACTTGTCACTTGGACCTGTAAATGCCCAACGGGTGACTAAAAGCAGGACGAAACTTTGGCATCTCTGCCTTCATTTTATATGTCTCCTTTATTACCTTAAACTCTGGGTCAGATAGACATGCTACTCATTTAAGGATTGCTCATCTAAAGCTGGTAATTTGCTCTCTTCAAAGTTGAAGACCACCAGCTTAAGAGTAATTAGGGTATTTTCAAGATTCGCAGGGACACTCAACTGCCATGTTTTGTTCTGTTGTGCACCTCTGGAGCCGCCCCTGGGTCTCCAGTCACTGCCCCACCTGCGAGGAAGTGAGCCTCACGCACAGGCAGATCACCCCATGATGAGGCTGCCCAGACTGCCCGCTAAGCAGGAATAATCCTCTCATGGGAACCCAACTGCCCCCGTCCAGGATCACAGAGCTGATAAATATCCTGAGTAGTAAAAGAAGACTGTCCCCTCAAGCAATAAGGACTTCTTCAAAGCCATCTCCCAGAACCAGAACTGAGATAATGACCAACTCCATGCAGTTTGAACAACACTGCTTAATTAAACATGTGAGAAGTAAAGTTTTATGGCATCATTAAAAAAAGACATGCATTAAAAAAAAAAAAAGACATGCATTTGAAAGCAGCTTGGCAAGGCAAATATTACTTTTTGCAAAAAGGGATCCTGACACTAGTAAGGCCAGGTGTGCAAGAACAACATGGAGGAAACTTGCTGGTGTTTTATTTTCAGCGTGAGGCTTCTGTGCTGCACTTCTATTGGTGGGAACACAGCTTCACAATCTTTATGCCTTTGGCTGAAGAGGGTGCCAGGGAAGGGGTTGGCACTCACAATTTCTGGGGAATGCTTTTTTTTTTTTTTTGCAGTACTGGGGATTGAACTCAGGGGCATTCTACCTCCGAGCTACATCCCCAGCCCTATTTTTTATTCTTTATTTTGAAACAGGGTCTCACTAAATTGCGGAATGCCTCACTAGGGAGCTGAGTGAGGCTGGCTGCGAACCTGGATCCTCCTGTCTCAGCCTCCCAAATGCTGGGATTGCAAGTGTGTGCCACCACGCCTGGCTGGGAAATGCTATTTTTACAAAAATACAAGCACAAGTAAAATTACACAATGGCAGTTTTACAACATGGAGCCCAAGTCACACTATTCCTTTGATTGAAAAGATCCAATTATTTCTCGCACGCACACCTCTCATGGCTTTGCTCCAGTTTTTCCTCTATTTAAACCTAAAGCTTATGTCAGTTCCCTGAAGACAGAGATGAAACCCTTGATTTCACCCATCTTTCCAATACGGTCATTTTGATTTAAGTTCCTTTTATGCTTTTCGTCATACTTTTTCCATTTGTATTTTGGGATGAATGGCTGGACCTGATTTGTTGGGACCTCCAGAGTCGGGTCTCTTGCCTGGGACTTCAGTAACAAGCAGATGGGAGGAGGGAGGTAGAAAAGAAGAGCAGAAGCCCAGTACAGT
The DNA here is from genome assembly GCA_004027655.1 of Graphiurus murinus. NCBI lineage: Eukaryota > Metazoa > Chordata > Mammalia > Rodentia > Gliridae > Graphiurus > Graphiurus murinus. Next base: position 18,189 of record PVLC010000152.1, read on the forward strand.
AGTGCGCTCCTGTAATCCCAGTATTTGGGAGACTGAAATGGGAAGATCACAGGTTCAAGGTTAGCCTCAGAAACTTAGTGAGATCCTGAATCAAAAATAAAAAGTAAATTAGGGCTAGGGGTGTAACTTGGAGGTAGAATGCCTCTGGATTCAATATCCAATATGGAAGGAAGGAAGGAAGGAAGGAAGGAAGGAAGGAAGGAAGGAAGGAAGGAAGGAAGGAAAGGAGGGAGGGAGGAAGGAAGGAAGGAAAGCTTTGGCTTTAAAAGAAAAGACAGAGGTAGCCAGATGTGGTGGTGCATACCTGTAATCCCAATACTGAGACGGGAGGATTGGAGGTTCAAGGACTGCCTCAGCAATATAGCAAGACTCTCAGCAACCTACCAAGATCCTATTTCAAAACAAAAAATAAAAAGTGCTGGTGGTGTAGCTTGGAGGTAGACTGCCCCTGGGTTCAATCCCCAATACCTCACCCCCCTAAAAAGACAGGGGTGATAATGATTGCAGAACAGGCAGTATGGCTGCCTGAGGGTGGGAGCGCTTCCATCTCCTGAAACAGGCCCTTCCTTCCCAGGGCCTTCCTCTGGAGAGTCTCCATCCCTCCTGCATATCTGTCCCCTTGTCCTCAGAGGTGTGACTTTTATCTGGAGAGTCTGGGTCCCTGGAGCCTGGAATTCACAAGCACCTAGGAGACAGATCAGCGGGAATGGCAGGAGAGGGGTCGAGATGACCCGGAAGGCGTGTGTGAGATGTCTGTTCCCCACCTCAAACTCTGCCACCTGACCCTTCACCCCAGCTCAGACGAGGCATTCCTCCTTCAGGCTCTCTTAGCTGGGTGCGCTTTCCTTATCGGGATTGCTTGATTAATTGCCTGTCTCCTTCCCTGTCAAGTTGATATCGAGTCCACCATCTGTCACCAGCACCTAGCAACTTGCTTGGCGTGTAGGGTACGCCATATCTGGTAGCTGCCTAATCAATGTTTATTTATTAGGGGAAGTGACCGCATCTCCTCCTTCTGAGAAGGTACTAGTAGTACTGGAGAAGTAGCATGAGGACAGAAGAGCCCTGCAGGACTGAAAGCAAGAGACTGGAGCTGGCTTTAACTTGGACACTCCCTTCTCTTTCTGGACCTCGGTTTTCTTGTCTGACACTTGGACTTGATTGGACTTGGTAATCTACAGTTCTGTTGCTAACGTGTGACTTTTAAAAGTGTCAGGATTAATACCTATACATTTTGATCCACAGTCACAAACCTTGGCAGCTTAGCCTTTCTTTTCTACTCATAGGCAGCCATCATGGGTATTTTTATCTATATGCTCCTGGTCCAAAAAGAGCCTGTCTTCACATCTAGCCATGTAGGGTCTCTGTGCTCACAAAATTAACTAAGTTGCTCACTCATTTGTTCATTCAACAAATATTTATGGAATGCCTACTATGAGTCAGAGATAAATCACATTTCTTTTGCTGTCTTAATGGGAAGCTCAGAGAAAGCCAGTAGATACATGGAATCATTCTGTTGCAGTTGTACTGGGGATTGAACTCAGGGGTGTTCTACCTCTGAGCTACACCCCCAGACCCATTTTTATTTTGAAACAGGGTCTCACTAAGTTGCTGAGGATCTCACTAAGGTGCTGAGGTTGACCTTGAACCTGCAATCCTCCTGTCTCAGCCTCCTGAGTCCTGGGATTACAGGCATGCACCACCACATCCAGCTGGCATGGAATCTTTTACCTGGGCATGAGGTCTGTCAAGGGAGGCTACTCCCTCCTCACCTGTCCACTTCACCCCTCCTTGCTGCTTACCAAAGGTGCTGCTCCTGGGAGAGATACACCCTGCTGTGCTGAGCAGAGAGGCCTAGCTGGCCTCCCATGGGACAGGTGGTCACATCTGATGTGGGGACCAAAAGTTCAGGGATCTGGAAAAAGCAGAAGGTGGGTAGCCTCCCTAAATTCCACATGGCTAAATAGAGACCCACTCACAGCTACCAACTACTTCCTGACGAATGGCAGCCAAAGGTAGGTGGGCAGAATGCTTAGGCTCCTCCCCAGTGGGCTGACAGGGAGCAAAGCCTCTGTGCCCGGAGCTGCCCCCAGGGCCCTCCCAGACTCAGATTCACTGCCGGCCCAGGCCAGGTGAGTGTGCTCACCATCTGACGTGAGGTTGGAGGCTGTCTGGGACTTCTCAGGGACTCAGGCCTTCCCTCTGAGTGCTGGGCTCTGGTCTGGCGACATGCTACCTTCACTCTTCTCCCCCCAGGCCTGTTAGTGCAAACACAGCTCGGTGCAGCATGGCAAATACAGCATCCACATGATGAGAATCACAGCGACAGCTGTCTGCTCCTCCTATGAAGCCATCCTAAACCCCCATCTCTCTCAATCTTGGGTACAGCTCAGTATCGTTGTGTGCAGGGTCCAGAGAAAGGGGTCCTCTGGATCTAACGTGCCAGCTCCAGGGTGGTCTCCAGAGCAGCAGATGGGGAATGTAGGGCAGCTCCCTCCAGATGTGTCCCAGGGCCCACACCCGCGCAAAACGGGGTTAGGTGCACTGCCAAATGGGGCCAGGTTGTTCCCCCTCCGTTTACACAGTCCTGAGCTGTACCTGCCCAGGGCAGCTGGAGAGAGTACACCCAGTCTCCTGCATTGGCTTCTCTACAGATTCCTCCTCGGCCTCCGCTGGGGGTCAGGGTGGGGGGCTTACTGTTTGGCAAGCCTTTTTAAAAAATAACTTTGTTATTTAACCTCCTAAAAGCAAAACAAGCACCTTGTACAAAATTTAGAAAATAAATGTAAGTCCAAAAAGAAATTACCCCCACAATTCTACCATCCAGAAACAACCACTGCTAACTGGCATGTATTCTTACAGTTTTATATATATCCATATATAGAGATATTATATATTGTCAGATGTGGTGACACATTCCTAGAATCTTAGTACTTGGGAGGCTGAGACAGGAGGATTGCAGATTCGAGGTCAGCCTCAGCAACTTATCAAAACTCTCAGCAACTTAGCAAGACCCTGATTCAAAATAAAAAATAAAATAGGGCTGGTGGTGTACCTCAGAGGTAGAAGGCCCCTGGGTTCAATCCCCAGTACCGCCCCCCCCAAAACCAAGATAGAAAAAGAAATTATTATGTTCACCCTCGTTTTTAATTAATATATCCTGGAAATTTTTTCATGTCATCATACATCATTTTCCAACATCATTTTGAATGGCTTCATACCATTCCATTATATGAATGTTCTCTATCAAATTAGATTATAAATTAGATCAATATTTCATAAATATTTATATTAACCTCTGGAATCTACCTAAAGTAACGAGAACTCCTCTTCCCCTCCCCTTCCTTTCTCTCCCCTCCCCTCCCCTCCTCTCCTCTTTTCCTCTTTTCTTTCTCCCCTCTCTCGAACTTCCTCCACCCTGAATTGACCAAGAACACCAAGGGCTTCCTGAATCCAAAGGGCTGGTTTCTCCAGAGTCAGGTGGTGAGAACACTGGCGCCTTTGTTTAACTGTGGTTCCCATGGCTACCCCACGCTGTCACTGTACAACCTGGTCCTGCAAAGCCTGAGCATCCTTGTTCACCAAGACACTGAGGCTCTCATTGTTCCAGATTTCCATAGATAACATGGTTGTTTTCCAATGGGTGGAAGACCCCAACAAGCCAAATTGCCAAGGATGGGAGAGGCTTCCAGCCTTAGACACATTAGCCAGAACCCTGCCAGTTTAGAGCCTGGCACTGAGCTTAGACAATCCATCTAGGGTCCCACCAGCAAATAATTTCAATCCATCAGATCAGTCAAGCCACATCGACACCCAAGGGACAGGGGTGGTGGTTACCATCCCTTTTTATCTGGAGTCTCTTTGCTCCCTGAAGAGTGCCACCTCCTTCTCAAACCCCCTTCTCTGCACCTCAGTTTTCTACTGGTTTGTCATGCATTATTTTTATTATTATTTTTATTATTGTTGTTGTTGTTGTTGTTATTATTATTATTATTATTATTATTATTATTATTATACTGGCGATTGAACCCAGGACCATTTTACTTTTGAGCTATGCCCCAGACCCTTTTATTTTTTATTTTAAAACAGAGTCTCACTAAGTTGCAGAAGCTGGCCTCAAATCTGAAATCTTCCTGTCTCAGCCCCCCATTGCTGGGATTACAGGTGTGCGCCACCACGCTGAACTGAATGCTATTATTTGTCTCTCCTCTTTGGAACTGTCCTTCCTTCTTTTCCAGGACAACTCATATCTTTTAGTGGTCTCTCCCTTTCTGTATATCCTCTCTTTGTTAATTATCTATTAATTATCCCTCCTATATCTTGCATCTTCCATCTTTCCTTCTTTACTAAGTCCTTTTCCTCCTCACAGACTAATCTCGTAAGCCTAGAAAACAGACAAGCAAATACTCCCCTTCAACTTTATTTGCCCTTCATCTATGACCCCATCTATGAGTCTCCCCTTACCTTTCTGGGCAAACTTCTAAAAAGAACAGCCCACTGTCACTGTCATTTTTTCTGGGGCGGGGGGGGGTGTTCTGGGGATTGGACCCTGGGACATTCTACCTCCAAGCTACACCCCCAGCCCTATTTCATTTTTTTTATATTTTGAAATGTAGTCTCACTAAGTTGCGGAGGCTGGCTTCAAAACTACCATCCTAACTGGGCGTGGTAGTGCACGCTTGTAATCCCAGTACTTGGGAGGCTGAGACCAGAGGATCCAGGTTTGCGGCCAGCCTCAGCTACTTAGTGAGGCCCTCTGCAACTTAGTAAGACCCTGTTTCAAAATAAAGAATAAAAAATAGGGCTGGGGGTGTAGCTCAAAGGTAGAATGCCCCTGGGTTCAATCCCCAGTACCAAAACAAAACAAAAACAACAACAACAACAAAAAACTATGATCCTCCTGTCTCAGCCTCCCAAGTACTGGTTTTCCAGGTGTGCACCCCTGCACTATTTGCAGTCGCTGTCTTAAGTCCTCAGCTCCTACAACATGGGTACCTTGGCCTTCCTCCACTGAGACCAATTTCTCAGAGATCACCATTAACAGGAAACATGTGTGTCCTGTTCGCCAAGCACACTCCTGGCCCGAGCCTTTCTCTGAGCGCCCAGTGGGCACCTTCTGTGATGTGGCCACCTCCCCACTAACCAGCCACAAACAACACGACCTGTGCACAGCTCCACCGCAGCCTCTCTGCAACACTGGACTCTTGTCTATGCGGCTCCTGAACTCCCCTCCTCCCCTGGTTTGTTCCATACTGCTTTGCTGGGTCCTCACTTCTCCCTTCTCTGTGCTTTCTCTCATCTGCATGCATTGCATTCACCCTCTCCATAAATGCCGGCACTTTGCAAGGTTCTGTTTCTCTCATTTAGCATTTAATCTCCTCTGAATTTCATCCACACCCACAGCTTCAGCTCATCATCCCCGCCTTCACCCTCGATTCAGGGCAAATCTAAAGACTTCTGGGAATCATGGTGGCTTAAATGCAGGTTTACAAAACTACCCTCCCCAAACTTGACAGAAATGAACAAAAAGAAACAAAAATGAGAGAAAAAGCTGCACCAGGGCTAAAATCATGGCACAATTCTCCCCAGACACAAAAGAAGACTTAAATAGAGGCAGACCTTCCTCTTGGAAGGGAAGCTGCAGTGATATAAAGATCATCTATTTCAGCAGGGTGTGGTGGTGCACGTTTGTAATCCCAGTATTTGGAAGGCTGTGACATGAGGACCACTGGTTCTCGGCCAGCCTCAGCTACTTAGTGAGACCCTCCCCAACCTAGTGAGATCCTGTTTCAAAATAAAGAATAAATAGTAGGACTGGGGGTGTAGCACAGAGGTAGAATGCCCCTGGGTTCAATCCCTAGTACCGCCAAAAAAAAAAAAAAATATATATATATATATTTACTCTGAATTAATTGATAAATTTAATATAAACTAAATCAAAACACCAATGTGATTTTGGGGGATTGGGTACTGGGGATTGAACCTAGAGGCATTCTACCTCCAAGCTATGCCCCCAGCCTGATTTTATTTATTTGGGAACAGGGTCTCACTAAGTTTCAGAGAGCCTTGCTATATTTCCAAGGCTGGCTTTGAACCTGCAATCCCCCTGTCTCATCCTCCCAAATACTGGGATTACAAGAATGTGCCATTATACCTAGTCCAATGTGATTTTTTTAACATGAGCAAATAATTTTAACCAGATAGTTAATCTGGTAAAAAAAAAAAAAAATCTAAGAGATTTCTAAAAAAGATGAGTAGTACAGAAGAGACTCCTTTCATATATATATATATATATATATATATATATATATATATATATATATATATATATATATTTTAAGATAATAATAATAGCATGTCATCCAGGTGTGGTGCTGCACTCCTGTAATCCCAGTATTTGGAAGACAGAGACAGGAGGATCGCAGGTTTGCGGCCAACCTTAGCAATTTAGCAAGGCCCTCCACAACTTAGTGAGACCCTGTTTCAAAATAAAAAATAAAATAGGGCTGGGGTATAGCTCAGAGGTAGAATGCCCCTGGGTTCAATCCCCAGGACCATACACACACAAAAAAATAAATAATAGCATGTCACAGTAATTTAGGGGGGAGAGTGGTATAGGACCAGGAGTAGGGAAACAAATAAATGAAACAAATATAGAATCCAGAAATATATATCCACGCATATATAGAAATTTAGCATGTGAAGGAGGCATTGCTAATTAATGGTGGAAAGATAGATTGTATGCATGTATGAAAATGTATTTATACAATGAAAATTTAAATTCTCTTCCTTTTGAGTTGCTAGGGATCAAATCCAGGGCCTGTGCATGCTAGGCAAGAACTTTACTACTGAGCCACACCTCCAGCCACAAATGAGTATTTCTTGAGATGGGTGAGAACACTTTCAATGTGATATCTAAGTCAAAGATCACAAAAGGAAAGGTTGATATGCTTCACCACATAAAAATGAAAACTTTTAGCTGGGCGTGGTGGTGCACACTTGTAATCCCAGTACTTGGGAGGCTGAGACCAGAGGATCCGGGTTCGCGGCCAGCCTCAGCTAGTGAGGCACTCCGCAATTTAGTGAGACCCTGTTTCAAAATAAAGAATAAAAATAGGACTGGGGGTGTAGCTCAGAGGTAGAATGCCCCTGGGTTCAATCCCCAGTACCACAAAAAAAAAAAAAAAAGAAAAAAAAGAAAACTTCTGCATGGCAAATACTGCAAAACAAAAGTTAAAAGAAATGAAAAGCAGGGCATGGAGGAGTATGCTTTTAATCTTGGTACCTGGGAGACTGAGAGAGGAGGATCACAGGTTTGGGGCTGGCCTCAGCAACTTAGCAAGACCCTGTTTCAAAATAAAAATAAAAAGAGCTGGCATTGTAGCTCAGAGGTAGAATGCTCCTGGGTTCAATACCCAGTACCAAAAAAAAAAAAAAAAGCTGGGAGAAAATGGGTATTCGTAGCACTAAATGGTAGAGATAATACTTCTCACTCCAATATAGAAAGTGCTCCCTCAAGTCATCAAGAAAAAAAAAATGAGGATGAATGAGCTTGGAAATCATTATCTGCTCAATTGGCTTGTGTAAAAGCCGGGAAGAGCTGGTCAGCTAGGAAAGCAACAGGAACAGACATTATCAGACCCTCCCAGTCTGTGACTATAAATAAAGTTCCATTAACATCCTGAAACCGAAGTCCCTGCTGTTTCTCTTCTTGCACCTCCAGGACCTCTGGCCTCTTCCTCCTCTGCCACAAGTATTTCTGGGAGTTCCAAAAAGGGAGTACACATATGCGAAGCATCCCTGTCAGCCATAATCCCCATATGGCTTCTCTGGAATTCTCCTTCTTCTGTCCTGGCTCAACGCCCACTGCCAGCAAGGCCATTAGAAGTAGCCTGAGCACATCACCCCCACAGTGACCAGTGTGTCATTTCTGCTCCAAAGAGGTATCCCCTTCCCCCATTCCCAAAGCCACCATTCCTGGGAACCAGAGGGCACTGGGTCCCAAGTAGAGCTGAGGATGGCCCTCTCTGCCACTCTGTGGCCAGTCTCCTTGCTTAACTCAGGGCTCACACTAACCAGGGAAGAAGTTGGGGGTGAGCAAGGGTACAGAGAGGGAGAGTGGCAGGAGACCATTTCTTTCTCTGGGGGTGGGGCTGCTGGGGACCGAACCTAGGAGCATTCTACCTCTGAGCTACACCCTGGCCCTTTTTATTTTGTAATTGATTCTCACTAAGTTGCTGAAATTGGCCTCAAAACTTCAATCCTCCTGCCTCAGCCTCCCAGGTACTGGGATTACAGTCGTGCACCACACCACGGTTTGTATTCCTTTCTTATTGCTGATGTAATAAATTACCACAAGCTTGGTGGCTTTAGAACACTCATAGCCAGGCATGGTGGCACACACCTGTAGTCTCAGTACTTGGGAGGCTGAGACAGGAGGATTGCAGGTTCAAGACAGCCTCAGCAAGTAGCAAGACTGGCGGTAACCTAGTGAGACCCTGTTTCAAACACAAAAATGAATAAGTTAATTTTTTTTAAAAGGGGGCTGGGAGGGGAGAGTAGCTCAGAGGTAGAATGCCCCTGGGTTCAATCTGCAGTGTCACAAGTAGAACAACACTAGTTTATTTGCTTATCATTCTGAAGGTCAGAAGTTCAAAATCAGCTTCGCTAGGATGAAATGAAGGTGTTGGGAAGGCCTCCTTCTCTCGGAGGCTCTGGGGAGAACCCATTTCTTTACCTTTTCACGCTTCCAGCTGCATTTCTTGGCTCCTGGCCCCTTCTGCCATCTTTGAAGCGGCCGTGCTTTAGTGTCACCTTGCCTTCCAGTTCCACTCCAACCTCTCTCTGCTTCCCTCTTAAAAAGACACCACTGATTTCCTGCAGGGCCTACCCATATAATCCAGTATAACCTCCTCATCTCAAGATTCTTAATTGTCATAGAAGTAACGCTCACAGGTTTGGGACTCGCACCTGGGTGTCTTTGGGCACCATCACTCAGCGGATGCCTTCTCTGCATCCTCTACCTGCATAGCATAGCACCTTTCTCCCCCGTCCCCAACTACTGTTCATAGCTGCAGTATTGGAACAGGATGTTGGGTACATCAGGAGTGAGAGGGCCCCAGCCTGGCCGGCCAAATGCCCCACGATGGGTGTCAAGCCACCAGTCCTGGGTGCACCTGGAGAGTGAATGACAGGCCAGTGTTAGAGAGCTAAGCCTCTGTGAAGGTCAGCTGAGCTCTCTCAACTGGTTATTGAGGGAGTCAGCAGCAAAGATAGGACTTGGAGCTGACACCAGCTGGCTGGATTCCATGGTCCCTAGCAACTGTGTCTGCTCCATCTGAGTGCTGAAGCAACACATCTTCATATCTATCACTATTCTCCCTCGACCATCATCACCAGGATGCTGGGCTCAACTCAAGGATGGAGAGGGATGAGTGCTGGGCATAGGTACCTATGCTACTGGGCAACCCAGCCAGTTGGTGTCAGCTCTAAGTCCTGTCTTTGCTGCTGACTCCAAGGGTCAAAGTGTGCGCTTACCTGGAACATCTGTGGGATGGAGTCTGCCTTTGAGGACTGCAGACCGTGGTGGGCAGTGTTTTAAAGTTACCACCATAAAAGCTTAACAACTAATATCTCCGTAGATATCGCCCTTGTCACCGTCAGCTAAGCAGAAAGCCCAGGAAGGAGCCTGAGGTCACCGTGCGAGGGAGGGAGGGCACTGGTTGGAGAGAAGGCTGAGGACATAATGGCAGCCAGCTCATAAGCAGCTTATTTGCAGAGGAGTTTGGGCTTTATCCTAAGGCCAGTGGAATTCATTGAAGAGTTTTAAGCAGATATAGTCAGATTTACATTTTGAAAAACCACTTTGAGCCTTGTGTGGTGGCACATGACCGTAATCCCAGTACTTGGGAGGCTGAGACAGGAGGATTGCAGGTTCAAGGCCAGCCTCAGCAATTTAGCAAGACTCTCAGCAACTTAGTGAAATCTTGTTTCCAAATAAAAAAGGGCTGAGGCATAGCTCAGAGGTAGAAATCTCTGGGTTTAATCCCCAGTACCACAAAAGGAAGGAAGGAAGGCAGGCAGGCAGGCAGGCAGGCAGGCAGGAAGGAAGGACCACTTTGGTAGCATCATGTGGATAATGGGTTCTTGTAAGGGCAGGGATGGAGGCAGGAAGGCCAGTTAGGAAGCTATTGCCATAGCCTAGGCAAGAAATCATCTAGAGTTTTGTCAGTGGACATGGTAACAAGTGGACATAGTTGAGAGATATTTATGAAGGAGAAAGAACTTTTGAATTGATTGGATGTGGAGGTGGAGAAGGGAATCAGCAATGATTCCCATGCTTCTGCTGAGGGCTGGATGAGTGTTGGCTGGGTGGTAGTCTCCCTCATTGAGCAGGAAGGGCAGGGCTCTTTGGAGAGGGTGGGTTTAGACATTTGAAGTGTGAGGTGCTAGTGAGACATCTAAGAGGCCATTGAATAAATAGGTCTGGAGCCCAGAGGAGAGGTCTGGGCTGAGGGTGTGGATGGTACCCAAGTTGAGGGCCTGGATGAGAGTGCCAGGGGTGGGGGGCATGCAGCAGAGTCCAGGACAATGCCCACATGTGAGGGGCTCACACAGGAGGAGGGACATGCAGAGAACTAAGGGCTGGCTAGAGAGGTGGAGAGGAAACCAGAGAGTGTGTGTACCTGAAAGCAAGGAAGGGATGTTTCAAGAAGGAGGAGATAGTCTGCATCATTGTATGATGCTCAGAGGTTAACAAGGAAGGAACAAAAGGTGGATTCACTACTCAGGAGATCTTTGCTGGTGTTGCTACAGACCCTGTAAGAGTGAAGCTGGATCACTGAGGACTGAGAGGGAGTTGAAAAAGGAAGGTGAGTGAAGCCCACCCTCTGGAGAAGTTTTGATGTAATGGGAAGGAGAAAGGGGATGATGAGAAGGAGAGGATTTTTCTGAACACTGATTTAATTAGGTTTAGAGGTTGATGGGGCTGAGCATGGTGGTATGCACCTGTGATTCCAGTACTTGGGAGGCTGAGACAGGAGGATTACAGGTTCAAGGCCAGCCTCAGCAACTTAGTGTGACCCTTGGCAGTTTATCAAGACCCCTTTTCAAAATAAAACACATTTAAAGGGGGTAGGGGAGTAGCTAGGAGCTAGAATGCCCCTGGCTCAATCCCTAGTACCAAAGAATGAAAGAAGGAAAAGAGGGAGGGAAGGAAGGGAGGAAGGAAGGAAGGAAGGAAGGAAGGAAGGAAGGAAGGAAGGAAGGTAGGTTGAAATTGTAGAAAGAAGTTGAAATTGTGGCAGAAGTGGTCACTGATGGAACTGGATTGAAGAATGGCAGATGAGGAAAATTCAGTCAATTGCCTGGGAGCACCATGGCACATTTGAGACCACGAATTTAAGGAAGCACAAGTCCGTGCAGTGGTGTGGCTGCCTCACGGGGCTGCTGCAGCCTGTGCACCTGCAGAGAGGCTGACCAGAGCTGGAGTTTCTGGTTGACAGAGAGAAGAAGGACTACGAGGCAGGGCACTGGCAAGATGAGGGTGAGGTGGTGGACCTTGGGGTCTAAGCTTGGAAGGGGAGATATGAAGGGCAGGAGTGGTGGGTGAGCAGAACTCCCTCTTGTCAAAGATAAAGGAAGCTGGACCTTGTTGAAGCGGCAAGAGCAGATTCGATGTAGTGAAGACAATTCTGATAGGAAGAGAGTCCATTGTAACTGAATGTGACTCCTCTCGAACAAAAGGCAGGAACCTTTTAAAAGGCTGGTGGACCGGGGGAGCCATGAGGGAGAAGAGGGGGGGTTGGCCCCAGCAGCAAGGCCATCTACTCAGGTTTGCTAATTGCTGGTGTTTATCACACTTAGGCTCCTAGCATCCCACTGGATGACAGCAACTGGAGACAGGGACCCTATTCTCAAGTGTTGACTGGGACAAACAGTAAATACTTTTGGCAGCCTGAGCTTTCCCAGGCAGGAGCTACGAGGGGCCGGCGTCATCCCAGGGACAAGCATTGCACTATTAGAAACAATGCTAGTGTTTAAGTCTCTTGGTGTGGGGTTTGGGTGGGTTCATCGTGTACTAGGAGTTCTTTTGCAGTTCTCATGCCCCAAAGAAAAAATGGAAGGTGTGGTGGCTGAGCTCAGACCAGGGGGCCTGGACTCCAGATTTTAGAGGCAGAGACTTTCTAGGTCATTTTATTTCATTTATGACTATTATTGTGTGTGTGTGTGTGTGTGTGTGTGTGTGGTGCTGGGGATTGAACTCAGGGGCATTCTACCTCTGAGCTACTCCCCAGCCCTATTTATTTTTATTTTGAAGCAGGGTCTCACTAGGTTGATGAGAGTCTCACTACCTGCTGATGCTGTCCCCGAATCTGCAATCCTCCTGTCTCAGCCTCCTAAGTACTGGGATTCCAAGTGGGCGCCACCACACTCAGCTTCTAGGTCATTTCAGAAGCAGGTAGCTGAAGGTGAGAAAAAGGGGACTGAAATCCAGAAGTCAGGCCCAAGGTTCACCTGGCGAGCAGGAGGCCAGGTGAAGGATACTGGGTGTCTGTGTGGGAGCCGCAGAGGAGCAGGTGGTGGAAGAACTTTACAGACAGGTATTGTGATGGTCGGGGAGAAGCCCTAGGGAGTCGTCACTCACTTCCTGACCATGGGGGTCTGGGAGAATGAGGATCCGGCCCCCAAGGACAACAGAAGACTAGACTTCTGCATAGAGCCAGGAGAGAGCTCCTGACAGAAAAGTACAAAAAAACCCAAACCAAACCAAACAAACAAAAAAAAACCCCAAAACAGTCTTTGAGGTTGTTAATAGATATCCTGTGTACTCTGAGCAGAAATTCATGTTCTGTTCAGTTCATCCCAGTGCCCAATGCCCAGCCTAGTGTCTGGGGCAGAGACAGAGTTCCATAAATCCCCCTGCACTGAAGGAAAGCTTCTCTTGGGTCCTGGCCAGTTCAAGTATGAGGACCCCTTTCTCGCTGAAAACATTTCTGACTTCACATTTCAAAAAATATGTGACACAATAGCAGTGTTGTTTGTTTGTTTTTGGTACTGGTAGTTGAACCCAACGGATTCTACCCTTGAGCTATACCCCCAGCCCTATTTTTATTTTTTATTTTGAAAATGGTCTTACTAAGTTGCCGAAGGTCTCTCTAAGTTACTGAAGCTGGCCTTGAACCTGTGATCCTCCTATCTCAGCCTCCTGAGTACTGGGATTACAGGTGTATACCACCACGCCCAGATACAATAGCAAATTTTATTGAAAAAATTGCTCAAGAAGTTGAAGATAAGCCGGGTGCAGTGGCACACGCCTGTAATCCCTGTACTTGGGAGGCTGAGACAGGAGGATCACAGGTTCAAGGACAGCCTCAGCAAGTAGTGAGACTTTCATCAACCTAGCAAGACCCTGTTTCAAAAAAAGAAATAAAATCAGCCTGTTTCAAAAAAAGAAATAAAGTCAGGCTGGGAGTGTAGCTAGAAGGTAGAATGCCTCTGAGTTCCATCCCTAGTATCACAAAAAAAAAAAAAAAAGAAAGAAAAAGAAGTTGTTGAGGATAAGAGCAGCAGCTACCACAGGATCAAGTGCCTCTTTTTTTTTTTTTTTTTGCTGCACAGTACTGGGGATTGAACTCAAGGGCATACTACCTCCAAGCTACACCTCCAGTCCCATTTTTTATTCTTTATTTTGAAACAGGGTCTCACTAAGTTGCAGAGGGCCTCACTAAGTAGCTGAGGCTGACCGTGAATCAGGATCCTATGGTCTCAGCCTCCCAAGTACTGGGATTACAAGTGTGCGCCACCACGCCTGGCTAAGCCTCAATTTAATCATCTGTGAAATGGGGATAAGACACTTACTTACCTGACAGGGCTCCAGCAAGGATGATAGGAGCTAATTGGTGCTAAGCACTTGGCATGGTGCCCGGCACCAAGCAAGCTATCCAGAAATGTTAGGTATCCTGACTGAATTCGCTTATCCTTTAGCACAAATCTGTGTTTGGTTCTTCACAGGTGCACCTGCACACCAGGGAAATTGTTCCCTAGTGGAAGGCACATTATTGACTCAGCCAGCAGGCTCTCTTCAGGGGGCTGGAGATTTAGAGACCCCTTGCTACAACCTGGGGTCTCTCAAGGATCCCTTCAGTCCACATTTGTGCCCAGACTCACTCTGTAAACTGTTCTCTGCAGGTAGGCATTACTAAGGAAACAGGCCCAGAGACAGTCATTGTAAGAGCAGGAAACCGCTGGGCTCAGAGGTGCATCCCTGTCATCCCAGCTACTCAGGAGGCCAAGGCACAGGGATCACTTGAGCCCCGGGAGATTGTGACCTCCTGGGCAGCACAGGGAGACCCTATCTGAAAAAAAAAAAAAGAAGGAAAGGCTCATTTTGTCATTTTGGCTCATGGTTCTATTCAAGATCACTTGGGCAGAGGATCCAGGTTGGCGGCCAGCCCTCATGGTGGGGTGCGAAACTGGCCTTGCTCCATCCAGTTCAAGGGCACACCCCTGGCGACTCGACTTCCTGCCCCTAGGAAAGCCCCACCTCCCAATAGCACCACAGAATGGCCACCGAGCCTTGGAGACATGGTCTTTAGGGGACATTTAAGATCCAAACTCTAGCAGCCAGGAACCCCTGTGGACATGCAGGAATCCCCGCAGAGCCCGTGGGAGCCAGCCCCTCACCTCTCGGTGCAGCTTCAGCCTGCGGCTCCACCGAGCGGGCCTGGCGGGGCCTGTGTTTGCTGTGTTGCTGCTGTCACCGCCAACTGCTCTGTCGACTGTGGGAGTGTGCGCCTGGGCTCCAGCAACTGTTGTCCCAACTCTGACTGTGGTTCCAGATTTAGTCACATTTCTGTCTCAGTCCCTCCGGAGCCGCCCCGTCACAGTGCCTGTCATATCCTCCATCACAGCCCCCGTCACAGTGCCTGTCATAGTCTCTATCACAGCCCCTGTCATGGTGTCACAGTCACAGTGCCTGTCATAGTCTCTATCACAGTGCCTGTCATAGTCTCTATCACAGCCCCTGTCATGGTGTCACAGTCACAGTGCCTGTCATAGTCTCTATCACAGCCCCTGTCATAGTGCCTGTCATCCTCTATCACAGCCCCTGTCACAGTGTCTGTCACAGCCTCTATCACAGACCCCGTCATGGTCCCTGTCACTGTGCCTGTCACAGCTTCCATCCATCACAACTCCTGCCACAGCCTCTATCACAGCCCTGTCATGATGCCTGTCACAGTCTCTATCATAACCCCTGTGACAGTTCCTATCATAGTCTATCATGGCCCCTGTCACCATGCCTGTCACAGCTGCTGTCACGTCCCTGTCACAGCCCCTGTAGCACTATCACAACCCCATCACACTCTCTGTCACAGCCCATCAGATTCTTTGTCACAGGACATGTCACAGTCTCCATCACAACCCCTGACTGAGCTCCTGTCACTGTCACACACAGCCCATGCTAGTGTCTGTCACAAACCCTGTCACTGTCTCTACCACAGCCTCTGTCACAGCGTGCCTCGGCCTCCATCGCAGCCACGTTGCAGTCTCTATGGCCCCGGCCCTGGCTCTGCCTCTCTGGGGCACAGCTCTCATTACACAGCGGAACTGTCTCTCTCTGGAAGGCGTCCAGCGGAAGGCTGGTGTAATAGCAGGTTATCCTGATGTGCAGGGCTGGTGGGAGGGAGGCTGGGCCCCGGGGCCTGTGCAAAAGACAGCTTCGCGGGAGCCGGCGTCCAGGCCCGGCTGTAGCTTACTCCATGTGTCTGCAGGGCTCAGGGGTCCAGGCCCTGTCTCCTACAGGATGACAGAATGGCTTCACAGCATTACCGTCACCTCCTTGGCCCCACTGAGAGCCTCCAGGGGCAGGGACTGTGGCTTTTTCTTTTCTGGCTCACTTGCCGCAAACCTGAGCACAGGTCTGGGCCTCCAGGGCACAACCTGATGGTTCTCCCCAAAGTCCTAACTGGTCTTAGTCACCTCTAGTGGCCCCCGTGTCCTCCAGAACCGGCCCACCTCGGTGCCCCCGAGGCTGCGGGCTCCCAGCCTGCTCACCCCTCCCTGTGGAATATCTGCTCACACTGTAACCGTCACCTGGCATGCCCCGCCTTTCTGCCTCTACTTCTCCAAATCACAGCTGCCTTCTTAAAGACCTACTCCAGCCCGTCTCTCCTGCCCCGCCTCCCTGTTCTTCCGCCTATCTCTGCTCTCCAGACACTTGGCCGTATCACATGCTCCCTGCCCCTGCTTCCTTCTCTGAGCTCTGGAGTCTCATTCTTGTACAGCCCGGAGATCAGGGCCTGGATCTTATAGCATTGTAGAGTACTCACAGTACTATATGCGCAGTACTATGTAGGTACTATGTATAGGACCTACTGGGTTATATCACATTTGCTAGATAAACATATGGGTGACTGATAGGACAAATAAAAGTGATACATGAAGCTGAGATGGGGGGGTAGAGGGAAGTAGGGGAGAGGGCAGAGGACAGGGAGGGAAGCCTGAGCATGAGCTGTGCTCCCGGGGTGGAGGAGGAGCCCGGGGTCGCAGGCACTGTGAGCCAGGTCTCCCAGGGCCACCTTGGGGTCCCTGGAAAAGCCCCATCGCCCAGCTCTCTTCACTTCCCTTTCACCACCACCATGCCCTGTTTGCCAACCCTCTTCCCTCTGCCTGGCCTACTCTGTCTCTTCCCTCCTTCCGTCTCAGATGCCTCCAGCCCAGGCGGTTGACACCCCCCTCCCCCGACCTGTCTGAACCCACTTCAGCCTTGATATATGGCAAATTCCACTCTTGGGACAGCAGAGTCTCTGGTACTTACTTCTTGGCAGCTCGGCTCAGTCAGCACCTCGGGAGCCTCCTCTCCCAGTGCCTCCCTCTCCAGCCTGGCTCCAAGTCCAGGTGGCCCAGACGTCCTGGAGCCCTGGCAGGACACAGAGACACAGTCCAGGCCTGGCCGAGCTGTCAGCACATCTTTCCCCAGCCTTGCTCAGTGGGGGGGGGGGGGCAGTGGCATGAGATCCCACCCGGTGCTTGGCAGAGTCCCCAGGGAACAGCCAGCCCACAGGACGGGGGCGGGGGGGGGGGAGCTGAGAGATCAAGAGCAATAGAGCCAGGCCTGGCCTGGAGATGAAAGGGCTTTGGGCTCCAGGGGCTCCAGGGGCTCACAGGTGGGGTCCTGCGCAGGGACAGGGATGGAGCACAGGACAGTTCAAAGCTCCTGCTTCTACAGAAACCAGGCAGAGCTGAAAAGAAGGCAGATGGCAAGCCCAACAGGAAGTTGAGCCTGTCACTCTTTCTTGTTCACTCTTGCCTTAATGTGTTTAGGGGGAGGGCGGGGTGTGGGCTTGGAGTACTTTTTTTTTTTTTTTTTTAAAGCCAGAGTTCAGGGTGAGGATGCTGGGGGGAAGGGGACCAGAAGGATCCTAAACTGTCCTATGGAGACAGCAGAGTCTCTCCTAGAGCCAGCTTAGGGCAATAGCTTAGAGGCCTCCCCAACTTGGACACTTACCCCTAGCCCTTTCCTTGTTAACCCCACCGAGAGAACGTTATAGGCCTCATTCCTGCCGAGCTACTCTATTCATTGCTTCCTGTGTATCACACACACACACACACACACACACACACACACACACACACACACACATACACTCGCCACCACCTAGAAAACCCAGTTCACTTTCTTTTTTTTTTTTTTTGCAGTACTGGGGATTGAACTCAGGGGCATTCTACCTCTGAGCTATACCCCCAGCCCTATTTTTTATTCTTTATTTTGAAACAAGGTCTCACTAAATTGCGGAGTGCCTCACTAGGTAGCTGAGGCTGGCCACGAACCCGGATCCTCCGGTCTCAGCCTCCCGAATGCTGGGATTACAAGCATGCGCCACCACGCCCGGCTCCCAGTTCACTTTCTACCCACCCTGACCACCCTGCTCTGAGTTTCTGAACCACTTATTCTGTTCCTTGATTATAACCCTCTGGGATGGACTTTTGCTATGTCAACCAGACCACACACTGCCTAAGCTAGGACATCCCTCGGCCTTCCCAGCTGCCAGCCAGGTGAGTCTGTGCTAAGAGTGGGGCACCCAAGGCTCGGTCAAGGTGGGCTGGTTGATTTATTTTCCCTGTATCCTTGGCCTTCTAAGTAGCTGAGATTACGGGTATGAGTCACCACGCTTGGCCCAACAGCAATTTTTTAAGATAAATATATGACCTAAATTGGATTCCAAAGGCCATTGTCTTCCCCTCCATTTGGCTAATGTAGGTTGTATTCAATTGTTTCATCATTCACTCTTTACTGAAAACTTACTACAAAGGATATTCTAAATTAGGTGCATCATTTTCTCAGTCTTTGCAATGACTTGTGAGATAAATAGCATTAAACCCATTTTACACATGAGGAAGATTGAGGTTTTCACAGGCAACAAATGCCAGAAGAATTTAATTCTACAGCTTGTGTTTTCCAGCATCACGCTCTATTGTTTACAGCTGGAGTGCCCAGACTTTTGGAATTCACAGACCCATAACATTTCAAAAATGATTTTCAGGAACAAACACAGAACCCTATGCCAACTTTTTATTTGGCTAAGGACATAAAAATACCATCTCCCAGCACCAGGATTTCATAAAAGGGCATTTTTAACACAGAAAATGTGGCAAAGATATAATCTTAGAATAAAGACAGCCTTCTAAGAAAGGACGTTGGCAATCTTACACTAAAATATTCTATGTGTGTATGTGTGTGTGTGTGTGTGTGTGTGTGTATTTAATTTCAAGCAGAACTGGCCAAAATCTTGCCATTGCAGGGTGTGGGAGTCACTGTGTTATCCTGAAGCTGCCTCTTCGAGCAAGAACAATGACCTTGGCCCATAAGTAAGTAAACTTCCAGAATTTTCCATCTCCTTCTGCCCATCCAGGTCCCCACCAAATAAGGTCTGAGATTAAGATATACATATATACAACCAGCTACATTCCTACTCCACCCTTGGAAAGTCTTCCAAATTTCATTAGTACTGAGTATCCCTTCCAGGGAAGGAAGTCCATTCTCCCAACCCCCTTCTTTCTTAGATCCAGATCTTTTCCAGGTTTGGATCCCAGGAATATCCAGCCTCCTGCTTACTCCTTAGACTTCCTTCACTCCGGGTACTGAAAGCAACGTCCTCCCTCATCCCGGTTCTAAGTCAGGCCTTCCCCTTGCTGGGGTTCCCGGCTCCCGTGTTAGAGGAGCCAGAGCAGACCCCAGGCCTTCTAGACAGTGCTGGGAAGGAGGGTGAGACCTAGAGAGTGGGAAGACTGTAGAATGAGGGGCTCCATCCCCCTCTCCATCCTTCACCATCTCTCTGCTTTAGCCATGTCAGACTCAGAACTCCCTCCCCCTCCTGCATTGTGTCTGCCCCACATCACCTGTGAGAGCCAGTTGGGCACTGGGCAGCTGGGAGTTCCAGCTACATAATTTTCTTGCTGTGGGACATATTACTCAATCTCTCTGCACTTTAGTTCTCTGGCTTGCAAATGGGGGTAAGACTGTTAGGTTGAGCCATGTGAAGCTGCCAAAATTTGACCATGTTGGTTCCACAAAAATTTCATGTGGTTTAACAAATGAGGTGTAAACTATAATGTTGGATACATGTCTCTTACAAAATCTGACTCACACCCCCCCAACCCTCCCCAACTAGCTCAAGCTCAGTGAGGTCTCCTTTGTCAAATCTCTCATGGTTGGGGCATGATTTGGTACATACTTATTCCCGGCACTAGTCAGTCTCTCTCTCTCTCTCTCTCTCTCTCTCTCTCTCTCTCTCTCTCTCTCTCTCTCTCTCTTTTCTTTTTGGTACTGGTGATTGAACTCAGGGGAGGTCTACCTCCAGGCTACACCCCCAGCCCTATTTTATTTTTCATTTTGACACAGGGTCTCACTAAGTTGCTACGGCTGGTCTCCAACCTCAGCCTATCAAGCACTGGAATTACAGTAGGCATGTACCACCATGCCTAGCTAGTTTTCTCTTTTCTTGAGCATGAGTCTAGCCTCCCTACAATGTGGCTAGACCGGGGGCTCCTCCTCCTCCTCCTCCTCTGCTCCCCAAACTACTGGCATACTACAGATATCCTCCATTAGCATTTTGACACTGAGGAGACAGGAGCAGCACAGCCATTTAGATAAGTCTTTCCATGCGCCTGGCTTATCTAAGGGACATTTGTGTACCCAAGTTGGTCCTCGATGGTTGTGAATAGGTGGTGCTACCTACACTGAAGGCAAATGAAATGCTGGAGGGAGAAGAATTAGGGGTCCTGATCTCTGATTCTCAGAAGCAGAATAATTTTAGTTATATCCATCTTTTCCCAGAATCCCCTTCAATGCCTTTAGCTAAGTTCCAGGGTCCCTAGCTCATTTGCAGAGCTGTCATATGCAGATCTGTGGTCTATCCACCCTAGTGTAGGTGCCAAGGTCCCTGAGATGAGTTAGGCTTATCCTGTCCCCAGGGAGCTCAGTCCAGACAGGAACATAGGCTACACTGTCATCAGTGCTCAGGCTGATGGGAGCTCATGGCCATGGGGACAGAAGAGGGGGCATGCCCAAGACTTGGGTGGTCAGGTCAGGGTTCCTAGAGGAGCAGGTGCCCTGCAATGGGTCACTGGGGCCCCTGTGTGGGCTGCCTCCCTGAAGCTGGGTTAGGGCACACTAGCTCTTGGTGCAAAAGAAACCCAAAGAAGAGAGCTGAATGGAGGTCTTCCCCCTGTGGCTGGTACATCAGGGCAGGCGGGGCTCTCAGCCAGTTAAGAACACTCCTTCTCAAGGAGACCCAAGGACATTCAGGGATTAGGCCTCCCAGCATCTGTGCAGAGAACTGTCAGCTCAGAGCTGCTCAAAAGTAGAAATGCCAGCCACGGGTGATGTCACCATCCCAGCCATTCCCTCCCGCATGGGAGGTCCCGTGGTCCAGGGGGCAGGGCAGAAAAATCCCTGCTAACCTGCCTCCAAAATTCCTGCCCTGGATGGGGGTTGGGAGAAGGTAGTCGCAAATGGACCAAGAATTCGAATTTTAAAAGCTATTTGAAGAAAAACTTGCTGCTATTCCTCGGAGAGTTAGGGGACCTTTTTGACTCTCTCCTGTCAGACCTTGCCTAGGATTCACTTCCGCGTTAACCCAGACTCCAACCTTCCCTGGGTAATCCCTTCCTTTTGCGACCCAATCTATCCCCCGCTCCTGGGTTCCGAGCTAATCTGGGTCTCAGACTGCACAGGGTGTTGGAGAGGAGAGCCGTACCTCAGGCTGAGCTAGCGGGATTTGTCCTTAAGCCAGGAGAATGTAACGCCGCCGGGAGGGAGGACACCCAGCTGGATCCTCCGCTGGCCTGGAGAGGCGGGCGGCGGACTCAAAAGAAGTGGAGGCTGCGCCGCTGCCTTTGGGCGGTCTGGGTGGGTATGGAACTCCCCCAGGCTGGACCACCTAGGAGGTATCTTAACTGAATGGGAACACTGGGAAGAGGGTCCAAAGTCAGCCCGGAATGCAAGGTGGCCAAAGGAGCCCTCATCCCGCTCCCGGCTGCAGCCTGCTCCTCTCGGAAAACCCCATCGGATCCATCTCCGGAGAGGCGCGTGGGGGGATCGGGCATCCGTCTCCTGCAGGGCATTTCCTCGAAGTCTTACCTCGAAGGGCTGGGCCCCACCTGCGCGCCCTAAGCGTGCCACCCGAGTTTCCCCCATACTTTTTTGGCCCGGCTGCCGCAAGGCTTCGCAGGGGAAAGACCAGCGCGGGATTCGCCCCCCGCCCGAGTCACAGGAAAGCCCTGGGAGCCGCCCAGACGCAGCGCGTTTCCCGAAACCCCCTCTCCAGGCTGGTTGCGGGAAGACAGGAACTCCGCATTTACACAACCGGCACGCCTCCCCAGGGGAGGATCGGAGACCCAAGCGAGGAGCTAACCGGTCGGGGAAAGGAGATCCCAGACCTTGGGGGAGACTGGGACCCCCCACACCCACCCCTGGCCTTGAGGTGGGGAATTCGCAACCGAAGCCCTACACTTGGGGAGCGCCCCAGCCCTCGGCCAAGCAGAGATATTTGAGGACACAGGAGTAAGAACGCCTTCTACCCCAGCCCCTAAGGTCCGGTGAGGGTCCACCCCGCGTCCCCCGCTGAGCCCGCCCCGCCCCGCCCCGCCCCCCGGCCCGGCCCCCAGCCCGCGCGCCGCTGCCCCTTTAAGAAGCCCAGGTAGGCAGGCCGGGCTGCGGGAGCCGCTCCTATGGCAACCCGCGAGCTGCGGCGGCTTCATGAATATTCCGGGGCGCGGGAGCCCGAGCACTGCCCGAGGGCGCACCGGGGGAGGTGGCCGCTGATGTAAGCCCGGCGGGCCGCAGGGCTCCGCTGGGCTGCGGCGGGAGCCCCGGGACCGGCCGGCCTGGCTCAGCCAGAGGAGGCGAGGCGAGCTGGCGGGGCGCCGACCACCGAGCCGGCGCGGCGCGACAGACTGACAGCCCGGCGGCTCGTGGGACGTGCGCCCGGGAGACGCGCGGACGGTGCGCTCTGCGCTCCCGAGCGGTTCCCGGAGCGCCGCGGCCGCAGCGCCGCTTCTGCCCGCGCCCATTGTTCCCCGCGGGGGCGGGGCGCCTGGAGCCGGGCCGCGCGCCGCGCCCCTGAACGCGGGCGGGAGGGAGAGGGCGGGAGCGCGGGGTCCCCGAGCCCAGCCCGGCCGGGGAGAGGCGCCGCGCGGCGAGCCCGGGGACCCGGAGCCCGACTGGGAACCTCCCCGCGGCGCGCAGCCGGCCGGAGCATGGGCTCCTGAGGCGGCCCCGCGCCGGCGGCGAAGGACGCGTCCCCACAGGCGGACTGACCGGCGGGCGGACCTGGAGCCAGTCCCGGGCGCCGCACCCGCACCCCTGTCCCCCGCCCGGCCCCGGCCCCTGGCACCATGGACAAGCTGCCGCCGTCCATGCGCAAGCGGCTCTACAGCCTCCCGCAGCAGGTGGGGGCCAAGGCGTGGATCATGGACGAGGAAGAGGACGCCGAGGAAGAGGGGGCCGGGGGCCGCCAAGATCCCAGCCGCAGGAGCATCAGGCTGCGGCCGCTGCCCTCGCCTTCGCCCTCGGCGGCCGGCGGCAGCACGGAGTCCCGGGGTGCGGCCCTCGGGGCGGCGGACAGCGAGGGGCCGGCCCGCAGCGCGGGCAAGTCCAGCACCAACGGCGACTGCAGGCGCTTCCGCGGGAGCCTGGCCTCGCTGGGCAGCCGGGGCGGCGGCAGCGGTGGAGCAGGGAGCAGCAGCAGTCACGGGCACCTGCATGACTCCGCGGAGGAGCGGCGGCTCATCGCCGAGGGCGACGCGTCCCCCGGCGAGGACAGGACGCCCCCGGGCCTGGCGGCCGAGCCCGAGCGCCCCAGCGCCGCGGCGCAGCCCGCAGCCTCTCCGCCGCCGCCCCAGCAGCCGCCACAGCCGGCCTCCGCCTCCTTCGAGCAGCCCTCGGCGGACACGGCTATCAAAGTGGAGGGAGGCGCGGCCGCCGGTGACCAGATCCTCCCAGAGGCCGAGGTGCGCCTGGGCCAGGCCGGCTTCATGCAGCGCCAGTTCGGGGCCATGCTCCAACCGGGAGTCAACAAATTCTCCCTGAGGATGTTCGGCAGCCAGAAAGCTGTGGAGCGTGAGCAGGAGAGGGTTAAGTCGGCTGGGTTTTGGATTATCCATCCTTACAGCGACTTCAGGTAACTGGCCGCAGGGTGGGAATCCTGTGGGTGGCCTGTGTGATCATAGGCATGCTTTCTCTCCTGGCCCTGCCTCCCAGCCAGAGTTAACTTTCCTTCTTAAGCTGGGAGCTCCAAGAGCAGCCAGGCACCTCCAAGCTCCGAGACACCCCCAGACCTCTTTCTGAGCCGCTGGGAACTTTCCTATGTTCATACTCCCGTCTTCTCTCTTTGGGTCTGGGCCGCATTGGAGACAGGCTGAAAAGGTGTTTTGAGCCTGGCCTAGCCTTGCCTGCCGCCACGATAGGGCTCTGCCACCTTAAGCCACACATTCCACCTCCCCCTTCAAGGCTGCAGAGTCAAGGTAGAGGCAGCTCCAAGTCATTTAGCCTGCAGAGCAGACAGACCTCTCGGTAGCTGGGCCAGCTCCGTGGGTGCTAACTGCAGGCATTAATATCCTTCTGGTACCCTGGGAAGCTGCAGCTAGATAGACCCCTGGAGAACAGAGGTTACTGGGGCCTCAGGCCCAAGATGAAAGGTCTCTCTACCTCCTTAACCCTGAGCAGAGCCCTTCATGCTGAATGGTGGACCAGGAGCAGGCACCCTGGGCAGCTGGCTTCCACACTGGCAGGGCAGAATGACCTTGCTCATAGTGGTCAGTGAAAATGCCTGGTGTCTTCACTGAGGTGTAGCTGTCCTGTGACCCCAAGCTGGTCCAGTACCCATCCCCACCGCAGTGGCCCAAGCACCAGCATCTTCTAGGTCTGTCATGGGTCCTAGCTGTGGGTCCCCAGACAAAAGGAATGACTGCCAGCCAGAAAAAGGGAGCCTGCCCCCTCCTGCATCGCCTGAGTCAGATGCCACTGAACAGCAGATACACTCTGGGCCTGGGGGCATATCTGTGTAAGAAGGGACTGTTGGTTGTGTCTGGGGTTGGGATCAGGGATGTCTTCAGCCCAGTCAAGGTCCCGAGGTTCCCCAGTGCCCCTCTGGGCTTTCCTGACATATCAGATTGAGATCAGGGGCTTGGAAATATTAACTTTTTGAGCGGGGTTTCTGTCATTCTCCCTCTCTCTGAGCCCTGCCCCCTATTTACCTCCCTTCTACTTGCCTGCCTATATAAATAAGCATTTTGCCAATCCAGAGCCCTCTTTGCAAACTCCAGGGAAGCTGGATTTGTAATGAGAGCAAAGCCATTTTCCATCCAATGAGAGAGATTTCTCCGGCTGGGAATGACCAGTCAGACAGCACTCCATGGCTTAAAATAGGTAGTGAATAGAGGCCCCCTCTTTTTTTTTTTTCTTTTGAGGGACTGCTCTTTCAAACCTTAATATCCAGCCCTCCCATTCCCAGAGGGTGAGGAGGCTGGAAGATAGGCTAAACAGAGCCATAGTCATCAAATTATATGAACAAATGTGGGACCCTCCCCTTAGGAGGGTTTGGTTTCTAGTGCCAGGTTCCTAAAGAGTAGACTCCCCCTGGCCAGGACTGGAACTTGGGGATCCCAAGCTGAGCTAAGGTGGTTAGAAGCCATGTCTCTTCTGCCCCCCCCCCCGGGGGGGGGTCCTGGGCTTCTCCTCCTCCCTCTGAACTCCTCAGTGGTGGTGACAGACCATTCCAGTATCAGTGCTTGAGAGTGTTGAGGGTCCTTTCCTCTGGCCCTCTGCTCCTGCCTGTATTTGTGGTTGGAAAGCTGCCATTCAGGGTTCTTGTCACCAAGCCCATTGCTAACCCCATGTGTGTCTAGCCTCCATCAACAACCAGCACTGATAGGGGACCTTCTGGACCTCCCTTACTTCAGATGGAGAAGTGCTAGGACTGAGCTGATTTCATCTAAGGGAACCTCCCACCTTCCTAGTCTTGCCCCTGCCCATCCTGGTACTCCTGTCTGTAGTCCCCCTGCTGCCCAGAACGTGGTGTTGGGGGAGAGTGGTAGGGAGAGGGAGAGGGTAGGTATAGCAGGACTGATAAATGGGCAACAAGCAGTCTTGATTGGGTTTTGAATTTGGGTTTGTATAACAAGCAAGAGGGACTGGAGGCTAGAATGCACGTCCCCTGTGCACAGCTTTGTAGCTGTGTGATGCTGGGTCTGGTGGAGGGAAAGAAATCCAAGAAAGACCATGTCTGGATATGTCAGTGGGGCCAGGGAGGGCGGTTGGCATGCCTCTCCTGCCTATAGGCCAAAACAGCTAGTCTCATCTCCAGAAGAAAACCCACCACGCAACCTAATCTAACCTGTCCCCCCCGCCCTACACCAGCACCCCAAGCATCAGTCCCTAGAGTTTGAGCCACTGGCCTTGGGACTCTGTATGAAGCCATTCATCATTGCCCACCTTAGGCTCCACCAGAGCATTGCCCAAGCCAGTCGAGGATTTATTCGTCATTTTGATGGGCAGGAAGCATTGATCCAGCAGAATTGGTTTAATAAAGAATTGCCAGCAAACCATGATAGATTGAGTTTGTGGTTTGGAGTTCAGGGCTGCCTGTGTGATAGGCTGCTTCCGACATCTCCTGTCCTGGGGGATGAAGACTGGGCACCTTTGCCAGGGCTAGCGTGGGCTTGCTCTGAAGGACCACCATAACCTGGGTCATGACTAGTAATCCTCTTCTCCTGATTATACCTCAGCTACCTGCTTGGCTCCTTCATTCTACAGGACTCATCTGTCCTCCTCACCAACTCCCCATTTGCCTCTTGAAACTCCTATTTAGGGTTTGTTAAGGGAAAAAGCCAGCGTGTGGCAGCCCCTGAGGACATTGCTCCCCAGGCAGCTGCCCAAGGCTAGCTTGGCTCTTGGGTCTCAAGTAGGGCCTTCCTTCTACAGGAACCATGTCCTAGAAGCCAAGACTTAGTGGTGGGAACCTTAAAAAAATAAAGGATAGTATCTAGATAATTCTGTTTGTCCAAGAGGAGAGAAGGGAGTGGAGATCCCACGAGAAGCCATAGCTGGTTTTGTTCCCAGAACATCAGGCTCAGGGGGTTGGCCTGGACGTGTGTGTCTAGGGGTCTGTCTGAGCAAGTGGCTTGGGCTGTGTGGGTAGACATGGGATCTGGCAGGGAAGTCCCTGTGCAGGTTGTCAGTTCTAGGGTTTCTGCTCTGCTCCAAACACCAGCTCAGCTTTGAGAGCGGAGCAGGCAGAAGCTGGCCCTTTTTGTCCCCTGCTTTTACCCTCTCCTGGCCTGAGCCTCCTGAAGCTGTGAGGAAAGGAAAGGACTTAAAAGAGTCCTTTCTTTGGGGCAGAAACACCTGGGCTCTGAAATCACAGACTGAGTTGATGGCCTAGTCGGTCCTTGGGGTCACCTACGCCGACTTCCTGGCCATTGCTCATCTCACAAACACCCTGCCTGCTATGAGGCCTTGCTTGGGTTATGTGCCTCCTTGAGCCTCAATTTTCCCACCTAGAAAATGGGAATCCTTATTGCCTTTCTCCATGTCAGATGTCAATTGTACAACCATGGTCAACCCCTGGAGGCAAAAAGCTATCATGAGCTGTAAGGGGCCACACTGCCGCCACCCTCGCTCCTTCTTTCCCTTGGCCCTGGGTAGATCACATGGCTCTGTGTCCTTGGCTCTGGTCAGGGGTTCTGAACCTGCTTGGCGTCAGAGACCTTCCTGAGAACCTGCTTGAAACCATAGAGTCTGTATCCAGAAAAAATAAAGCGCATGTCCAGACACATGCAATGTGGCACTCAAGTTCTAGTGTCTGTGGCTCCCCTAAATTGAGGGTCACCTGTCAGATTGAAGTAGTGGACTCCCCCGTAGGCCATCCCAGAAGAGTCTGGGCCTAGGGGATCCTGGGGTGTGTGGGGTCCCTCTAATCTGGGGTTTGGGCCCACCATTGCCCCCAGAGTGGAAATGAAATCGGGCCAGAGTTAGGTACCTGAAGAAGGAACAGCGAACTGCTGGAACGAGAGGTTCCTTGGCCGTCTCCTCAGTTGTGCTCTTGCGTCTCCCCCTTTCAACCCTGGAAGGATTGTTGAGGTGGGAAGGGGGAGGAGGAAGGTAGCCTGGTTCTGGGTCTGGGGTTCAGAGGCTCCTTGTTGGGCGTTTCTTCCCAGCGATGCTGGTGGTGTTGAAAGGAGAAGAGCTGCAGGCGGGTGCTGGGGAGGGAAGGGCGACTTGGTGCAGAGGGGGGTTCCGTGGTGAGCTGCCTGGGCAGTGCTGTGGCTATGGGGGCAGTGGGTTCTCCAGTTGTGAGGTGCACCCTACCTCACAAGGCTGGGGCTAGTGGAGGTCAGGTCCTGGTGCTCCCAGGGGGCCACAGAAACAGAAGGTCAGGACCTTCAGACTACCCGGGTAGAGAGCCTGGGCTCCAGGTTCTCCCTGTGGAAAGACCCCAGTTCTCTGGTCTGGTGTCTGCATGCTGAGGCTGGGGGCCGCCTGGCCTTGCCCCTTCGTTCCCTCAGTGCTGTGGGCTGCGAGGTTGGCAGGCTGGCAGGTAGCCTACCTTACACAGGGCGCTTCCAACAGTGCTGGTCTGTCTGCCTGTCCATCTGCCCTACTCTCCCATGCTTTAAGGCCCCCTCATTCCTGGGTCTTTGGGGATACCCTCTTGGGTCACTCTGACCATAGTCCATCGGCCTCTCCCCGGCCATTTGGAGGGAGCTCTGTTTGTTATAATGCAGCTTCTCACCGTAATGTCCTCCGACTCACCTGAGAATCTTATTAAAATACAGATTCTGATTCAGCAGGTCGGTGGTGGGGGCTGAGACTTTGCACATCTGATAAGCTCCCAAGCGATGCTGCTGTTGCTGCCCCGACCAGGACCAGGCTTGGGGTGTGACACTTACATCTGTGCTCGCTCCGTGCTGGACCTGAGCTCTCTGAGTTCCCTGAGTACAGAGCCTCTGTCTTCTGCCTTTGGCCTCAGAGCCCTTGGTCTCCAGCACCAGGCTCAGCATGGGGAGGTGGGGGGAAATGCTGTGCACTGGGTAGAGCTGCTGGCAAACTTGGGGATGTGGGATTCGCAGCCTGCTCCTCCTCCCTTTCCCGCAGTACTTTTTGGATCCTGCCAGCCTGGATGCTAGCTTCTGGGGTTGGGGCGAGCCGGGGAGGCCAGGTGGCAAATACGTGTTATCACGACATTCTCTCAGCTTCTCTCCCATCCAAAGGGCAGAGGGGCAGCCTGCCTGGGGAGGAAGGGGAAGGATGAGCAGCGACCGCTGTACTGCAGTGAGATTTCCAGAAAGGAGCATATGTTGTCAGTGAGAGAGTCCAGAGGTGACAGGGCAGGGGAGCGGGTGTGAGGTGGCTCGGACAGTGGCCAGCTGGGAGGACAGAAGCGCTGCAGGACAGCAGCTGCCTCAGCACCTTGAACAGGGGCTTTGTCCAATCCTATGTGCCTCTCCCCTGCTCCAGACCCTACTCAGAGGCCTCCCCTGTGGGCTGGGCTTCCCTGCTTCCTCCTACCCTGGAAGGTACCAGTCTTCATTCAGATGATGGGACTGACAAGTGTCACAGCAGCCCAAGTGGCCCTTGTGCCTGCCACAAGCCTGGCCACCATAAGGGAATTCACCCAGAGCAGAAGGTCCTGACCCAGTCCCCTGGGGGATTGTCACATAACTGAAGAGGCAGCAGCTCCCACTTGGCTCGAGGGCTCTCACAAAGCTGCTACTGCCAGTTACTAATTAATAGAAGGGCTACTGAGGCCAGCCAGGCTGTCCTGCTCCGGCCCAAGGGAGGCTGAAGAATCCACATTTCCAGCCAGAGAGAGCCATGGGAGGGCAGGGCATTGTCTTGGCTTTGGAGCGGATGTTCTCTGCCAGCTAGGCTTCTTTACTGAGGAAAGCATTGCCAAGGCCCTGGAAATCTGTGGTCCTAAGTGGCCAGGAAGCCACTTGGAGATACTCTTTCCCACCAGCACCACCCAGAACGGAGGCAGGAGGCAGCACAGAGAGGTGGTGAGTTTCTCACTGAGGCCGCTCAAGATAAGACCAGAGAAGTGCTCAGATCAGACTTGCCGGGCAGTGTCCTGTGGGCCAAACGCAGCACTCAGATGTGCTGTTTGGCCAGCATACTGTCTTAACAAGTCTGAGCCAGTGTTTTAAAGTGGAAAGATATAACATAAAAGTATGGTTTTTGAGCTGGGTATGGGGGCGCATACCTGTAATACAAGTAACTTGGGAAGCTGAGACAATAGGATCTCAGGTTCAAGGCTAGCCTCAGCAACTTAGCAAGATGCTGAAACTTAGTGAGACCCGGTTTCAAAATAAAGTAAAAAATAGGGCTGGGGGTATAGCTCCGAGGTAGAATGCCCCTGAGTTCAATCCCCAGTACTGCAAAATAAAAAATTAAAAAAAAATAAATAAAAAGGGACGAGGGGGTTAGCTTGGAGTTAGAATGCCCCTGGGTTCAATCTATCTTCCTAAAATGGTTTTTGTATTTTCCTTGAAAAAAACTGGAAACTCTGGTGGCTCTGTCTCTCATTTTCCCCATCTTTAAATTGGCTTTTGCTCTTCAGTTTCTCCACAGTCCCCGTGTCCCTAAGGTGTCTTACACACAGCCATGTCATTCATGCCATCTAGTCACCAGAATCCCATGGGTTTCTGAGTTTACAACCCTTGACTTAAATCAAGAGACTAAAGCCAGGTAGGTTTGTGGACCATTACCACCACCTGGGAAGCATCTCCTATGTGCCAGGCTGTGCTGGGAGTTTTACAACTCTGACTTCATTTATTATTCATAGTGCCCCCCCCCACACACAGAATTTTATTATCCTGTATTTACAGAAAAGGCTCTGATAGAGGTGGGTGAGAGATTTTCCTCAAATCACATCACTATGAAGAACCAAACTAGAATTTGGTCTCCCTGGTCTCGAGGACTTCGAACTTATGCTTGTTTCTCCTTCTCACTTCTCCCCTCTTCTTTTTCTTCTTTGCTTTTAAGTAATTTAATTACATAACTACTTCAATAGAATATTCTCCTGAGAATTAAAACCTTGAGGAGAGAGAGGCTCTGATGTGTGTGTGTGTGTGTGTGTGTGTGTGTGTGTGTGTGTGTGTTGAGGGGTGGGGAGAGGTCAGCAGGCATGGAAATCTATCAGAATTCCAGATCTGGAGAGACCTTAGCAAGCCCTGGCCTAGAGTCTTTCCTGTGTAGAGGGTGGAAGAGACTGGCTGAAGGTCACAGAGGAAGTCCAGGTCAAAGACGAAACCAGAATCCACTGGTAATGTCATGTCTGTCTGTGAAGGTCTTTTTTTTTTTTTTTGGTACTGGGGATTGAACTCAGGGGCGGTCTACCTCCGAGCTACATCCCCAGCCCTATTTTTTATTCTTTATTTTGAAACCGGGTCTCACTAAGTTGTGGAGTGCCTCACTAGGTAGCTGAGGCTGGCCTCGAACCCGGATCCTCCTGAATGCTGGGATTACAAGCATGCGCCACCACGCCTGGCTGTGAAGGTCTTAAGGCTTAGGTCCACCCTAGTTTCCCAGCCAGAGGGGATTTCAGGGAAGGTTTTTTTTTTTTTTTTTTTTTGGGCGGTACTGGAGATTGAACTCAGGGGCATTCCGTCTCCGAGCTACACCCCAGCCCTATTTTTTTATCTTTATTTTGAAACAGGTTCTCACTAAGTTGTGGAATGCCTCACTAGGTAGCTGAGGCTGGCCTCGAACTCGGATCCTCCTGTCTGAGCCTCCCAAATGCTGGGATTACAAGTGGGAAGGCCTTTTCTGATTAGCTTATTGATTGATTGATCGATTTTTAGTTCTTGTACTGGGGATCAAACCCAGGGGCATTCTACCTCTGAGCTACATCTCTAGCCTTTTTATTTTTAAATTTTGGAACAGGATCTCCCTGGCTGAGTATCTTGCCAGGTTGCTGAGGCTGGCCTCAAACCTGCCATCCTCCTGTCTCGGCTTTCTAAGTACTGGGATTACAGGGGTGTGTCCAGCTATGATTGGAGCTTCTTCTCACCCAAGTCTCACACCTATTTTTCTGGTAGTATTTTCAGAATCTCATTATTATTTAAGCTTGGCCTGGACATGTAACTTAGTGGTAGAGCACATGCTTAGCATGTGCAAGACCCTGGGTGTAATCCCCAGTGCCTCAAAGAAGAAAACAAAAAATAATTTAGGCTCATAGCATGAGAAGGGAGTCTTTACATAGCTGAAGATGCAGAGCCTGTTGGCTAAGACACGCTGCCCTGACCCCATCCCTGGGGCTGCCACTCCTGGGCTACAAGCCAGGAGGACTGCTCACCTGAACCTCCCTTGGCAGGTCGTGGAGAGCATTGGGGGTTTGGAAGCATATCTAGACGCCATCGATGCCCCTGTTCATAAATGGGGATGATTAGGGCTCAAAGGGGAGGGGAACAAGTATCCAGTGGTGTCTGTGTTCTGTCCACAGAGAAATAGATGGTCACATGGTCTGTTCATTACATTCAGAGAAATGATGGTGTGGACTCCATCTGTGGATTAGGACTCAGCAGGTGAACAGAATCTAGGCTTGTCCTGGGGCTATGGTCAGAGCTCAGTCTCTGATGAAGACTGGGGCTCAGTGTGTAACCAAGATCAGGGCTCAATCTGACACCATGGTCTGGGTTCACACTGACCAGGATCAGAGCTTAGGTTGTTTGTGACCAGGGTCATGGCTTAGCTTATGACCAGGATCAGGGGTCTGTTAGGACTAGGGTCAGGGCTCAGTCTGTGACCAAGGTAAGGGCTTGGTCCAGGATCTGGAAGTGAAGTCCTTGAACAAAGCCTTTGAACCACTTCCCTGAGTATCCAGGGTTGGGGCAGGGCGGCCTGGTGCCTGTCTGCTACCCTGAGCCCTGCCTTCCCTGAGCTCCGGTATACCTCTTAGCATCGGAAACAGCTGTGTCTGGTCCTCTCTGGGAAGTGAAGCACAAATTATAATTAAGCAACAGTGGCACCACTGCCCCACTCGGTTCTCCCATTGTTGGGGTGGTGTGTGGTGTTCCCAGCCAGGCAGCAAATGCCAGGCCCCTGCAGAGCAGTGCTCAGGGCTGGGCATGGCCATTGTCCTGGCCTGATAGAGGGACTCCCTCTGCCTCGCTGCACCCCCAGGTCTGGGCTAACACAAATTGCAGAGCAAGCAGCGGGGCCTCCCGGTCTGATCACGGCAGCTGCGGGGGCCTGATAATTGGCTGCTGATGATTTTGTGTCTGTCTAAGCATTTACCCACGTGGGTGGATGTGTTATGTCTGCGTGAACGAGGCTTTCAGAAATTAATACATAACGGGGTTACCTTAGACATTGTTCTCTGGGCTTGGGGAGGGGCGACCTAAGGAGACCCTCATGCCCTCCCCAGGAGACCATGGAGTCCATTCCTAGACTATTTGCATCTATTATGGGGGATGTGAGTTCTTTACCCTCCTGGCAAAGAGAAGGGTAGGGTTTCAGCTCCTCTTAAGGTCCCCGGGTCTGGTTTGGGGGAGTGCAGAACAATGAGAAACCAGAGTGAACTTATGATCAGGGATGGCTTCCTGGAGGAATTGGATCTAGACTGGATCTGAGGGAGAGAGAGAGTCATTCTGCACACTTTTTTGGAAGGAGGTGCCAGGGAGCTTGAGCTGAGAGACCACCTGGTTGGGGTGGGTGTTGGTAGGTACTGAGGGCAGGTTACTCAGAACCTGGCTCTGTGAATCTGCACTCTTTAAGCTCTGCCCTTCAGCCTGAGGGCTCTGCCCCTGCTGCCTGGTCTGCCTTCCATCCTGCCTGAGTGAGGGTGCATGTGAGCCCTGGTCATGCAGCTAAGGGCTCCGTCAGGCCCAGGCCTAGGCCCCAGCTGTGCGCAGCCTTGGAGAAGACTCCCTTCTCCTGCCCCACTAGGCCTGGAAGGCAGGTGTTGCTGCTGCACTAATGTCACTGAGCGTGTGGCCCAGAGCCCAGAAGTAATTACCCTGCAGTTCCCATTGAAGGCCAGAGCAGCCCCTGTCAATGATTAACATGAGTCCCAGCCACTGGGTGCCTAACCAGCTGTAGGCTTCTCCTACCTACAGTTTGTCACAGGATGTGAGGCGCCTGTTCCCTTCCCTGGGGACAGAAAGAACCCTTAGGTGCACAGATCTCTTCCATACCATTATCACCTTTTAGAAGAAACATGTTCCAGCAGAAAGGCCTCTGCAAACAGGCTGTCTGGTGCAGGTTGGGGGCTGGCCCACCTGGAGCCCCGGGGCCTCTCACTGGGAACCTGCCTAGCTTGCAACTACCCATCCCTCCCACTCAGAGTTCTCCTGGCCCTCATCCTGTTCTGCTAAGTGACTTCAGCAAACTCTTTTCCTCTCTCAGTGTCCAGGGTCAGGGCTCAGCCTGAGGCTGAGAAGAGAGCAGAGCTAATTGGACAAATAGGTATTGAACCTGTAATCCTGACCCCATTAGTGCAAATTGAGCCAGCGGGACAGGGACGGCGCCACTGACCAGCAGAGCTGATGAGAATCTCCCTCCTCTTCCTGGGGACTCAGCCAGGCATGATCCTGGAGCTATCTGGCCTTTGTGGCCCTGGAGCAGGTGAGGGATCCCTTACCTATGGGCATCTTTCTACTGAAGCTTTGCCAGCCCTTAATTCTGAGGGATGGGTTGGGGTCTCCCTGGTGTGTTGTGTCATATTGATGTGATCTGTTGAGTACCCCCCCGGCTGACACACACATACACACACACACCATTAGATCATGGCCTCTGTGGAGTGGCAGTCAGGCTTTCTTTGATAAGTTCCCTGGGCATGATTCAAGGACCAACAGAGCAGGGGCCTGATGACAATGAGCTGAAATGTTGCCCTACTGCAAAGGGTCCCAACTATGCCCTCCCAGCTCCTCAGGGACAGCTCCTGGGGCAGTCAATCCCTCCTGGAAGCTCAGACCTGGCCTCAGAAGTGGATGAGGACCCATGGAGACTGCAGGTCACAACGGGCAACTGTGGTTGGAGGAGCTCCGTGGGACAAGGCAGCAGGACTGTCCACTAAGGGACCGGCAGAGGAAAGAAATGAGAAAGGCTGTTCCTTCTGCCCCAGAGGCTCTGGGAAGGCAGCTTCTGGAGACAGGACAGAGGGGACCAGCCTGTGCATCAGAGGCCAGCCCAGCCACTTGGATTTGGCTGGAGCCTCACAGCTTTGGACCTTACTCTTCCATCTGAAAATGAGACCAGAGAGGGATTGGGTTTGAGCAAGATCCAAAGCCTAAATTGGCAGTGGCTGTAGAGTTTTCTGTGGGTATGGGTCTCCCCAAGTGAGGCCTGGCAGGTACAATTTTGGGAAGCACACAGTTGATTCTGCTTCCATCACTTTGGGAGCCCGTGAGCTGGGGCATCCCTAAGGCCACTACCACATTAATGGTCTGCAGCTTTCTGTTTTTTTTTTTCACTACTGGGGATTGAACTCAGGGGCATTCTACCTCCGAGCTATACCCCCAACCCTATTTTTTATTCCTTATTTTGAAACAGGGTCTTTTGGAGTGCCTCACTAAGTAGCTAAGGCTGGCCACGAACCCGGATTCTCCAGTCTCAGCCTCCCAAATGCTGGGATTACAAGCATGCACCACCACACCCGGCTGGACTGCAGCTTTCTGATGGCTCTGTGTCTGCCTTACTCTTTCAGCGGCTCCCAGAGCCGAGGGTGAAATCCTGACTCTTCAGCCCAGCAACCAAGCCCATTGGTGATAGGCCTTCCCCTCCAGGGAGCTGCTCCCCTTTTTTCCGTATGGGTTGTTAGAAATCAAAGTTATAAAATCCTGGGGCTGGGAGGGACCTCAGGGAACCTTTCCCTTGCTCGGCTTCCTTGTTCGACTGTTTTCCTGGAGAGAAGGCACAGAGACCCATCTGGCTTTATGTCCTCAGAGCCCAGGCACACCAGGGAATCCGTACTGCTTCACTAGCCTCAACCCCATCTCAGCCGAAATGAGCCATGGAGAGCAGTCTTGAGCTTCCCTCTGCAGGGTCATCCTTCCTCGGCCTCTTCACCATTCCCTTCCACCACTGGTGCTGTCTGGCCTCAGGACTTTCTGCCCCCAATCTGTCCCCAACGCCTTATATTGCCGCTCAAGCCTATTTCCCCCTTCACACCGGTGGCGCCTTCCTGCCTTCGTGAGCAGGTGAGTTCTCCTACCTCATTTCCCCCGAGGCCGTGCTCACGTGCTACTCCACAACAATATTCTATTTTTGCTCCATTCTCCCGAGTGGTAGAACAGAAGGTTCCTGGGGAATGATGTTTGAGTCTTCTTTGAATCTTATAAGCTGAGCTGAGTAGTTCTCCAACTGCTGATGCTCTCCCCAAGGTTCCCCAGATGGTCTTGTCAGCTGGGCAAAGCACAGAAGGGTTAGGCCATTGGCTTGCAGGAACACAGCATCTTGGCAGCTTGGAGCACGGTAGAGCAGAGCAGATGTCGTCTGCTGTGCAGTATGGGGTGTGTGTGTGTGTGTGTGTGTGTGTGTGTGTGTGTGTGTGTGTATGTGTGCTGACATGCACACATGCAGGTATGTGTACACTAGTGTGTGTGTCTGTGTGTGCACACACTGAGGGGCTCCAGAGGTCTCAGTCCATTGGAGAAGTGATGGATTCTTCCCTGGAGTGCCGGTGAGGTGGTGTAGTCACAGTCTCTTCCTCAAGGAACTCTCTTCTACTGCCTTCAGAGCTCACATGGGCCCCAGAAGAGCCCTGACTTCTCAGACTGTCCCTATATTCGCTTTAGACTGAGGAGATAGGGGTCTGAGTCCTCTAAGAGGCGCTTCCCTCCCGTCTTTCCATCTTCAGGGCTGTCCCCAGCTGCTGCACTGCAGGGATGCCTGGAGTGTGGTGTGCCTTTAAAGGGCTGAGTTCCTACCAGTGGGGAATTCGAGGAAGGGGCAGGAAGAGGAGAGAGGTGTGGACTCATTCAAGGCTGAACAAAGTGTTAGCCCTGTCCAGGATTCCTGCTACACAGCACGGGCCTCCTTCCTGTAACCCTGGGCCTGAGCCACGGCGCCATCCTTTCTGACCTGTGGATACACTCAGACCCCCACCTCCTCTTTGAGGCTTTAGTAACCAGCAGGCCCTGTTGCCTCTGCCCCTCTTTATCTATGTTCTCAAGCCTGGCTGCATTTCTCCTCTGGCCTATGAGATGCAGAGCCAGACAGATTCTCATTCCATTGCCCTGGCTTAGAGCCATATCTGCCCATGGAGCTGGCCTGGGTCATTAGCTCACCCCCCAGACTGTGGGATGCTTGAGATGGGGCCATCCCCCCCCCCAGAATCCCCATAGCCCTCAGCCCATTGTTATTATCACAAAAATAATAACAATGGTGATGATAAAGGCCAGCAGGTACTAAGAATTTTCACTATAAGCATGTTAGGAATATTATCTCAAGCTGGGTGTGGGGGCACATACCTGTAATCTCAGTACTTAGGAGACAGAGACAGGAGGATCACAGGTTCATAGCCAGCCTCCACAACTTAGCGAGACCTGTTTCAAAATAAAATAGGGTTGTAGCTCAATATCCAGTACCACAAAAAAAAAAAAAAAAAAAAGAAAGAAAGGAAATATTATCTTGTTTAATTTTCCAAGACTCCTGTGACACAAGGATTAATGGCCTCATTTTGCACAAAAGAAAATAGGCTCTGAGGGGTTAAGTGATTTGCCTGAGGCCACACAGCCTTGTAGTCAGAGAAGCCTTAGCATCACAGTGGAGCTTCACAGTGGAGCTTCTTAGCAAGGCCCTACCCCACACATCCCTAGGTGCTTGTATGCACATTACAGTTTGAGAGGCACTGTGCTGTCGGATTCGAGGGTCACAGATGGGGAAGGGAAGATTCAGTCACAACCCTCAGACAGCTCACCTTTTTCCTGACAAGTGGCTGAGATCATCCCTCCACGTAATAAGGGGCTGGGACCTCAGCCCAGGCCAGGGAGGGACCTCAGAAGAGGCAGGGGTAAAGGGTCATTTGGGGTCTTAACAAAACAAACTTACTGTCTCCAGTGACTGATAATCATAGACAAATTAGAAAATAAAGGTATGCCAAAACCCAAACAAGCCACCCACCAATCGAGCTGCAGATGCCCTTGGCTTTGAATCTGTGTCTGAGGCAGCCTCAGCAGCCCAGGGAGCAGCTACCTGGGAGCCCTGTGATTCTGAGTCAGAGATTTTGAGGTGGGTTAAAAATAGCGTCCTGGTGGCCAGGCAGTGGTGGGAGGAAGAGAGCAGTTCATCTATTGTGGTGGAGAGACCCTGGGGTCAGTGAGGGGAGGCTGGGCAGGAAGGAGGCCTGGGCTGCCAGGCCCGACCTGGCCCATTAAGGCTGTCAGAGGCTGGTATTTCAACTCGGAGGCTTGGGGAGGCTGAAATACAAGCCCCAGGCCAGAGGCTGGAAGGATTTCTGCTTACCAGGCAGCAGCCGCAGTTCCAGGGAGTGGGGCAGGGGGTGCCAGGGGGAGGATAGGGTGATGAGAGGAGTAGCTGTGTCTCAGAGAATGACAAACAGGATAGGGACCTGGACAGGCTGAGGGGAGGGGTGTTCTGCCACCAGTGACCTATGCAAGTCAGGCTGGAAACGGTCACAGCTTTGTTTGCAATCTTTAGAGAGCTTAAAAGATAGCTGAGGTGGTGGTACAAGCCTATAATCCCAGGACTTGGGAGGCTGAGCAGGAGGATCGCAGGTTCGAGGACAGCCTCAGCAAGTAGACTCACTGAATTAGTGAGATCCTGTTTAAAAATTAAAATAAGGCTATGAGTATAGCTTGGAGGTAGAATGCCCCTGGGTTCAATCCCCAGTAATGCACACACGCACACACACACACCCCTTTAATCCCAGTCTTTGGAAGGCTGAGGCAGGAGGGTCACAGGTTTGAGGCCAGCCTCAGCAACTTAGACCCTCAGTAACTTAGTGAAAACTCTTTCAAAATTAAAAATAAAATAGAACTGTGGATGTAGTTCAGAGGTAGAATGACCCTCGGTTCAGTCCCTAGAACCAAAAACAAAAACAAAACACCTGATGGGAAAGGACCATAGAGAGGGAGAGACTAAAAGAGTCCAACAAGAGAGGGGAGCTTGTGTGAGGTCCCTGGGGAGGAGGAAGGTGTGGTATCAGACAGGCAGGTGGATGAACCGCTGATTCCTGTGACTGGAAGGGAAGAGGCAAGGTAGGAGTCTGGGTGCAGAAGAGGAAGGGGCCATTCTGGTGGCTCCTCTTGTGAGTAGATCCGCTGATGGTGAAGGGAGCCTGGTGGTGCCAGAGCTTTGAGGAGAGGTGGTCGTGAGAAACAAGTGCTCAGGAGACTGGGAAGGAAGTATGCTGGGCAGTCCTGGCAGGATGGACCAACAGAGGTGACCAACAGATGGCTGAGTGTGGAACCATCATGGGAACACTGAGGCCCAAGGGGCTAAAGAAAGTCGGATGTTTAGTAGAACTGGTTGTGGGGTTTTCTGCAGGAGCCCCATGCAAATGTGAAAAGAGCTGATGGCGCCCTGGCCCAGAGTTCTTTTGTGAAGAGGGCTCCAGAAAAGCTGAGCATGGGAGGTAAGGGTCTTAGAGAGGTTGCTGAGTTGGACCATTATGTCTGGGGCGGGCTCTCTGGGGAGGATCTGAGGAGTCAGCCAACTCCAGGCTCCCAGGACACCGGAAGATAGATGAGGCACAGCTGAGTGAGAGCTGGGAGGGAAGGAGGTTAGAGGGGGCAACTCATCCGACGCTGCAGAGCTGGAGCAAGGGGACGTGGGACCTGGTCCGGGGTATTGCAGCTGGAAAGGCTGGCTGACATGGAGCTGTTAGAGCCGGGGCTTACAGCTCGAGTGCCCAGGGGCTGTCTGCATGGATGATATGGAGTGGAAGTCACCCAGGGTGATGGCAGGACTTGGAGTGGAACAGGAGGTTGAGAGCCAGGTGCCGGTGTTGCATGGTCCCCGAGGGTGGCAGATGGATGCTGGAAGGATGGCCAGCAGGTGACAGCATGCCCAAAGGCTCTTGTAGACTGCTCCATTTCCTACCACAGGCAGAACATGGAGCAATAGGGAGGGAGAGGGTTTTGTCTCGGCCCTGCCCATAAGGCAGAAGGAGTTTGGAGAGTGAAGAGCTCAGGACTAAGGTTCCCTTGAGGGGGAAAGCGGAGGGGCCAGGGAGTGAGGAAGTTGAGGAAGAGGTGCTGTGGAGAGGAGAAAGAGGGGGACCAGCGATTGGGAGTAGTAAATACCACTAGCCAGATTTATATTTCTGGGGTGTGGTTAGAAAGTGGGACTCTGGAGTCAGGCTGTTTGTGTTTGAACTCTTGATCTACCATGCATAGCACAGTTCTTAACTTTTTGTGTTCCATATCCTCATCTGTAAAATGGACATAATCACAGTATACACTTCATAGGGCTTTTTATGAAGATCCAATAAAATACTCCATATAAGACACTTAGATTAGTGTCTGGCAAATAGTAAGTGCCTAACCAGTGTTTACGGCTGTCCTTGGCTCTGGCCTCATTATGACCTTGGGAGTATCTTTGCCAGACCTGGAAACCAACAGATAAATCACAAATGGAGAGGAATCTCCCAGCCCCCAGCCCTTCCTCAGACACAAAGACTCCTGGGTTATTGGGTCTATAATTTGTTGGGATGGACTGAGGGTCAAGCAGTACCTGATTAAAGGGACAGGATATGACATTCATTAACATAGAAGCTCAAGCCCAAGACAGCGACTGTGGTTAGCCAAATTGGTGGAGAAGGAGGCCACTGGGCCTTTTATGAGGGAAGGAATTTCAGAGGATAGTGGTTTTCAGGAGGAGGAACCAGGATGTGGGTAGAGATGGGTCTGACAAGGGGGTGAAGCAGGGGTCCAGCTGGCTACCGTGAAGGAGGTGAAAGAGAGAAGGAAGGGGCAGTGGGGGGTGCCAGACCAAGGAGCTCACATTTTCTTCAGTAGTGGGAGTTCACCATAAGAGTTCAAGTAAGCAGTGACAGTCATAATTCAGAAAGATAATGCAAAGGGCATATGATTTGAGGGATTGGGGAGAGGATGGAAGTTGGAGACCAGGTAGGATGCAGGGACAAGAGTCTAGGTGAGTAGTGACAAGCAGATCTGGGACAGATGCAGAAATCATCATAGAAGAAGCCAGGTGAGACTTGGTAACTTCTTGAGGGCATTTGGGGTGGGGGAGGTATAGAAGGCAGCTGGAGGGTGGCTGTGAGGCTTAGAGTCCAGATGATTGAAATGCAATTGTGCCATTCAGCTTTGAGTTCAGCTGCCAGCTCACTGAGAGTAGGAGACAGCAGGCCCTCCAGGTGGACAGATTTTGCAGCTAGGTGGAATGCAGGTGTGGTGCTAGGAGTGATGTCTGAATGGGAGCTGTCTGCACAGTGGGAACAAGGAGAGATTGTAACCTGGGTGTGCTTCTCACCCAGGAGAAAGCATGGAGACTATGGGCTGTAGCTGGCATACAGGAACACGCTGAGTGTTCACAAGGACCACCTCGTGGTTCTACCCTCCAGGAGCCCACAGCATTCTAGAAGAGCTGAAACCAGGGCTCAGGCTGGACTGAGGCTCCACTGTTCAGAGATTGGAGAGGTCCAAACAAGGTAGCTCTTCAGACGAACCTGGAAGGATGGGAAAGAATTTGATGGCAAAGCAATGATACTCTCTTTCTTCCAGCTGATAGGATTCCTAGGGGATAATATTTGTGCCAAAATGTATACAAGCGGGTGTGCAAGAAAGCATGCATGTGTGAAAATGGATGCATACATGAGGGCAAAACAGGGGGCATAGGTGAGAGTGTTTACAAAAAATCTATTTGATAGTGTTTGCAAAAATCTACTTGTATGTATGCATGTGTTTGTGCATGTGCACTGTGTGTGTGTGTGTGTGTGTGTGTGTGTGTGTGTGTATACACATGCATGTGCTTGCCTACAGATAAGCTCAAAAGCAAGAATGAGCCTGTGTGGACAAGAGGAGGCAGAAGGAGTTGACCTTGTCGGGAACTATCACATCTCCTGCCTCCATTTTATCATCCTTCCCATCCTCTCCAGCCCCCAGGGACGGAGAAGGTCCTTGGTCTAGTCCTTGAGTCTCTGAGTTCAGGGTCAGGAGTCTCCTGTTTTCTCTTCCCTCAGATCTCTTGAGGATATAACCTTCCTCTCAGACTGAACCATGAAATGTTCCAGGTGTCAGTGTAAAAGGCTGTTTGGCTTTTTGCCATCCCTCATTCCTTCTGCATGTGAGACCTACCCCTCCAATGCCAGCCTTGGGCCACCTCTTCCTGCTGAGATGTCAGATGGCCTGTCTACCTAGGTGAACCTGTTGGTCCAGATAGAAAATGAGTTCCAGGTTTGAGGGAAGACAGATCTGGAATCCTGGAGCCTGGGTCAGGGCCTCCAGAGCCCAGTTAGGGCTTTCTGACCAAGACACCTGTCAGCTAAGAGAGCACTGGGATAGGGGAAGGTCCTCTGGCTTCAGAGAGACCAAGGCCTGGAATTCAGGCATATGCCAGCTCCGGCATGTCTCAGTCTGGCTGACTGTTGCTTCCCTACCAGGGCCTGATGCCTGCCACAGTGGTTGCACATCTTGGATTGTGGAATTTATTCATGAAAAGATTCTAGGGGAGCATCAGGTGTCTCTCTGAGACTTTGAAAATGCTACTTTTCCCTTATTAATGGGTCTTAATTTTCCCCCCTGCAGGATGGGTGCAACTGTGCCTGATTGCCAATTCAGGTTTTTGGGTTTTTTTGTTTTTTTAAACCTGAGAGTTGTGCCACTTCCCCACCCAGGAAGCACCCCAGAAGGCCCAGCATCAGGAAGACAGGTCCCCTCAGACCCTCTTTGCAGTCTCCTCTTCTATCTCCAGGGCACGGGCTGCACCTGCTGTAGTAGACCACCTCCCCACTGTGATTCAAAGATGCCTGAAAGTCTTGTCTGCCTCCTACATCTCACTAAGATGCCTAAAACCCAAGAGCTCAGACTCTGGAGTTCCCACACTCTTTGAATCTCGTCTCTGTTCTTCACTAGCTGTGTGGTCTTGGGCAAATACTTCTCTTTGAGCCTCAACGTCATCATCTGTAAAGTACAGATAATAGCAGCTGTAGTGCTGGTGTGAGGGTTAAATGAAGAAATTCATGGAAAGCACAAAAGAAGTGCTTGATACATGTGCAGTGTTTGGGGGTGTTTATGAATGAGGGCTTTTCAGTCGCCAGTGAATGCCCAGGCACATTGAAGGATCACTCGAGGTGCTTCTGACCACCAAGGCTGGGGATGAAGAGGGGTCAGGAAGCTGAGGATGCTGGTGAGGCAGCTGTTGCTAACTTTTCCCTGACTGGTCCTGCAGAACAGGGCTGGCAGGCGTGACGGACGCTGTCCGTGGTGCTGAACACGATTTTTGGCTCTGTCCTGGCCAGGCTTTCAGAGATCTGTGCAGCCATCTGGCAAAGAGCAAGGAAG
Source organism: Graphiurus murinus (assembly GCA_004027655.1). Taxonomy (NCBI): domain Eukaryota; kingdom Metazoa; phylum Chordata; class Mammalia; order Rodentia; family Gliridae; genus Graphiurus; species Graphiurus murinus. The sequence continues at coordinate 61,179 of PVLC010000152.1, forward strand.
CGTTGGCCACAAGGCCAAGGGCAGCTCTCAAGCCTGTGTCCTCTCACCTCGCTCAGGAGCACTTTCCTGGCCCAGCCTTTTAGACCACCAGGAGCCCACCTGGGCCTGGGATGGTTTCTTACATCACGGTCCAACTTATCTCCTATCCAAGCCTTGTCCTCTGGTGGAATCATGACTTTCCTGAGGTCAGGGCATCTGGATGCTGAGGTAGATGGGTTCTGTTATCTGACTAGTCAGGTACTGTGGCCCCAGCCTTCTGCCACTGGCTCTCCTGGGCTCATTATAGTTCCCCCTTCAATCCCACTCCCAGGAGATGCTTTCCTTTGGCTATTCTCTGAAAAGTTTAATCCTCCTCATCTCTTTCCTGTAAATATGTTTGTTCAGATTATTTACTCATTTCATAATATGAGACATAGGTCAGAACATTTTACAAATATCACTTCATTTTATCCTTATAACAATTTTGCTAGTTAGGTATTATGATTGTTTTCATTGGGCAGAGGAGAAAACCAAGGCAGAAAGAGGTCGAATAACCTGGAGTCAGGATGGAGTAGGAATGGAACCCAGGTTGGCTGGCCCAGAGCCTGCACTTCTTCCCACAGGGTTAGACTGCCCCTTCAAGCAGCTCTGTGATGCTCCAGGACAGTGGCTTATGAGGAAGAATGCTCCTGTATCCAGACCCCAGTCCAGACCAGGCACCAGAAATATCTTGAGCATCTGGAAACCCAAGATTGAGACAATTAATCAGAATGTAAAGAAATGGGTGTTTTTGCCTCATGTAATTTGGTTTTATGAAGACCACTAAATGCAAACATTCTCCTGTTAATTACTGTCTTGAATTTGGTCTGTAATTGAGGGAACTAGAGCTGGGGGGAGTAGAAACCCGCCGGAGTGGCAGGCCTGCCCCAGTCAGCATTCCCAGGCGCCTCGCGCCCAATCTGTTAATTTTAGAAACTCCTCTAGCTTGGGTGTATTATTAGCTTTATGTACAGAGGGCCACATGGCCCTCAATGGCTTCTCTATGCTACAGTTTTTTTGTTTGTTTTCTTTTCTTTTTCCAAAGAGATCAAATGGAAAGAAATGATGGTGGTGTGTACAGAAGGGTGTTTGCATACTGTGTTTGTGAATGGGGATACCTGGATGTGGCTTCTAATGAGTGTACCCAGCTGTCTTTGAGTGATGTGTGTGCAGCTGGGCAGAGAGTGTACATAGCTCAAGAACACCCCATACAAGTGGAAACCACAGCTCATTAGCAGATGTGCTGTGTTCTTTGCAGGAGGGTGTGAAGGCTGGGTGTGTCCTCAGGCCTAGGGGTATTGGGGCTGGAGAAGGGATGGTGGGGAAGGGAAGGAGCTGAAATTGACTTATTGGAACCAGCATTAGAATGAGAACCCTTAGCCCCCAAGAGGCCCTATCTTGAGACCCTGAGGGCTTGACTTTCAAAGGAGCTTCCAGAATCGGATTCTCCAGAAGCCTCCCTGAACCCTGTGATGTGGGACAGCTGTGACATCCACCTTGAGTGAAGCAGCTCTGCCCTCTCTTGACTCAGCGCCATTTTGAGTCTGGCAGAACAATTTTTCTATGAAGTGATTCTTTGACAACCCGTAACTCTTCTGGGAATGGTACTTCCATTTTTGGGGGGAGAGGGGAGCCCTCTGAAGGCTAGAGGAGAGCTGTCTCTCTTCTACGTCCTTCCTTCTGGTTTCCCTGCAGTAGAAAATTAAAGATGGCTGAAAGGTTACTTATCCTGGGAGAAGACATGCTTAATTCTGCCTGACCTAATACTTTTATCTGTTACCGTGAAACTAAGTTAATAGTAGAGGGAAACAGCTCTGCAGTACAAGTTTCTGATATTGGGACCAGCCTTGGGATGGTTGGGACTTGGGCAGGATTCTAAAAATGATTTTCCATGCCTTCTAGATTGGGGTCTGCTTGACCTCCCAGAGGCTGTGTCCTGAAGAACCCTCTGACCTCCCTCAGGAAGGACTTTTAGGCCTTGGGAGAAATGGTGCTGGAAGCCCTGGGCTGTTCTCCCTTCATTACACCAAGTAGTACCTCACTGGTTCCTGAAATTCCCCCACTAACATTTTCTGCTTTTATTTATTTATTTTTTGTACTAGGGATTAAATCCAGGGGTGTTCTGCCTCTGAGCTACACTTTTAGCCCTTTTTATATTTTATTTTGAAATAGGGTATCACTAAGTTGCTGAAGCTGACAATGAACCTGCAATCCCCCTTTCTCATCCTCTCAAGTACTGGGATTACAGGTTTGTGCCACTGCGCCCATCTAACACCCTGTTTTGATGCTATCCCTTGCCCCTTCACACCCCCATGTTAGGATGCAAACCTCTGGGGGAGGGAGATGGTCAGACATTTTCTAACTAAAGGGGGACATCAGAGAGCACCAATCAGAATTAGAAGACTCATCACATTGGGGACACTGAGGCCCAGAGTGCAGACAGCACCTGCTTGATGTCACATTGCATATCAGTGACAGCTGGGGCTGGAGCTGAGGCCTCTGCCTCCCAGGCACCTGCCGTGGGTCTGGCCCTCTCCTGCTCTCTGGTCACAGTCTGTGGCATCTCCTGCCTGACAGCCTGTCTCAGGCCACAGCTAACCCTCAGGGAGGATGGGGCGGCCTGGCCCCAGGCGGGGGTGGCTGAAGTGGGCTGCTCCTGTCACTAAAACAGCCTCTCACTTCTCGGGTGTCATTGTTTGATTCACTTTCCAACCTGACTCTCACTGGGGAGTGGGCATGGGTAGAAGAGGTTTGTCACGTAGGAAGCTCGCGGAAGACAGGACGGAGGGTGTCATCGGTGAATCAAGAGCCTCTGTGTCATTCCCTGTGTCTGCAACCTCCACCTCTTGCCCTGGCATCCACATGTCTGTCCCTGAGAGGCCTGGAGCCTCCCTAGACTTCTCTCTCTCCCATCTTCTCTGCCTCAGAGCTTTCTCTCTTAATCAGTAATGTGGCCGCTCTCTCCTTGGGTGATTGATCCCCGTGTCTCTCGGCAGATTTTACTGGGACCTGACCATGCTGCTGCTGATGGTGGGAAACCTGATCATTATTCCTGTGGGCATCACCTTCTTCAAGGATGAGAACACCACGCCCTGGATCGTCTTCAATGTGGTATCAGACACATTCTTCCTCATCGACTTGGTCCTCAACTTCCGCACAGGGATTGTGGTGGAGGACAACACAGAGATCATCCTGGACCCGCAGAGGATTAAGATGAAGTACCTGAAAAGCTGGTTTGTGGTGGATTTCATCTCCTCCATTCCCGTGGACTACATCTTCCTCATTGTGGAGACACGTATTGACTCAGAGGTCTATAAGACTGCCCGGGCTCTGCGAATCGTTCGCTTCACCAAGATCCTCAGCCTCCTGCGCCTCTTGCGCCTCTCCCGCCTCATTCGATATATTCACCAGTGGGAAGAGGTAAGTAGTCAGACCAGATTCCTTGGGTAAAGGGTTAAGGGTGTTCCTCAGCGGGAGAGCAGAACCAGCAGGTAATCTCAGATAGTTGGACTGGGGTGTCTGATTATAGCAGGCTTACCTGCTCCACGTGGACAAATATTGGCAATTTGTTGACCTTTGATCATGTATTAGATATTATACAAAGCACTTTAAACTCAGTATCCCACTGAAGTCCATAGCAACCATAAAAGATACCATACAGGTATAGGTAGACACTAGTTTTTCACATGAAGAAACTGAGAGACAGAAAAAATTAATAATTTACATAAGGTCACATGATAATTGGTGAACCTACAATGTGTATCCGACTGATTCCAGAGGCTGTGCTGATAACCAATGCACTGTATTGTAAGGGTTGTAAACTCGTAAGCCTGTTAGGGCCTGCCAAGGAATGTGAACGGGTAGAAATGGCCAGCTGGGGGACAGTAGAGTGTGGTGGACTCGGGTAGACTGCAGACCAGAACTTCCATCTGTATTGGGAAGCCTCTCTTCAACTCTAGCTAATTGCTGCCGTGTGGCAATGAGCCCAGGGCTGCTAGATGTCTAGACTCGTCATGTTGGAAACCATCTTAGATTGGGTTCTTCTGGAGCAGACCCTGAGGTGAGAACTTGTATGAAAGCATAAGCATTCCCAGGAAAACCTGGTAAGGGAGGGAGGACGAGGGACAGAGAAGTGTAGGACAGCCAAGCAAGTGTGGGACATCAAGCAAGGTCCCATGGAGAGGGACTTGGCCCAATCCCGTGGTGGGCTCTGGGTATAGGGTATGCCATACCTTAAAGTTGTCCCAATCAGGAAAAAGAGTTGGAATGCTTATATCCCCTCAGCTGTCAGTCAGTGGTTCAGGGCACTCCCTCTGCGCTCGCAGCCCGAGCTGTTGCCTGCAGTTTGGAGCAGGCCTCTGCTAAAGACACAGGTGCTGGCTGTGAGGGTAAGAGCACCTGGGGAACGTGCAGTCCTGTGCACAAGAAGTGTAAAGGGATCCCAGGGGCCGAGGGCACTGCAAACAGCAACTAAATAAAAAATTGTAAATGAGCTGTGGGGGCCAAGACCATTCTGAACAACCCTAACTTATCCACGAGCTGAAGCAGTTGTCTGCAGGAGCTAAAAAAAGGAGGACGAGGGCCGTGGTGGGAAAAAGCACAGTGACCTTGCTGGGCGCGTCAGTCTATGTTTGCCACCCACCCATGTTCCTGGATTTGGCAGCAGCAGCAGACAGGCTACCTGGGTGCCCAGGGTTGTGGGGGAGCTGTGCTTTGTGAGATACTCACCTTGCAATGGGGTGGGCCAGGCTGGGGAAGCTTCTTGCTGGGGTGCATTTCTTGCTGCACCACACTGCTGACCTTCTGGTCTCTAAACCCCCTGCTTGATTTGATGGAAAGTTCCATGATCAGGACACACCCCCTGCCCCACCCCTACCCCCAGCAGCAGCCTGGGCCCTGGCTGGCAGCACCCATGGCTGACAGTTGGGGCACAGGCAGATTCAGGTCAGAGACGTCATGAACACACTATGGGAGAAGTGCGTACACCAGGTTGGCAGAATTGCTCCGTGGCAGAAATCTCTTTGGCTTGGAAAATTTGCATTATTCTGCTGACAAAGAGGGGCAATGACTTGCCCAAGGTCACACGGTAGACCTCTGGCAGAACTGGGGCAGAAGCCAGTGAGCTCTCTTGGCTCCCAGCAGGGTAGCTGTCCCTGCCTGGTGTAACGGAATGCTCCTCAGCTTAGGAGCTAGAATGACACATTTGAGACCCGAGTTAAAAGCCCAGCTCCACGCTTCCTAGCTGTGTGACCTTGGTGCCACCTCGCCTCCCTGAGTTTCATTCTCTTTATCTGCAAAATGGGTATAAGTTGTACCTGATGTATGGAGAGGCCTTTACATGAATCCTGATGCAGAAGAGGCATTTCATAAGTGCTCCTCCCCACCCAGTTGTCTTAGTGATTTTTAATTGGTTCTTCACATCTAGCTGGCAAGGTAAATAAATAAGTCAGGATTTATTACCACTATTTGCTGGATGAGGAAACCAGATGAGAAGGATTAGGTGGCCCAGTGGTAGGATTTTTGACCAAGACTTGCTGTCTCCTGGTTCCTGGACTTTGATTCCATTAACGTTCTCTCTGCTGGCCGGGGCGCACCTCGGATGGGTAATGGGCCAGCAGGTCCTTGCTGAGCATCCATTTGCACTCTGTCCTGGGTGGGGCACCAGGGACTACAGGGATGGATGACTCCCACCGAGACTGGGAAGGCAGGCCGGGGGGGGGGGGCATGGGGGAGGGGGAGGAGTTCTGTGTGACAGGCTGGGTTTGTGGTACCTGCGGGACATATAGGTGCAGAGAGATGTCGGCGTGTGGATCTAAGCTCAGGGCTGAGAAAGGGCAGTACATATTGGGGAGGGCGGCCATGAAGGAAGGATGGAGGCCTCTTTCCCAATGCCCCGATAGCTTGCCTCTTGGTTTCCACCCAGATATAAATGCAGAGGACCCAGCTGCTCCCTCAGACCCTGAAAACCCCTGACCTTCCATTTACCCGCCAGGCTCGTTCATAGCAGAGGTGTGGTGGTTCTCTGCCTTCTCTAGTACTACCTTGTGTTTCCAGGCCTGAGGTCTGGGCCCTGTGGGCCATGGTTTTTTGGTAGACATTGGCAGAGTTGCCAGTGGCTGGGCAGGTGAGCCCTGGGACAGAGCTTAGCTCTTCTTTATTGTCTCTTCCTGCACTGTATATTCTGGGAGCTCAGGCCCAGGACTATGGTCCCCACTGGCCCTCTCGCCTGGCTGCCCAGATTCAGACAGGCTCCGGTCCCAGCCCCAGAAGGTCTCTGAACTGGATGGACATCACTACCCAATTTCATGGGCAGGAAGGGAGATCCCAGGAGGCCAGATGGATGACTCCCTGCCCCTTCCACATGCATCCTTATCTCTCCTACCAGCTGGAAAGGAAATTGTTTTGTGTTCATTTCTGCCAGGCACATGGCCCAGCTAAGGGCTCCCTCTGGACCCCTGGGATTGGATTGGGGTTCCCCAGCTGACCCCAGGAACCCTGTGTCCAGGTCTTTTATAGCCTGTTCCAGCCCTGGGGTTTCTTCCTGCCTCAGCTTGGCCTGGAGCAGCAGCAGGAAAACTCTTTGAGGCCCCAGGTTTGTGGGAGACCCGGGGAGGGAAGTATGTAGCAGAGAAATCCCTGCTCTATCTCCTCTTCAGGTTCTTGTCTCTTTCCGTCTTCAGTCCTCAGTTTCCCCAACTGCTGATGTTATCTGAGGCTATGGCTTCCTGAGGCTCAGTCCCCCGCTCTGGTCTCTCTTGGTGAGAATAATGTTAGCTGATGGTGAGGACATGGTTGTGGCTGATGGAGGAAGCCCTGGAGTGGGGGCTAGGGACAAGTTACCCAAGACTCCAGGTAGAGCTGTGAAGTAGGTTCCTGACCCCCTGGCTTCTGCTGTCTTCCCAAGGTGGTTTCAGCCCTGCAGCCCATGAGATTTCCTAAGCGTTGGTGGAAGGGTAATGGAGTGGTTTAGGGTAGGTGCAGACCACCCTCACAGGGGACGCGGCCTCTGCCTCTGTCCTGGGTGATCTAGGTCAGCAGTCTTCCCCCTGAGCCTCTCCCAGCCAGCCTCTTCCCTCCCTCTGAGGTGTGAGCTTGTTACAGGCAGCAGGCTATTGTTAGAAACCTTGGTTGCCCCCCTTCAGATATTCCCCTGCAGGGCCCAGCACTCCAGCGACCCATCCCAGAAGCCTCTTCTCTCCCTCAGCAACGGAGAATGGCAGAAGAGGGCTAGAGGCTTTGTGGACTCAGCTGAGCCCCTCCCACTGTGGGCCTCAAGTCCTCCATCTCTCTGACTCAAGTGATTGGCACCTCTGAGAAGTGGGGATGCAATAGAGGAGTGGTCCTGGGGGCTGGGGCTGCCTCTACTGGCCCCAGGAAGGGACGCAGCGTGACCTTGAGTCCCGTTGCTCCTGGCTGTGCCCAGGCTACCTATGCACTGGCCACTCTCTAGGGCCTGAGATTGCAGACACTTGTTCCTGAGACAGGTGGACCTTTGTTCTTTTCCTTGAAGAGAAACGGAGTCCCCGGGAAGGAACTCCACCAGGACCCGAGAAGAGGCCTTGATGGAAACCCCAGTGCAGCCTGACTGCTGATTTCTGGTGTCTCCTCAGGACTGAGAAATCAACTGTCTTTCAAAGGCTGGGAAAGAGAAGGAAGAAAAAGGAACTAATGCGTGCATAATACCTACTGTGCGCTATCCTCCAACATTATTTTACCCGGTTCCCAAGACACCCCTGGGAACTGGTTACTGACCCATTCCACTGATGGGGAAACTGAGGTCCAAGGGGGAAAGGCACTCGCCAAGGTGGAAGCCAGGGCTCCGTCCTGCACTGCAGAGTGGGGTGCCTGGCCACACCTGTGGTGGCCTGGAAATGAGGGTACTCAACCCCCACAGTCAGAACCAACATCATAAAAGGGCATTTAATGAAATATAAAGAGCAAGGCAAATATTTGCACAGTGCTGCTAAGTGGCGGGTGGCCTGTAGCCCCAGCCCATAGCAGGGTCACAGATATTAAGCAGGTTCTCTCAGCAAATGTCCAGCCTTATTATCAGAAACCACATCCTGGGTGCTGTCAGGTGCTGGGTAGGGCGAGTATCCTTACATGCCCAGTGTCCTCCTAGCCTGAAGGGATGCTCCCCCAGCCAGCTCTCCCCAGGAAGTCAGGTAGGCCACGCTGGTACACTGGCTTTGCAGTGTCTGAGAGCCATCTGCCACACCCTCCCCAGCTGTCCTCACCACCTCCATGTCCCAATCCTTCATCCAACACCAGGTGCTGCACCCCATTCTCTCTGCAGCACCCACAAGTCTCCCCTGGAGGAAAAGGCGTTGTCCTTCCCATAAAGGCAGACAGGTTCCCACGGGCCGTGTCTGCCCAGCGTGTACGCCTCTGTATACACTAGTGGTAGCCGGGCTCACCCCCGGCCCCGTCACTGTCGTCGTCACCTTCACCTTCATCCTTAAGTACTTCTCGGTTCCTGAAACCCTACCACGTGCTCTGCACCACATTCACTGCTGAGATCACAATAAAGGCAAAATTAGACAAAGACTTGATCTTGGAAGGAAATTAGTTATGAAGAGAAGAAACACATAGGAGATACCAAAAGGAAAGAGAGCACGGCATAGAGACATGCCAACTCGAAGATTCTGTCCTAAAGACCCAGGGTGATCTGTAGACAGAGCAGTGATTATGGGCTGTGACAGGCTGGGACACTTTCTAGACATGGCCGGAGGCTTCCTTTAGCTCCCATATGGTACCATTCATTTAAGCACACATGCCTGGATTTAGGCAGTCAACAGCTGTTTCCACTGCCTACCTGTGCTGAGCACAGAGCACAGAAGTGAAAAAAGAAAAGACCCTGCCTGTGGAGCAGTATGCCAATACGCATATGCCTTTTTATTGTGTATGTATATATTTTTAGTACTGGGGATTGAACCCAGGGACAGTCTATCTCTGAGCTATGCTCCAGCCCTTTTTGTTTTTTAATTTTAAAACAGGATCATCTAGCTAAGTTGCTAAGAGTCTTGCTAAGTTGCTGGGTCTGGCCTTGAACCTGCACTCCTGTCTCAGCCTCCTAAGTACTGGGATTACAGACCTGTCCCACCGAGCCTGGTGCAAATGTCATTTTAAAGAGGGAGAATTCCCTGGAGGAAGAAAACCAGGGTGAAGAGTCCTTTTGACGGTGGGAGGAGAAGGCCGTTGGATACTCACACGGAAGAGTATAGGAAGGCCTCTCCATGGAAGTAGCGAAGGCAGGAGGGTGCAGAGCCAGAAGAAGTACACAGGCTGATGGACTGGCAGCAAGGACTGGCTGGGGGCATGGGAGGACCCGAGAGAAGGCCAGTGTAGCTGCAGGTGGTAGGCCCCAGGCAGAGTGGGGGAGGTGGGGTGGGCAGGTAGTTGGGGACCAGGACACTGAGTCACAGCAGGTAGAGTATATGCTGAGGTACAGTGGGAAGTCACTGGAATATTTAAAGTAAGAGGCTGACAAGGTCTGATTATCTTAAAGAGATCTTTGTAGCTGCTTGTTTGAGCATGGATTAGAGGGGTAGGGAGCCTCATCAGGAGTTCAGGATAGTTATCTGGGGTATTTAGAATAGGGCCATACTGGGATTGCAGTGAGGTAGATGATTTGGGGGAGTCTTCAGAGGAAGTGGAGCCATAGGACCTGGATTGGTGGTGGATTGGGGGTGTGACTGGTGAGAGAATGGGAGGAACTGGGCTGGCTAGTGGTTTTTGCGGCTCAATTGCATGAACAGCGATGCAGTAGGGAGATGGGGAGGAACAGGTTTGGGATGTGTCCATGTGGAGATGGGGGACCGCTGGACGTAGGAGCCAACCTGTCACTCTTGTCGACCTGTGCATCTTGGGCATAACAGAAATAAGGAACTGGGGTATGTCGAGCTTGAAAGGAGAGCAAAAGGAAGATTGTCTTCCTTCAGGGTCATTTTTGGGGCCCCTTGTCATAGGAATGGAACAGCTGCATTCTGGGAGCCCCTTAATCAGTGCGACTTCTCTTGAGGTTTGCATAGAGATGCCCCAGATGAATACTGTCCACAGTCAGGGAAATCCTCAGCAGAATTCCTGCAGCCTCAGCAGGACTGGGCCCTTGGTCCTGGGCTATGAGGGTAGTCATGCAAATGGCCTCGTGCAAAGTCTGGGGACACGGAGGAGCTGAGAGCCTGGCCGGCCTCTCTGCTGAGCCACTGCCACCCACTGTGCCTACTTGTCCTCCTCTGTGGCTGGGTTTCTGTGCACTTGTCCCCATTCCTTTCCTGGGTGTGACTGACTCTTCCCCCCCAGGCTCTGAGCTCTGGGTTCCTCCCTGCCCGCCACATCAGAGGGAGCTTTCTTGGGCACAGACACAGGCTGATGCGATGGGGACATGGATAGATGTTTGGCTCCCTCTGAGCGTGCCATCCTGGGACCCAGAGGAGGAGGACCCCACTGGGCCCACAGGCTAGAGCAATCTTCTCCCCACAGTAAGGCGTCCAGGGGCTCTTTGTAACTCTTTCTATACCAGACTGGGGTGCCTGCGATCCAGCATTCCTGACCCTAACAGCTGGAAGCCTTGACCCATTCACAAGCAGCTGTTCATGGGGGTGGAGCTTGGCTGCGTCCTGAGGCCCCTCGCTGTGGGACAGTCAGGGACGAGGAGAGCCTGGCTCTCCAGGCTTCATGGTGTAGTCTGTCAAGGTAAGACTACAGGATATATGTGGGGTTGGTTTTTATTTTTGTGGTTTTTTTTGCAGTACTGGGAATGGAACCCAGGGGCATTCTACCTCTGAACTATAGCCCCAGCCCTACTTTTTTTTATTCTTTATTTTGAAACAGGGTCTCACTAAGTTGTGGAGTGCCTCACTAAGCAGCTGAGACTGGCTGCTTAGTGGGATTACAAGCGTGTGTGTGGGTTTTTTTTTTTAAACAGTCTGTCGGCCTGACTTACATCTTGAAGTAGGCACACCCATGGTTTCTGGAATTCTCTTTGTCCACTTGCATGGATGCTCCAGGATTGGGAGCAGGCCTACCTCTGTGATCCTCAGGTTGGTATCCAACCTAGTACATCCCAGAGGCTGCTGTCCTATCCCTGAAAACCACTGTCTCCATTGCCAGTAGCAGTGGCTGTCTTCGGAGCACTTGGCTGAGAGTTGAAATACCTCGAGTCTGGCTCGTGGGGCCTAAGTTTCCCCTTCTGTAATGAGCTTCAACTAGGTCTCTGTGGCATTTGAGAAGACAATAATTTTGACCCAGTGCCCCTTTCCAGGAGGGCATCAGTGCCTGGGAATAGTATGGAGGGACCAGACCTGGGAGTTGAGAGCTGGAGGCTCCCCCAAGTCTCCCTGGCCAGAACTTCCTTAGACATCCCTCCACCTCCGCATCCCCCCACTGTCACCATGGCGACACCTGCCACGCATGAGCCCCCCATGCACTAGTGCTGGTGGCTCTGGGGGGAGAGAAAGGGGCTGGGATGCTGGTATGCCCACCTTGGCCCCTGTTGTGCCACACTGTAGCCCCCCGCTTGGTACCACAAGAGTGGAGACAGGCAGGGGGTAGGTAGTGGGCTGAGGGTACTGCTGTACTTTATTCCTGTATAAAAGGAGAGCATTACTGCTAATATATATTAACTAATCATAAAGATGAATTATTAATAACAACTTAACAGTTCATAATGGCTTATAATTTATTGAATACTTTTATACTCAGTACTAAGTACTTTATATGTATAATTTAATCCTTTTGACAACCCACTCAGTTAAGAATTTTTATCACCATTTTCCAAGTGAGAAAACATGATCAGAAAGATTTGGGGACTTTCTCCATATCACCCAGCTAGGAACTGGGTAGGAACCAGGTCAGGGATCAAGGTCTGTCTGAATCTGGAGCCTGTGGGCCTGAGCTGCCCCCTTTGGTCCCACAGCTGCCTTTGGCAGAGCCCACTGCCCTGGAGGGGCAGACAGTGGGCCCTGTCACTCAGAATCCAGTGACAGTTTTAGGGAAACATCTGATTGCAGACCTGGTCCCTGAGGAGCCTCAAGCTGCCTGGCTTCTCCCTGGTGTCCCCAAGCCCCGAGCAAACTGAAGAGGTGCTTCTCTGCCCACTTTCGGGTACAGAGCTCCAGGTGTCCTCCCCCCACGTCCTGGATGGTGGCCCTTCCTACGGGAGGTGCTCCGCATCTGCGTGGGTGCCAGGAGCCCACAGCCCACAGGTTGCCTTTTCAAGGGCCAGCTCGGTGCCCTCCCTCTTCAGCCCCAGCCCCAACTCTGCAGAGGAGGAGCAGGCAGTGCCCGCAGCCACCCCTCCCGGCCACTCACCTATCTGGGCCAATGTTTCCGCCTCTGCGCAGATCTTCCACATGACCTACGACCTGGCCAGCGCCGTGGTGCGCATCGTGAACCTCATCGGCATGATGCTCCTGCTCTGCCACTGGGATGGCTGCCTGCAGTTCCTGGTGCCCATGCTGCAGGACTTCCCCGATGACTGCTGGGTGTCCATCAACAACATGGTGGTGAGTGTACCGCGCCGGCCCTTCCTCTGGCATGGGGAGGTGTGCTTTTCCAGGGTACAAATGAGTGGAGAGGATCAACAGCTTAGAACTCCTGAATCCCAGCACGCAGGACCCTGAGATGCCACCAGCTCAGCACTGAAGGGCTACACAGCTCTGTCCATTACAGGCTGAGCATTCACCACCAGTCCATGAGTCTGTTCGCAGAACTCGTGGCTGTGAACTCTTACAGCCTCAGCTGTAGCTGGGAGCCTCCATATTGGGCCTGGTTTTGCCTAAGGAGACTGAGACCTGGGCAACCTCTATTCTTTCAGTGACAAAGCTGAGCTAAAACTGGGCTGATGGCTCCTGCCCTCCTACTTCTGCCCCTAGAAACTGAGCCTGACAAAATGGAAGTCTGCAAGGACACAGACTGCCAGATTGTACTCACCACTTTCTGCTCCAAGGGCAGACAGAACCTGGCTGTCACATACTCCCCTCACATACACATCCTGGCCATGGTACAGTCCTAAGTGGGAAGGACAGCAGGATGGAGCCCAACCCCTCTTCACCCTCCAACCCTGTGGGTTGGAGAACCTGTAGAACCCTTGGGGCTTCTACAGCCAGAGGGCAGAGTCCTCAACCCTGCTGTGGACAGGAAGGGCTCCTGGTGGGGCAGAGAACCCCTGTATCTATGTCTTTTTCTAGCTCTGGTGAACCCCTACCACTCCTGTATTCCTTCCCACTCAGTTTGGTTTTGTCTGAAGGCAAATCCCCAGGGCCCCAGGGGAGGAAAAACTGGCTTTGAAAGAGGTGAAAGAGACCCTGAGGCATCTTTCAGCATCAAACAGGCCTTTACAAAACAGCCTTTTGATGAGCTAAGTGTAAATGAATCGGCCATATGGATTGAATTTCCTGGGCTGGAAGCCCTGACTGGAGGCACCTGGGGGCTGCCCTCATTCCCCAGGGAGGGTCGGCTCCTTCCAACCCCTGGGGATCGGCCCTACCCACTCTTCCCTAGTCTGGACGGAGCCTCCAGACCCAAGGCACCCCTCAGCTCCATCAGCGACTGTGTGGCCTTGAACATGGCCCAGGGATGGCTCTGTGGGCTCCTTTGCCTTACTTCCTGCAGGTGCTTGGACAGCCTGGTGCCTACAGAAGAGCTGGGCTCAGGGCAGGGTGGGCTCTTTGCACTGCTGCTATCGCCTCCACCCCGTGAACAAGGAACACTAGAAAGAGGGCTTGGGGTGGGATTCAACTGGCAGCCCCCGCAGCAGGGGCAGTTCCCTCTGTGTGAGGGTGACAGGCCCAGACATGTACTAAATTCAAGAGACGGCCCTCTGAGCCCAGTGTTCCCACGCTGTGCCTTCTTTGAGACACTGACTGGCTTTGGAGACAAAAATAGCCAGGAGCCTCTTGCTGCCTCCCTCCTCCGGCCCCACACGCCGTGTGCTCCAGAGTCCACCTTTGGGGGTGGTGGGAGGAGAGCTAGTGGCTGTGGCCTGGGCGGATGCCGCAGGGTTCTGCAGGAAGCCAGTTAGCCTGACAACTTTAATTTCTGCTCACCCAAAAGGAGGACAGTGTTCTCAGCTCAGTCTGCTGGAGCCATCCCCCCAGGGGAAGCATATCTGGTTTTATAATTGAGGTCAGTGGGGAAATGGGCTTCACTTGGCAGCTGTTTAGGGGGTGGGGGATGGAGCTATTTCAGCAAGTGAAAGACAGCAGGGGGGGCTCCAGGCTGTCCCAGGGGGCTGAGGTCAGACCAGGACTAGGCTGGCCCCATCTCTTCGATGGACCTCCCAGTCTGATTCCTGCCCCGTTGCAAGAAGGCCTAATGAGGATTCGCTATTGTTAGGGGCTGCCAGGATGGGTCTCTCTGAGTAGCAAGAGTGGGGAGCCCTGGGCTCAGTCTCTGGGGAGGAGTTCGGTTGAGGGGCAGGAGGTGGCAGGGAGTCTCCTGGGTGCTAGTGAGAAGGGCCTTGTCTCTCGGGGGCCCAAGCTCACGCTTTTTGTCTGTCTGTCCCTCATGTTCCTGTCCACAGAACAACTCCTGGGGGAAGCAGTACTCCTACGCCCTCTTCAAGGCCATGAGCCACATGCTGTGCATCGGGTACGGGCGGCAGGCGCCCATGGGCATGTCTGACGTCTGGCTCACCATGCTCAGCATGATCGTGGGTGCCACCTGCTACGCCATGTTCATCGGCCACGCCACTGCCCTCATCCAGTCCCTGGACTCCTCCCGGCGCCAATACCAGGAAAAGGTAGGTTCAAGAGGCGTGTCTGCCCAGGGCTCTCAGGAGGACCTGCCCATCGGTCCTTTGCAAGAGGGAGCATGTGTGGCCAGTCAGTGACCCCAAGTGTCTAGCCCTGTACTTGAGACTTCCAGTGTGAGGGACAGAGCAAGGGGATACCTCCTAATGAGAATGACTTCAACTCCCTGTGCTGGGACCTGTCAGTCTCCTCTTATCTGTGTCCACCTCTCCTCCCTCCGGGAGTGATTGGGGGCTGTCTCTGCACTGAGGGACTGGTGCCCGTGGTGTTGCTAAGCCCAGCAGGCCCTTTTGGGGCCTCATCTTGCTTGGCCTCTGCCTCCCACTCCTTCTTGGCCTCTGCCTTGGTTTCCATGACCACATGCTCTGTTTCCTCCTGCCTCCCCAGCCTTCCTTCCTGCTTTCTTTTGCTGGCTTCTTCTCTTCTCTGCCCTCACATGGCGGCTGGGCCCCAAGCGCTCTGATCCTGCCAGGCTTCCTAGGTGTTATTGTTCTACCAGCCGCCCCCACACGCTCCGTGTCCATCTGCAGGCAGTGGGGCCTAATTATATAATCACCCCCACCTCACTGTCAGTCCCGGAGTGTTCCCCGGATGCATCCCTGGATCTCTGAGCCTCGTCGTGTCCAAAATCAGCACAACCTCACCGCCCTTCCGCTGCAAACCTCCACTCTTCCCCATCTCGCTAATGGGCACCAGGAGCCATGGCTGCCGCCTCTCATTAACGCCCACCTCAAAGTGGCATCCCCCTTCTCTCCATCGGAGCCGGCCTCTGTCCACCCTCGTCACCAGCTTCCCCCTCTCTCCAGGTCACTGCAGCAGCTTTCTAACCACAGTGACCAAGAGCTGTGGCCTCCAGTTGGGCTGCGCAGAGTCTCACTGAGGAGCTCTGTGAGCATGGGCAGGTCACTTCTCATCTCTGTGATCCTGTCCCCAACTGGAACATGGGACAGTATGAGGAGTTCTCTTGCAGGGGTTGTGAAGAGTAGTACGAGCCAAACCCCTAGCACTGTGTTCACGCAGCGTAGGCCATTCGACATTCATTAGCTAAGCAGCTCCTCTCTGCCACCCCGACTCCACTCTTCACACAGTAGAGGGGCATTTTAAAAAACATAGTCTGATTGTACTGTTCCTCTGCGTAAAACTCAGAGGCCAACTGCCAGTCCCAGCTGCTGTCCCCTGGCGGGGTTACTGACAGATGGCAGCCATTCGGGTGTGGAGGCCCAGGTCCTGCGACACTAAGAGGAGAGTCCAGGAGAGCCTGCAGACTCTGGGGAGGCAGAGGGAGGAGAAGATGGAAGAGCGTTCTAGGTCAGTAGTCATGGTGCACATGGGCAAAGGTATGTAGAAGAGCGGGAGGAGATCGGCCCGGCGGAACAAAGGGTTCCGGTCTAGGAGAGAGTGGGTGCCCAGCAAGAATTGGGTTACAAAGGTCAGGGCTTGACCCAGGCCCAGCGGAGGAGCAATCTGAGCCCAGCATCCAGACCCAGCCTGTGAACAGGGTCAGGGCTCAGTAAGCACAAGAGTCAGGCTCAGTGTGTGACCAGGGTTGAAGTTCAGCCTGAGACCAGAATCAGGAATTCATGTAGAAAATGTCCCAGGGTTTGCTGTAGAGCTGGAAAGAAGCTGCATGTGACTTCCCGTTTGATACTTTCTCTTATATCTTTGGGCTAATATTTCTTTAGGTCTTCTTGATTAACTCATAAATCTCTCTGAAATGTCTCACTTTCCCTCTGTCCCTACCACCATCTCTCTCCCTGGACCACTTCAGTAACCTTTAAATTCCCGCAAGTATAACCCCTCTCTCTCTGTTCACTGTGGGGGAATTCTCTAAAACACAGCCTTCACAGTGCCAGCCGCCTCCGCCCCCATAGCCAGCCAGGAAAGTGCTGCCCCCTGGGGCTTTGCACAACTTAGAGCGGGCAGAAGGCAGGCTCACTGGAAGAACTTTGGGGAGTGCCCTCCCCTTGGCATCTCTGTGGAGCTTTAATATCTAAGAACTGGCTCCCCTATTTGATTGTTCCTGAGACTATAGGGACTTCCCTTACTTCAATGTGGGAAGCATCTGTGCTACTGCCTACTCAAAACCTCCTTCCCAGTGGACCCCACACTCTACCTGCAATCCAGGGACAGTTGGAGCAAAGTCTGCCCTTCATTGCCCAGATGACACTTGGGTAGAGCCCTGGGACTTGGGTTCACAGAGCTCTTGCACCCGAACCTCAATCCAAGGTCCTGCTGCATCCTGTGTTTCCCTTGGGCTGGAGTGGCTCAATAAAATGACTGGGTGTCTGCTGAGCCCAGGTCTGCACACATCCTTGCTTCTGCCTCCAACTGTTCTGACCGGGGTAGCCCAGTCCTGCTGACTGTGCAGAAGCAAGATGTTCAGAAGAAACTTTATGTCCTTACTAGGCAGTTGGTCCTGTAACTGGGTTTCGGGCAGTCCCTACTATCCCCATCTCCATAGTATTGAGCAGTGAGGACCAGACACCGGTGCCTCCCAACCCCTCCCCCACCAGCCCCAAGCAGCGGGGAGTCAGGGCCATTGTTTTAGGCGCAGTGTGATTGCACCCGCTCCGAGGACCCCCATTGGCCAACAAAGTCCCAGGGTCAGAGCCGGCTCTGGTCACCAGTGGGGGCTGCCTGGTGGTGACCCCCGCTCCCTCCACGCTATCCCCAGTATAAGCAGGTGGAGCAGTACATGTCCTTCCACAAGCTCCCGCCTGACACCCGGCAGCGCATCCACGACTACTACGAGCACCGCTACCAGGGCAAGATGTTCGACGAGGAGAGCATCCTGGGCGAGCTGAGCGAGCCGCTGCGGGAGGTGAGCTTGCGGTGGCCCCGGGCGGGGACCCGGGGAGGGGGGCAGGCCTGGCAGGCAGGCAGCCCTCTTACCTGCTTCTTCCTGTGTCCCCGTCCGTGTCCCCACGGAGCAGGAGATCATCAACTTCAACTGCCGCAAGCTGGTGGCCTCCATGCCACTGTTTGCCAACGCGGACCCCAACTTCGTGACATCCATGCTGACCAAGCTGCGCTTCGAAGTCTTCCAGCCCGGGGATTACATCATCCGCGAAGGCACCATCGGCAAGAAGATGTACTTCATCCAGCACGGCGTGGTCAGCGTGCTGACCAAGGGCAACAAGGAGACCAAGCTGGCTGATGGCTCCTATTTTGGAGGTGAGGTGTCCACGGGGCCCTGGGGGTTCAGGGGGACCACTGCCAGGGAATAGGCTGGAGAGATAACCCCGAGGACAGAGCCACAGGGCCCTTTGTGGCTACAGCCTGGAGGCGGGCGTCTGTGAGCCCCAGTAGAGGAGTGCCTTAGTCCGTTGGTGTTCACCAAGTACTGCACTGGTGGCTTATACACCACGACGTTTCCTTCTCACAGCTCAGAGGCTGGAAGTCAGAGATCAGGGTGCCAGCACGGTCAGGTTCTGGCGAGGTCCCCTTGCCCGCTGCAGACTGCTGCCATCTTGCCGCGTCCTTGCAAGCCAGCCTCTCTCTGGCTTCTTATAATGGCACTACACTTACGAGGACTTCACACTCATGATGGGGTCAACTTCCAAAGCCCTGCCTCCATGTATCATCACCTCAAGATTAGGGTTTCAGTCCAGGGATTTGGGGGAAGGAAGGACCCAAGGCATTCAGTCCCTTTAGTCCCAGAGACCAGAAGCAGTTCCACATTCAGAGAGGGAGAGGCCAGAACCTAGCACAGCCACAGCCTGGGGAAGGGCCTTGTGAGCCCGTGAGGCTTCTGTACCCAGCAGTGGGGACCAGAATCAGGGTGGGACAGCCGGGCCTGGACAGCCTTGAACTCCCTACCCTGAATCACAACACCCCGACAGAGATCTGTCTGCTGACCCGGGGCCGGCGCACAGCCAGTGTGAGAGCTGACACCTACTGCCGCCTCTACTCTCTGAGCGTGGACAATTTCAATGAGGTGCTGGAGGAGTACCCCATGATGCGGCGGGCTTTCGAGACCGTGGCGCTAGACCGGCTGGACCGCATCGGTGAGGGGATGAGTGGGAGGCAAGGATGGCGGGAGGGCAGGTTCCCGGTTGTGCAACCCCCCCCACCCCCCACCCCCCCCCACCCCCCGCCTTCCCGCTCTGGTCTGAGCACCTGCCCTTGTTCTACGGCCTAGGCAAGAAGAACTCCATCCTCCTTCACAAAGTCCAGCACGACCTCAACTCAGGCGTCTTCAACTACCAGGAGAACGAGATCATCCAGCAGATCGTGCAGCATGACCGCGAGATGGCCCACTGTGCACACCGCGTCCAGGCGGCTGCCTCCGGCACCCCGACCCCCACACCCGTCATCTGGACCCCGCTGATCCAGGCGCCGCTGCAGGCTGCCGCTGCCACCACCTCTGTGGCTATCGCCCTCACCCACCACCCTCGCCTGCCAGCTGCCATCTTCCGCCCTCCCCCGGGGCCCGGGCTGGGCAACCTGGCTGCCGGGCAGACGCCGAAGCACCTGAAGCGGCTGCAGTCCCTGATCCCTTCCGCGCTGGGCTCCGCCTCGCCGGCCAGCAGCCCATCCCAGGTGGACACGCCATCTTCATCCTCATTCCACATCCAACAGCTGGCGGGATTCTCCGCACCTGCCGGACTGAGCCCTCTCTTGCCCTCGTCCAGCTCGTCCCCACCGCCTGGGGCCTGTGGCTCCCCGCCGGCCCCCACACCATCCACCGCTGCAGCTGCCACCGCCACGACCGGATTCAGCCACTTCCACAAGGCTCTGGGTGGCTCGCTGTCTTCGTCCGACTCCCCCCTGCTCACCCCGCTGCAGCCGGGTGCCCGCTCCCCACAGGCTGCCCAGCCGCCACCCCCTCTGCCGGGGGCCCGGGGAGGCCTGGGGCTCCTGGAGCACTTCCTGCCGCCCCCACCCTCGTCCAGGTCCCCGTCGTCGTCCAGCCCCGGGCAGCTGGGCCAGCCTCCCGGGGAGCTGTCCCCAGGCCTGGCCACTGGCCCAGCAAGTACACCAGAGACACCCCCACGGCAGCCTGAGCGGCCATCCTTCATGGCAGGGACCTCCCGGGCCACTTCCCCGATAGCCTGTACCCCCCGAGGAGGTCTCAGTCCTCCTGGCCACAGCCCAGGCCCCCCAAGAACTTTCCCAAGTGCCCCGCCCCGGGCCTCTGGCTCCCATGGTTCCTTACTCCTGCCGCCTGCGTCCAGCCCCCCTCCACCGCAGGTCCCGCAGCGCCGGGGCACGCCACCCCTCACGCCCGGCCGCCTCACCCAGGACCTCAAGCTCATCTCAGCCTCTCAGCCAGCCCTCCCCCAGGATGGGGCCCAGACTCTCCGAAGAGCCTCCCCGCACTCCTCAGGGGAGTCTGTGGCTGCCTTCCCACCCTTCCCCAGGGCTGGGGCTGGCGGCGGAAGCAGCGGGGGCCTCAGCACCCCTGGGAGGCCCCATGGTGCCATCCCCGGCCAGCATGTCACTCTGCCTCGGAAGACATCCTCAGGTTCTTTGCCACCCCCTCTCTCTTTGTTTGGGGCAAGAGCTGCCTCTTCTGGAGGGCCCCCTCTGACTGCTGCACCCCAGAGGGAACCTGGGGCCAGGGCTGAGCCAGTGCGCTCCAAACTGCCGTCTAATCTATGAGCCGGGCCCTCCCTCCCTCCTTCCCTCTTCTCTCTTCTTTTTTCTCCCTTTTCTTCTTTCAGGTTTAACTGTGATTAGGAGATATACCAATAACAAAAATAATTATCATAAAAACAAAACAAAAACACACCCCTCCAGAAAAACAAAAGACAGCAGAAAATAACCAGGTATTCTTAGAGCTATAGATTTTTGGTCACTTGCTTTTATAGACTATTTTAATACTCAGCACTAGAGGGAGGGAGGGAGGGAGGGAGGGGGGAGGGGGAGAAGAGCAGGCGAGGCTTGAAGGCAGGGGGAGTCTCTGGGCTTGAAGGCAGGGGTGGGGGTGACCCGTGTTTGGGGTTCCGAGAGCAGACCTATCATTGTATTTGTTTTAGAGCGAGAGCTACCACCAGCCCCTTAGCTGTGAACTTGGAGCCCCGCTCTGCTGGGGTCATCTTGTTCCCCTAGGAAGGGGCCGCTCTTGGGTGTATTCCTGGGGAGCCTCAGACGCCTGAGTTCTTGGGATAAATCGCAGTCAGGGCCCTGAGGGCCTTGTGTTTTTTCTACTGTAATCGTAGCAAGATATGTATATGAATATGTATATGTATGTAAGATGTGTATATGTATAGCTATGTAGTGCTCTATAGAGCCATGTAGATAGCGACTCACATGTGCACATGCGTGTGTGCGATCTAGTTTAACCCCATGTTGCCAGGACACCCAGGTCACCTTACATCCAGCAATCCGCCGCGGCCCGCAGGCTGGCACTGCAGGGTCTGGGGGAAGTACTCTCTACAGTCCTCAGGGCAGAGGACCCCCAGGACCTCGCAGCAGACCCCTCTTTCCCAAATCCAGTCCTAGCCTGACCCCTCACCACATGGAAGCAGAGGACTCTGGCTGAGCTTCCCCCTTCGCGGGGCCTCCAGCACACCCTGTTACCTCTGTGGTCCTCAGTTTCCCCAGCTGTACCGTGGGAGGCGAGGGAAACTATTACTTATTGAGTCTGCTCTGTGCCAAGCACTGGTTTTGCACTTTACCCACACTGACTCTTTTAGTTCCACAGACTGTGCGGTAGGTACTTTGATTCTCCCCATTTCACAGATGAGGAAAACAAGTTCTGGGTGATTTTTCCAGACTCATGTAAGTAGGAGTGGCAGAGCTGAGATGCAAATCTATGCCTGCCTCTGGCCAAAGCCTGCATTCCTTCCATCAGAAAACTGGGTTGCAGGGGCCTGAGTTTGATGGTCCCTAAGCTTGGTACAGAGGGAAGAGACCAGAGTTTGGCTGCAGTCAGGCTTGGTTTTGAATCTGAACCCTGCCATTTCTTAGCTGTGTGACCTTGGGCAAGTTATCTGACCTTTTTGAGTTTGTTACCTCATTTGTGAAATGAGAATAATTATGGTACTGCCTCCAGGATCTATGAGGACCAGATACGAAAAAGAATATATGTGAAATGTCCAGCCCAGCGCCTGGCACACAGCATAGTAGGTGCTCAATAAATCACATTTCTTCTGCCCCCTCCATATGCCCAGCCCATTACTCTAGCGAGTTGGGGTGAGAACCCAGGGAGCTTGGGCTGAGGGCTCCCAGACTTCAAATCTCAGGACAGGAGGTGACTGGGCCTCCTAAGGGCCCGAGGAAGGTGTGTGGACAGTGGTGGGCTTGAGCCAGGCCTTGAGATGTGGGAAGAGTTGAAGGTCGAAGGAAGGTAGGAAGCAGTGGGGAGTGGTGGGTGGCGGGATGGGCACGCAGTGGGGAGGCTCCTGAGGCGGATGTGGGAGGAGACCCACAGGGGAGGGTCCTGGGTCACAGGCAGAGGAGGCGAGCTCTGCTTGGTTCTGAAGGCAGCTAGGAGCCACAGCAGCTTCTTGAGTGGAGCCAGTGTGAAAGTATCTCAGATGCCTCCGGAGGCTCCATCTTCTTCCCCAACAGCGCCCTGGCAGAGACCTGAATAATGAGGGCTGCTTCTACCTTGACCATGCAGAATGCACCATGCCCCCAGCCAGAATGCTGGCAAGATCAGGTTGGGCCCTGACGTGGTGTGACACGGGCTGGTTTCCCCGCAGACCGGCTACGGAGAGCTGGAGACCACAGTCCAGGAGAGAGGGGCCGAAGGTCCTGGGACCCAGGACTAGAGGCTGCCCGGCCCTAGTCTCTACTGGGCTGGAAAAGACTCCTGGGGCCCAGAGAGTGCTCAGACCTGGAAGGACTTCAACAGCCTCAACCTAGGTTCTGTGTTTCCCCACCTCCCAGGCTCCAAGGGAGGCAGCTCAGAGATGACAGCAGGACTGGATCCAAACCCACAGTCTAGACTCGGAGGCGCAGGGTAGAGATGGAGGGTCTAGGGGCATAAGGAGTGAGGAGCCCCTTGCCATCAGGGCCTGGCCTAGCCACCCTCTTCTCTACTTACACACGTGAGCATTTTATAAAATCTTTGACCCAGCCTGGCTGCTCCTCAGAGACTGGACAGGCCAGGTCCAGTCAGTGGGCCCTCCCCTCTCCAATCCCCACAAGCAATTTTCAAATCTTCCACTTTTAAAACAGAAAACGGTAAATGTACCATGTTGTATATTTTATTTAAATAAAAAAAATTCCAGCAAATAGCTGCTTTTTTGTAGGGGACAGGGGTGGGGGTGGGGTGAGGTGAATGGGTATCCTGGAGTCTCGGGAACCCGGCTGTGGAGGGTGTGGGACAGGGTCCCTAGAATGCCCACGGGCACCTGTATGCAAACCCCTGCCCTCGAGAGTGGCATGGAGTTGTCCGTGGGAGTGTGAGCCTGGCTGTGGACACGGTGCACACCTGCTCACGGGCTGGGGCAGTCATTAATGAGGCTGGTGTGCATCTGCTGCTTTGAAGGGGAAAGGCAGAGATGGGGAGGCCTGAGACCCCGCCTCAGCCCCCATTCGCTGGAGGAGGAAGGCAGTGAATGTGTGTACCAACTCCATCCAGCTGGATGCAGTGCAGGGAGAGCCAGTCTTTGCGTGATCAGAACAAGCCCCCAGCAGCGGGATGCAGCTGGGGATACAGGTGACTAGGCTGGGGTGGGGAGGTGCGTTGGAGTGGCTGAGGGTGAGGCACAACTGCTTGGGTTCCTGCCTGGGTCGGGCCTCGCTGGAAGGAGTTGTGGCACCAATTCCCCACTCTGGTGCCGGTGGTGGGGGTGCTGAGCCTGGACTCCAGTGGCCTTTTCTGCCAACTATGGCAGCAGAGGGTCCTTGAAGGCCCTGGGGCCTTGCTGCATAGGGCAGGAGCCTGGGGCTGGGAGAGCGGAGTCCTCTGGCTCCCCTTGGCACCAGGAGTGCCATCTCACCCACCAGAGGAGGGGAAAGTCCTCAGAAAAGGGCAGGGAACCCGGCCTGCCGTTCCCCATCACTGCTTGCTGAGGCTGTTTCTGTGGTAACTGGCCTGGGAGTCCCGTTGCTAAGGAGGCAGCCGGCAGGCCCTGGTGTCCCCATGACAACTGCCCCCTGTGGCCAGGCAGTGGTGCTTCCTCCGGGACCCTGGGGCACAGCACAGGCGGGGCCAGGCTCAGCCACCACCTCTGCTCAGCTGGCCTTGGGCTGGGGGAAGCCTGTGTGGACAGCCAAGGGGGACAAAGCCTGAGGGGGTGGTGACAGCTGGGGATTAGCTGCAGGTCCCAACCAAACCAAGTGAAGCCAGTGACCACACCAATCACTTTCTTCTCTCTGATCCTTGACTCCAAAAGGACCTTAGTAAGTGCCTCCTGTATGCCAGCCCCCCCTGGGTGCATTCCCGTTACCTCATTCACACTCCCAACAACCCTACAAGGTCAGAATGAGCCTCAATTTTAGTGAATTTAAGGACACCGAGACTCAGGGTAGGAACTGAGCTGGGCATGCTGGTGCATGTCTGTAATTCCAGTACTTGGGAGGCTGAGACAGGAGGGTCCCAGGTTGGCGGCTAGTCTACAACTTAGGGAGAACCAGGGTTTAACTCTGAGGTAGAACACTCCTGAGTTCAATCCCCAGGACAGAGAGAGAGAGAGAAAGAGAGATATTTTATCTCACTTCAGTCAGCTAGGATGGACGGAGTCAGGATGCACTTTTAGGTTCTAGAGATTCAAACCCTCAGCCAGGCGTGGTGGCGCATGCTTGTAATTCCAGTACTTGGGAGGCTGAGACAGGAGGATCCAGGTTCGGGGCCAGCCTCAGCTACTTAGTGAGCCCCTCCACAACTTAGTGAGACCCTGTTTCAAAATAAAGAATAAAAAAATAGGGCTGGGGGTGTGGCTCAGAGGTAGATGCCCCTGGGTTCATCCCCAGTACTGGGGGGAAAACAACAACAACAAAACCCCTTCAAACCTTGTTCCTTTTCACTGGGAATGTAGCAAAGGCAGGGTGGTAGGAGCGGCGGTCCTGGGTGCATATTATCTGTAGAGAATTAAAAAATAAAACAAAAACAATAAAAATGACTTAAATGTCAGTTTGTTTTCCCTTATTGCCATATACCAGCAATTTTATCAATGTCAGTGATAAAGTACTCCTCTCCTCCTCCACCTTGAAATGCCCCCCTCATGCTCAGCCCAAGGGGACACCTGCTGTGCTGATGGCTGCCAGGAAGGTGGGAAGACCCAAGACTCCCCTTCTGCCTTGATGGGACTACACCAGACTAGAAATTTGGAAAGAAATCTTAGAGTTAATAAAGTCCCTCCCTTGCTCCAAGTCTCTTCCCGCTGTTCTCAGCCAGACTTCTTGAGAGTTGTTCCAACTCAGCACTCGCACTTCCTCCTCCCTGGAAGTGCTCTGGGCAAGGTCATCACAGCCTGCACGGGAACTTGGGCCGCTTCCCTCTCAGCAGGGCTGGAGCCCTGGTCAGAGCCCCCTCCTCAGGGCCCCCGTCCCCGTGCAGCCTGGCCTTTCAGCTCAGCCTCAGCTTTAAGGGCTCCTCTTTCTTCCAAAAGGTTGGTGCTTCTTGGGCCTCTGGCTTTGGCCCCTCTCCTACCACTTCTGTGCCCGTGGCTTCCGGCACCTGGAGGCAAAAGCCCCCCAGACCTTCCCTTCAGTCCAGGCCTCAGCCAGGGCCCCTCCTCCCCTTCCGGTCTCTCTTGAGCCTGCAGCTCTCAGTGTACCTGGGAACGTGTCCTCTCCAACCCATGCCCCTGGCTGACTTTGCTTCTTCAATTTTCTTTCTCTAGAAAGTGGAATATTTCATACAGAAGACGTATTATAGAAATAAGATATTAAGCCAGGTGAGGTGGCGTACGCTTGTAATTCCAGCCCTTGGGAGACTGAGACAGAAGGATCACAGGTTCGTGGCCAGCCTCAGCTACTTAGTGAGGCCCTTGGCAATTTAGTGAGACCCTTTTCAAAATAAAAAATAAAATAGGGCTGGGGGTGTAGCTTGGACGTAGAATGTCCCTAGGTTCTACCCCCAGTACTGCAAAAAAAAAAAAAAAAAAAAAAAAAAAAAAAAAAAAAAAAAGAAGATATTAAAGTAAGATAAATAGCCATTTATCCCTTGCTCAGATAAGAAATAAAACATAAGGAATAACTTTGAAGTGTCTCTGCCGTTGCCCAACATTGCCCAACTCCCGCCAAGGGAAACTACTCCTCTGAGTTTTATCATTTATCATTCCCTGACTTTTCATGGGCATTTACTACAGAAATAAACATGTCTAAACAAGGTATTCAGTTGATACCAAGGAGGGGAATGAGGATTGGAAGTAGTTCCCTTGTGGGGGGGAGGAGGATTTTCTCAATAATATTGCTTGGAATTGCTGACGCAGGGTGATAATAAAAATTCACGTGAGTTTTAGTTGGTTTTATTACTGTATTAAATTTCTTTACAAATAATGCATCTTTTTACTGCCTGCATAGGAGTGGGTCTTACCCCCTCCATCTTCATATGCCACTGAATATACATGTAATTTTAAACCTTCCATAAATGCTATCATGCTATATGTATTCATAGTTGTTTTTTTAAATCAATATTGTAATTTTGAGATCCAAATGATGCTTGCAACATAAGTTACTTCATTTTCATGGCTGTATAGCATTCCAGTTGTGAATACTCCACCATTTACATATGTATTCTGGAGGGGTACTTCAGTCAATTTCAGTTCTCACCATTATAAACACTGCTACCGCAAAGGTTCTTGCTTATGGCTCCTAATGAAGATGTGTAAGGTCTTTAGGCTTTATATCTAGGAGCAGAATAACTGAGCCATAGGGTAAATTAATCTTCACTTTACAAGATACTCAAGCTGTTTTAAGTAGCTCCAACAATTTCCATTCCCACCTGCAGTGTATGACAGTTCTTTTTTGTCTTCTTCATCTTCTTCTTTCTCTCTCTCTCTCTCTCTTTTATTGGCAGTTGAAACCAGGGGCATTTTACCTCCAAGCTACACCTCAGCCCTTTAAAAATTTTTTTAAAAATTTTGAGGCAGTGTCTAAGTTACTGAGGGTCTCGCTGAGTTGCTAAGGCTGGTCTTAAACCTTCAATCTTCTTGTCTTGACCTCCCAAGTACTGGAATTACAATCATGTGCGGCTGAAAGTTACTCTTCTTGCCGGTAACTGGAATCATTATGCTAGCTGTTTCAATTTTTCAAAAGCCCCAAATTTCAGTGATTTACCATAATAAAGACTTATTTCAGCTGCGTCCTGTCTGGGCCAGGCAGCCACTCTCCTTGCAGATAGGGACTGGAAGCCCTGGTCTCGTAGGTCCCTGTGGGAGGAGCAGAGACCAGCAGAGGAGGTGACGGTCCTTCTCTAGCATGGATTCACGTCACTTCCTATGATGTCCTTTTGTCACAGGGCGGGCAAAAGAGACTGGGGAGGTTGGGGGGGCAGCTGTCATATTTGCTGGGGATTAACTATCTTGGCCAATTCTTTCCATACAGTTTTATAATTTTCTTCATCAAGGTTTTTCCTTTTATTAGATTCCTTCCTAGTTCCATCTTTGTTGTTATAGCTACTTGTATCTGTTTCTTATTGAGGTATAAATTATATGTAACAGACAGTTCAATGAGATTTGACAAGCAGACACAGTCCTACAACCACTTTGAGGATTAGGACGTGGAACATCTCCATTGCTCCCCGGATCCCCTCATGTCCCTGTGCTGCAGTCTCCCCACTCCCAAACCTGACCCCGGTAATGCGGTTCCCCACTCCCAAACCTGACCCCGGTAATGCGGTTTTTCTGTTTTGTTTTTGTCACCAAGGTTTTTCTGTTTCTAGAATTTCATATAAGTGGAACCCTAACACAATTAGTCTGTGTCTCATTTCTTTAATTGAGCCTGATGTTTCTGAGCTCTATGTCATACTGAGCGGCAGTCCCTTGTATGGATATGTCCCAAGTCACTCATTCACCCATTGGTGGACAGTTGGGCTGTTTCCAGTTCTGAGTTATTGAGAATAAAGCTCCTATGAACATTAATGTTCAAGTCTTCATGTGAATGTGGATTTTCTTTTAAAAGTTTTTCTTTCAAATTGACAAATACTAATTTATTTATTATGTAGCATGATGTTTTGAAATATATATAGATATTGAAATGGCTAAATCTTTTCTCTTATTTTTTGTGGTGAAACCACTTGAAATCTACTCTCTTAGTGATTTTCAAGATGAATATAGGTTTTCATTGATTTTAAAGACCTAGGATGCTAGGTGTGGTGGCACACACCTGTAATCCCAGTACTTGGGAAGCTGAGATAGGAGGATCGCAGGTTCGTGGCCAGCCTTAGCTACTTAGTGAGAATCTGTTTCAAAATAAAGAATAAAAATTAGAGCTAGGGGTGTAACTCAGAAATAGAATGCCCCCAGTACTGAAAAAAAAAAGACCTAAAAGTAGTACTCCTGGGTTATATGATAAACACACACAACCTTTCTTATATATTTATTTATTTATTGGTACTAGGGATTGAACCCAGAGACATTCTACCTCTGAGCTAGACCTCTAGCCCTATTTAATTTTTTTATTTTGAAGCAGGGTCTTGTTAAGTTGCTGAGGGTCTCACTAAGTTGCTGTGACTGGTCTTGAATCTGCATTCTACTGTCTCAGCCTCTCAAATACTGGGATTACAGGTGTGCACCATCACACCTGGCTTAATAAGCATGTATTTAATTTTATGAGAAATGCTCAGTATTTTTTCCCCAAAGTTGGAACACTATTTTTTATTCCCATCAGTAATTATATGATAGTACTAGTTACTTCATATCCTTATAGCGCTTGGTATTGTCAGTCTTCTTACTCTTTAACCATTCAAGAGGACATGTGCTATATACAATCCTTAGGAAACTGAGACAGGAGAATTGCAGGTAAAAGGCCAGCCTTGGTGACTTAGCAAGACCCTGTTTCAAAAAAATAAAAAGTAAAATAAGGCTGGGGGTGTAGCTCAGAGGTAGAATGCCCCTGGGTTCAATCTTGATACTATAATCAATCAATCAATGAATAAATAAATAAATACAATTCAAAAAGAGCATGCATAATGTTAATTCCTGGTTTTAATTTGTATTTCCATAATGACCAAAGAAACTGAGAATCTTTTCAGGTATTTATTTGCTACCCATACATGCTCTTTGGTAAAGTGAAAGTGACTGTTCAATTTTTTTTTTTTTTTTTTTTTTTTTTTTGCGGTACCAGGGATTGAACCCAGGGGCATTCTACCTCCGAGCTACATCCCCCAGCCCTATTTTTTATTCTTTATTTTGAAACAGGGTCTCACTAAGTTGTGGAGGGCCTCACTAAGTAGCTGAGGCTGGCTGCAAACTCAGATCCTCCAGTCTCAGCCTCCCAAGTACTGGGATTACAAGCATGGGCCACCATGCCTGTCTTAAATCTTTGTTTTTATGAAGTCATTTGTTTCCTTATTACTGAGTTATGAATAATATATTCAAGATACAAGTCCTTTAAAAGATACATGTTTTGCAAATATTTTCTCTTAGTTTATGTCTTACCTTTTCAGTTTCTTTTTTTTCTATTTATTTTTTATAATAATTGGTGCATTGTAATCATACATCTTTGTTAGGTACAAGCTAATAAAGGCATATATGCACACATTTCTCATTTAACCCCTTCCCCAGTTCCCATCCCACTCCCTCGCCCTCCCTCCTTCTCAAGTTCAGTTTAGTGATTGACTTTAATATATTTGAAAGTACATCATGTGCATTAGGGTGTCCCCCTCCCCTGCCCATCCCCTTCAGTTAAGTCAACTTCTTTGCTTATCTAGGGTCTCTCCTTTTTCATCTAGAGTCCCTCTTATGCCCCATCTTCTCCCTAGCATCCACATATTAGGGAGAACATATGCTTTTTTACTCTTTGTGACTGACTAATCTCACTTAACATAATGTTTTCCAGTTCCATCCATTTCCCTGTAAATAACATGAGTTTGTTCTTCTTTATGGCTGAGTAAAATTCCATTGTGTACATATCCCATAGTTTTGTAAGCCATTCATCTGTTGATGGACATCTTGGCTGTTTCCATAGTTTGGCAATTGTGAATTGTGCAGCTATAAACATAGATACACACATAGTTTGGTTTCCATTCTTTTGGGTAGATACCCAGAAGCGGTATTGCTGGATCATATGGTAGGTTCATTTCCATTTGTCTGAGGATCCTCCATACTGTTTTCCAAAGTGGTTGCACTAATTTGCAATCCCACCAACAATGTATTAGGGTTCCCACTTCTCCACACCCTCACCAGCATTTGTTGTTGTTCGTGTTTTTGATGATTGCCATTCTGATTGAGGTTAGGTGAAATCTTAAGGTAGTTTTGATTTGCATCTCTCTGATTGCTAATGATGTAGCACATTTCCTCATATATTTATTGGCCATTTGTATTTCTTCTTTTGTGAAATGTCTATTTAGATCCTTTGCTCATTTTTTGATTGGGTTATTTGTTTTCTTAGCTGTGATTTTCTTGAGTTCTCTGTATATCCTAGATATTAGACCTCTATCAGAAGAGTAGCTGGCAAAATTTTTCTCCCACTCTGTGGGTTCTCTGATGAGGTTCTTGATAGTTTCCTTTGCTGCCCAGAAGCTCTTCAGGTTAATGCAATCCCATGTATTGATCTTCCTTTGAGTTGCTTGTGCTTTTGGGGTCTTGTTGAGAAAGTTTTTACCTGTGCCTATGTGTTCGAGTGTTGGTCCTATGCCCTCTTCAAGTAGCTGCAAGGTCTCTGGCCTAACTTCCAAGTCTTTGATCCACCTTGAGTTGACTCTTATGCAGGGTGAGAAAGTGGGGTTTATTTCCATTTTCCTGCATATGGGTAACCAGTTTTGCCAACACCATTTGTTAAAGAGGCTATCTTTTTTCCAGTGTATATTTTTGGCTCCTTTGTCAAAAATCAATTGACTGTAAGTGCATGGGTCTGTTTCTGAATCTTCTATTCTGCTCCATTGGTCTATGTGTCTGTTTTTGTGCCAATACCATGCTGTTTTTATTACTGTGGCTTTGTAGTAGAGTTTGAAGTCAGATATTGTGATACTTCCTGCATGGTTCTTGTTGCTAAGAACTACTTTGGCTATCCTGGGCTTTTTGTGTTCCAAATGAATTTAAGGACTGATTTTTCTATGTCTGTGAGGAGTGACCTTGGTAATTTCATGGGCATTGCATTGAATCTGTAGATCAGTTTTGGGAGGATGGCCATTTTGATGATATTTATTCTGCTTATCCAAGAGCATGGAAGATCTTTCCATCTTCTAAGGTCTTCATCAATTTCTTTTTTCAACTTTTTATAGTTTTCCTTATAGAGGTCTTTTACCTCTTTGATTAGGTTTATCCCTAAGTATTTTATTTTTGGGGGTGCTATTGTGAGTAGAATTGTTTTCTGGATTTCTTTTTCAGTGGATTTATGGTTGGCATACAGGAAAGCTTCTGGTTTTTAAGATCGATTTTGTATCCAGACACATTGCTGAATTTGTTGATCAGTTCTGTAAGTTTTTTGGTTGACTTTGTTGGATCTTCTAAGCATAGTATCATGTCATCTGGAAAAAGGGATAGTTTTAGTTCTTCTTTTCCTATTTTTACTCCTTTGATTCCTTTTCAGTTTCTTAACCATTTCCTTTAAGGAGTAAACATTTTAATTTTTCCCCAAGCATTTATTTTTTATTTTTATATTGGTGCTTATCAATTAGAATAGTGGGTTTCACTGTGGCATTTCCATACATGCATATACCATAATTTGATCAATTTCATTTCCCAATCCCCCTACTTCCCCTCCTCTCGTCCCTCCCCTGATCCCCTTCATTTGTTCTAATGATCTCCCTTCTACTTTCATAAGATTTCTCTTCTTTTTTTTCCCCTCTAGCTTCTACATATGAGAGAAAACACTTATCTTTCTGGGTCTGGCTTATTTCATTTAATATGATGCTCTCCAGTTCCATCCATTTCCCTGCAAATGACATAATTTCATTCTTCTTTATGGCTAAAAAAATTTTTTGAGATAGTTTCTCACCTTGCTGTCCAGGCTGGTCTTGAACTTGTGATCTTCCTGTTTTAGTCTCCTGAGTAACTAACAATTTAATTTTCATAATGTCCAACATCCAATTTTCTTTTAATGATTCATTCTTTTTGGCAAGGGAATTAAAATGGTACATTAGAAAAATAAATACTTATCCCCAAAGAAGGCAGTAACAGAGTGTCAAAAAACATAGGACACAGAGAAACTGGGCATGGTGGCAAACACTTGTAATCCCAGTACTTGGGAGGCTGAGACAAGAGGATCGCAGGTTCTCCGCCAGCCTCAGCTACTTAGGCCCTCTTCAACTTAGACACTGTTTAAAAAATAAGGAATAAAAAATAGGACTGGGGGTATAGCTCGGAGGTAGAGTGCCCCTGGGTTCAAATCAAAACAAAACAAAACATAAGACACAGAGAAAACAAATAGCAAGATGCCAGATATAAGTCATACCTTATCAATTATGTTAAATGAAAATGGGGTAAGCACTCAAATTTAAGACAGAAGTTGGAAGAATGAATAAAGAAAAAAAAAACCATTATCCAAATATATATTGTCTACAAGAGACACTGCGTATATAAGTATGTACGTATATTATACTGGATACTAAACCGAGGGGCCTTCTACCTCAGCTACACTCCCAGTCTTATTATTTTTTTTAATTTTGAAACAGATTTTCACTAAGTTGCTAATGGCCTCTAAGTTGCTGAAGGAGACCTTTTATATATTCCAAGGCATAAATAGGTTGAAAGTAAAAGGATGTGAAAAGATATACAATGTAAACATTAGCCCAAAGAGAGCTAAAGCACTATACTAAAACCAAAGTAGACTTTAAGGTAAAAATTATTACTAAAGACACACGACATTTGATAATGATAAAAGGTCAAACCCATCAGGAGGATTTAATGGTTATGAAAAGACACTAGCAACAGAGCCCCCAAATTCATGAAGTAAACTTGACATAATGACAGGGAGAAACAGACAAGTCAACTCAACAGCAATAGTCACAGAGACTTCACCACCCAATTCTCAGTAAGGGCTAGAACAACTACCTGAAGATCAGCAAGAAGATAGAAGGTCTGAACGACGTAAACCAACGATACCTACCAGGAGTCTCTGAAGACTCAACCACAGCAGAGTACACACTCCCCTCAAGGGTACACAAAGCGTTCTCTAAGACAAACCACGTATGGGCTAGACCACAACAGAAGTCTCAAGAGATATAAAAGGATCAAAATCAGATGATGTATGTTCTCTGACCATGCAGAATGAAATTAGAAATGAATAATGGAAAGATATTTGACAAAGCCACAAACGTAAAAATTACACAGCACATCTAAATGACCTTTGGGTCAAAGAAGAAATCACAAGTTGAGATAAATGAGAAGAACAACAATACAACACACTCCAAACATGGGAGGCAGCAGAAGTGATGCTCAGAAGGAAATGTGTAGCAATCATTTCTATATATTGATTCCATTTTTCTGGTTTTCTTTTAGGGCTATCCCCTACTTTCATTGGAGCAAAAATTTGTTTCTGTTTTTTGTTCTTTTTTCTTTTTTTTTTTTTTCATTTTTTCTCTTTTTTGTACTGGGACTTGAACCCAGGGGAATTCTTCCTCCAAGCTATATCCCAAGCTCTACTTTTTTTAATTTGAATTTTGAAATGGTCTTGCTAAGTTGCTGAGGGCCTCACTAAGTTGCTGAGGCCGGCCTCAAGTCTGAGATCCTCCTGTCTTAGCTTCCCAAATATTGGAAATACAGCCACCACACTCGGCTTCTTTGGAGCAAATTATTTAAAGGCCTTCTGTTGTAATTTATCCAGTACCTGAACTTTTTCTGTTTTTCAGATCTTGTTCAAGCAGCACTAGAAGAAATTGTTTCATTTCTTGGGTTTTGTTCTCAGGGTTCCTTGCTTGGTTACTCCCAACTTTCCAGTAGGGGTGGATACTGCTTCCTTCTCCAGATCTCTTGGCACTTTCCTGGGTGGAAGTGTATGTTAAGTGTCTGTCCCTCCTCTAGGCTGTGAACACACCACAGCAGAGACTGTCTTACTCACTTTCATTCACAGTGCCAGGCACAGAGCAGGCCCTCAGGAGCATTTGGAGATGATGAAGGACTCCCAGGCTCTTGGGGGAGGAAGACCCTTTCTTTTTTTTTTATATATAGAAATTTTTAATACTCTTCTGTCTTCTGCTTCACATGTCTGAGTTAACAAATGTTAACAGTTTGTTATATATCCCCGGATCCTCCTCTATATTCATAAAAGATACACAAATACACTCATATATGATATTTTTTAAATTTAAAAAATAAGTCCATGAAATAGAGTTCCATAGTTTACTTTCTTTACTTACTAATATATTGTTGACATCTTTCTAAGTTAATATATCTTACTCATTTTTATTTTTTAACCCTAATACATTGTTGGTGGGATTGCAAA
Source organism: Graphiurus murinus (assembly GCA_004027655.1). Taxonomy (NCBI): domain Eukaryota; kingdom Metazoa; phylum Chordata; class Mammalia; order Rodentia; family Gliridae; genus Graphiurus; species Graphiurus murinus. The sequence goes on from PVLC010000152.1 coordinate 95,396, forward strand.
TTAGTGCAACCACTTTGGAAAACAGTATGGAGGATCCTGAGACAAATGGGAATGAACCTACCATATGATCCAGTAATACCACTTCTGGGTATCTACCCAAAAGAATGGAAACCAAACTATCAGACCGATGCATGTGTATCTGCGTATAGGTGCACAATTCACAATTGCCAAACTATGGAAACAGCCAAGATGTCCATTGACAGATGAATGGATTACAAAACTATGGGATATGTATACAATAGAATTTTACTCAGCCATAAAGAACAAAATCATGTTATTTGCAGGGAAATGGATGGAACTGGAAAGCATTAAGTGAGAATAGTCAGTCACAAAAAGTAAAAAATCGTATGTTCTCCCTAATATGCAGATGCTAGGGAGAAGATGGGGCATAAGAGGGACTCCAGATGAAGGAGAAACCTTAGATGAGTAAAGAAGGTGACTTAACGGAAGGTGATGGGGGGCAGGAGGAACACCCTAATGCACACCATGTACTTTCACAAACATATCAAAGTCAATCACTAAACTGAACCTGAGGAGGGAGGGAGGAGAGGGAGTGGGGCAGGAATTGGGGAAGGGTTAAATGAGAAATGTGTGCATGGATGCCTTTACCAGCATGTACCTAACAAAGAAGAAGACCCTTTCTGAGTGGCCTCAAATATTCCTTCTCTCATATCATCTGCCTGCACTGAGGTCTTTGGCTTCAGTTCCAGACAGCTTTCCTCCTTTCTTTCTTTTTTGAGGGGGAGGTGTGGGTACTGAGGAGTAAACCCGGGTTGCTGCTCCACTGATCTGCGCCTCCGGCCCTTTAAATATTTTTGAGGAAGGATCTCACCAAGTTGCCCAGACTGGCCTTGAGCTTGAACTTGCCATCCTCCTGCCTCAGCCTCCTGAGTAGCTGGGATTACAGGCACAAGCCATAGCAGCCAGTCGGTTTTCCTTCTGTGTGTTAGTCTAGAATGTTCATCAGTGGGTTCTCCTGTCATTGCCTAGGCAACTCTGTCTATGGGAGCTGGATCCATCATTCTGCCATCAAGAATAAATTCTGGCCAGGCATGGTGGCACATGTTTGTAATCCCAGTACCTGGGAGAGTGAGACAGGAGGATTGCTGGTTTGAAGTCAGCCTCAGCAACTTAGTGAGGCTCTCAGCAACTTAGCAAGACCTTGTTTCCAAATAAAAAATAAAATAGGGCTGGGGATATAGCCTGAAGGTAGGAGGCCCTTGGGTTCCACTCCCAGTGCAAAAAACAAAAACAAACAAACAATATATATATATATATATATATATATATATATATATATATATATATATATATATATATATATATATATATATATATATATATATATTCTGGCTCTCCCTTTCCTCTTTCAGAAACCTATGAGCTGCCTAGAATACTCAGCAACACCTGGGTTTTGAGTTTACGATAGGAACCTACCTTCTTAACTCACTAGGACTGACCCCAACCTATGGTACCTGACTTGTTCAACCCAGCTCCACTCGGCCTACCATCCTCCTTGGGCATCCCAGAGATTTGGGGGTGGGTAGCACCACCTCACTCTCTGCACCGAAGGCCAGCAGCCAGCAGACCAGCACGTCCCCTGCAGCCTCTGCATTGCCTGCTGGGGGCTCAACATTTAATTCAACAAAGAGGGAAAGCTCAGGCCTGACACAGGATGGCTTGGGTGTGTCCTCCTTCAGGCATGCTGATGGCCACATGAAGTGGGCAGATTCCCAACTCTGCTGTTCCTCCTCCTCCCCCCAACAGAGCTGTCACCTCATGTCCTAGACTCAGCTCAGCCTTACCTTCTCTACCGGGCCTTCCTGAGAATACTCCCAGGGAGCATTAGGATCTTGTCAAATTCTCTCAGCACTGGGCCATGATGTATTAGTTACCTGATTTCAAGTCTTATCTTCCTCACGTGGCAAGCTCATTTAATGAAGACCTATATCACATGCTTGGCGCTGGGTTGGAGAATCCAAACACGAGCAGGGTTCCTTTCCTTAAGGAGGTCACTGTGTATTGGAGAAGATGGAGATAAGAACAAGAATGACCAGGGGACTTGATGGCTAGGCTGGATCTCTAAAGATGAACAGACATTTACTGGCAGAGAAAGCCAGTGTGGTGGTAAGATGGAAAGTGAGACACAGAGGAAATAATAGAGAGGCCAGGAGTCATGGTCATTCTACAAGGACTAGGGCCAAAAGGGGTCAAAGGGCAGGTCCAGTAGGAAAGAGGTGGACAGGGCCATGCTGAACTGTTCTGTAGGGCCAGTGAGGAGCTGTTGCATGATGTTGAGCAGGAGAGGGAGATACGGCAGATTCGAGTTAGAAAAGACACCTGGACAGTGCAGATTGCCAGTGAGACTGAGGCAGGGGTCCATTAGGGATTCGCCTAACAGACAAGGAGGTGCTCTGGGGACACCTGACAGGTGGAGCTGGCAGGATTTGCTGAGCAATGTGCTGTGGCATTGAGTAAAGAGCTTAGAATGGCCCCCAGACTTCCCCCTGGGGAGAGAGGCGAGCTGTTAATAAGCACCAGGCACCTAGCAACAAGGTGTTGGGCTCTGCTCCAGGACCCTGGGAGGAGGGTGTGGAAATGTATGACAACCTGGAACCAGCTGCCTCATAAAAATCTGGGTGAGGCCTGCTGGAGCCTATGTTTCTTTCTCTCTTCTTTCATGTGTGGTATTGGGGATTAAACCCAGGGTCTACCTTTGAGTCATACTCCCATCCCTATTTTTAATTTTGAAACAGGGTCTAAGTGGCTAAGGGTCTTGCTGAATTGCTGAGGCTGGCCTTGAACCTGTGATCTTCCTGTCTCAGCCTCCCTGGTACTAGGATTACAGGCAAGTATGCCACCACACATCACTGGAGCTCACATTTCTTGACTGTGAAAGGTCTCATGTCCTCCTTTCTGCCCCTTAGACTTCTGTGAATTCTCAGGTTTAGCTTCTTGTGGTCACTTTTGACTTTGTGCTCCTGGTTCCAGTGAGCCAGTCTAATTTATGGGTCACCTGCACCACGGCAGAAGCCCAGTCTGTCCACATTGGCCAGAGACATTTGGGGAGTGCCCCATAGCTCATGCAAGCCAGTCCTTGTCCATGTGGCAGGTTATACAAGGTTTGGGGAGTTGGAGGGCGTCTACTTCATAGAAGTATAAATAGCACTAAATCCTCTCTCAGATCTCATTTTAAAAAGTTCTTTGGGATGCCTCAAAGCCAGCTGCCATTCCAAATTCTTCTCTAAAGAGCAAGTGTTCCCACTTAACTGTCTGAGCTCAGCCCTAGACCTCATTTCCCAAATCCTTCACATTTCTAGTTGAGTAAAATGGCTCCTTGACCCAAACATCATTCACTAGGCTTAAGAGTAGTTGTGGCTTTAAATAGCACTTCCCCCCAACATTATATATCACAAACAATTTGAAGTATTTCCCTTCAGCTACTATGTCCTTCAACTACATCCCTGCGCCCGTATCTCTGGTGCTCCCCCTCTTGGTAGCTTGAAACCCAAGGAAACCTGTGGCCTGGGGTCTTTGTTTATTGCAAGCAGGTGATTGGGGTGGCTCCTCTTGGCTCACTGATTGTCTGTGTCCTGCCCACACCCCCATGGCCATCCACTTGGTGGCTTGTCTATTGCTCCTTGTGTCTGGATGATGCTCTCCACACCGGGTGGAGGGTGGCTGAAATTGGGAGGGGCTGAAGGACAGGTCAGGAGGCATTTCTTCTTCGTATATGGCTGTATCCACATTGCTTATTTGAGAATCAGTCTGGAAGATGTCCCTGTCTTAGTTTCCAGCATCAAGTCAGTCACTGTGGCATCAGCATTGTCTTTTAGAACTCTGCCAGGCAGATAGGTTGTTCTTTTAAGTTCAGCCCAGGAGGGTCCTGGCGCCAGAACATGAGGGACCCACTGAGATCCCTGCAAGGGCAGGAGGAGAGTGTGTGGGAAGCTTTCTAACACACTCCAGCCACGAGTCTACCCATCCAAGAGACAAACATCTGCTACTGTCAGAAACTGCCTCAGCACTAGGTATTTGGAAGGAGTGAGGAATTCCCTGGTCCCCACTGAGCCCACAGGCCTGTGGAGAATCAGATCCATTTCTGTAAAATGTGCCAAGAGCTCCACCTAGGGATGTGGAGGGGGCAGCACCAGTAGGTGCCGTGGTGGCTGAACAGGAGGGAAGTGGAGAAGGTATCCACGTGCAAAGACAAATTGTACCCTTTCATGGCTAGAGCAGCAGATGCATCAGGCCAGGTAATTTTGGACCTGGAGGATTCAGACACAAGCAGAGCAAGGTCTGGGAGCGCAGGCTTCCTTCTGAGCTATCAGGGCATTGCTTCTAGAAATGATGAGACTGGGGTTTCCTAAGTCCAGACTAGTGGCAGATGGACCACAGGGGCTGAGGGACACTGAACTCTGTCCCCATTCCTCAGTCTGTTAAAGCAGGTGGATGGCAGGGCACCTGCGGTTACTGTCTCCACTATTCTGTGGCCCAGATCCTGGCCATCGTGAGGAATTGTAAGAGTGAATGCAGTGGGAGGGTGAGGCAGCACCCCCCTCCCCATCAAGCACATGGGGGCGGTGGGCTGTGTGGGAAGGGCAGCCGTGCATGGCGGTCGAATGCACCATGAAGGTGGCACCTGGCCTCATACCAGAGTGGCTATACTTAGCTACCAGGTGCCACCTGCCATTCTGAAGGCTTCTCAGTTCCTGCAGAGCAGCAACTGGAGGGTGGGGACAATGACAGGACGTATCTTTGGGGCCGAGGGATGGTCACATACCTGGCTTGCCTGCCACTCCTCCCTGGGTCCCTCTTAGAACGTCTGACTTTATAGTTGTGAGGGCAATAGGGAAGACAATTAGAGGGTGAGAATTAGGGGCCCAAAAGTTGTTTAAGGAAAAAGGAAAATAACTATGTGACCAGACCAGAGTTTGATTGGATTAAAAAAGTGTATTGGAGTTCCAATACTAAATAAAAACATGAAGTTGTTTTTAAAAAGCCATAGAGTTTACAGCATCAACTACAGAAAAGGCCAAACAAATGTGTACAGAACCCAGCCCCAGCAGTCCTCCAGGCCCCTCCAGCAGGCAGCAAGGCAACAGACACATTTGATCCACATCCTCCTGAAGGAAGCTGCTGAGCAGCAGCTCAACTAGGACATGACAAGACACACAATGGTTTAGTTTCAAAAATCACAGGAAAATGTAAGAAAACGTATTAAATTATGAAAGGTACAATTCCTTTTTTAATTTTAAAAAATCCCCCAACTTTGAATACTTTATTTAAAAATAGGTCCCTCCCCTACCTCACCCCAATTCTGTGGCAGTATCCAGGTATGAAGGCCCTGAGGTAACAAAAGTGTCAGGGTTCATGGGAGGGAATGCCCTAAATACCAAGTGTGTTCTTTGGGCAAAAGGTAAGTCTGTCTGTGGGGAATCTAGCCCTCCTGATGGCCAGAATGCTCTGTCTGTTCTTTTCAGGATCAGCTGAAATGCACTGTTTTTCCAGAATTTTGCCTGGCACCGCCCTATGACCACAGCATGGCAGCAGGAGCTCAGCATTGCACTTTTCACTACCTCCCACCCCACCTTAAATACAAAGAGTTCATCTTGTAGAGAAAAAAAGGTGTAGTAGGACCTAAAAAGGACAAAATAACCCATGTTCAAAGGCTGGTGGCATCTCCATAGCCTGTGGGGCACCTGTAAGGCCCAGGCAGGGAGCAGGACCCTGGGGCAGGTGGGACCGGGACTCACTGGTGGTCCTAGCAGTCTTGCTGGGTACAGAACTCAAGCCTGATCTACCTTCTACAATGCCTTCTGAAGATCTGTTGGAAAGTAGGAGAAGATGCCTGGTGTGTGGGGGAATCCTGTATTTTCCATCATACATTCTTAATATTAAAAAAAGAACAAACCTCAGCTTCTTACCTTTTAAAGGAAAAGACCAAGAACTCTTTGCAAGGAAAAAGCTTGTGTGTGTGGCCAGCCTTCAGCATACCTTGGGCTTCCTGCCACCTTATTCTAACCAGGGCTTGGCTGAGCTGTTGAGATGGAGGGGACAGTGCCTCTGCTGACCCTATCTGTTGTCTCTGTCCCCTGCTACTTGCAGAACTATGTTCAGAAAGACGTGGGGAGGCTACTGGGCACTGAAGTTCCTGCCCTGCCTTGTCCTTGCTGATGCTCTTTTGAAGGGGTCCTGTGATGTGGAGGTGAGAGGTAGCCTGGCTGAGGACAGGCACAAGGGAAGCAGGAGTCTCATGTGGAAACAAAGCTCCTCGATGAACTTTCAATCTTCCCAAAGGAAATCTATGACAGCAGCAGGCATGGGTCTCTACCCTGTACTGATTTTCAGGAATAGGAGAGGGCCAGGCTTCGCTCTACATGGCATCACTCCTATAATTAGAAACACAGCACACTGGGGTCCTCCACACAGACATTCCCGTCAGGACAGGACAGGACCCAGACACCAGGGCCGCTAAATCCTCACACCCACCTATTGCACAGAAGAATTTTTAACCAGAATGAAACTCCAGTTGCAATGTGGTGATAATCAGACAGACATGCCAGGAAAGGACAATAAAGAAGATGCTTCCATTCTCTGCAGGCTTCTGGAAGAAAGTACAACGACTGCAACATTCACAGGACCTCAGCAGCCCCTCCACTTCCTATTCCCAACCCTCAGCCCCCCACCCCAATACTGAATCTGCACAGAAAGCAACAAACAAGTCTTTTCAATGTTACATTTCATTCAAATAGCTCTGTAATCTCACAGTGATGAGAGGAGAAAGTCAGGCCTTTAATAATTATAATAAAAAAATAATAAAAAAGCTTACAAACAGCAATGCAATATTTCCTCCCCCTCAAAGTGATGAATTAACAGCTGGTAGAGGATGCAATGTCTCAGAATTAAAAACAAAACCCAAAACAAGCCAACCCCTGGAACAACCCACACTGTCAATAACTTTCCATACATAACTGGAACAAGCAGTCAAATGTCAACCATTTGTGGAGAACACCACGACTTCCTTCGTTTTTGATAGTGTTTCTTTTTAAGGTAAAATAAAATAGGACACAAATAAAATTGTACATAAATGCCAATGTCTACACTCCATAAAGGTGATGCAGTTGCAGCACGAAGACACAGCCTGATCACAAAGTGAAATGCAGGTTGCACTTCTCGCCTCTTCCCTGGACACAAAATTTTGGCCCATGGTGCCCAGTCCTGCAGGGTATCAGCAGGCAAAAGGAAGCTGCCCTGACACAGGCATCTTCCAGGCTGACCAGGAGAAGGCAGGTGGCCGAGCCTGGAGCTTGCCCCAGGCGGGGCGCTGGCTGGTCTGCTGGCTCACTCTGTGTTCTCAAGTGCTGTCCTCTCGTACTCTGTACAATTCCTTGTTTTCAAGGCTAAGTTCCAATACTTCTAGACTTGAGCTTGGAGTCCTGTTCTGGTGAAGGCTGTCATGCTGTTGTGATGGCATTAAGATCCTTCATTAGTCCTTCCAGGTGGGCCATCTCTTTGGTCAGCTCATCTGGTTCATAGCTCTATGCAAAGGAGAACACTGTTACTGGGCATGATCTGAGGAGCTGTCTCGGAAGGAGAGCCCAAAGTGGGTCAGAGAATAGGTGGCCAGTGGTGAAACTGTACTAGAAGACTGGTCTACTAAACCCAACCTGGCTCAGAAGCATTAGAGGTCACTAAGATGTCATTTCTTGACATTGTACCATGCCTTTCTTCCAACACACACTCCCCAGGTCACAATGACCCAACAAGCCCATGGCCCTGCTACTTGCCCCATCTAGGTCTTTGCACAGCCAAGATGGTTAGGATGTCCCTGATCTCTGGGTCCAAGCTTTCCTCTTAGAGAATCCTATTTCTGAAAATGCAGAAACAGACATACTTATTGGGTTTTTTTTGGGGGGGGGGTACTGGGAATTGAGCCCAGTGGCACTCTACCACTGAACTACATAACTACATCCCTTATCCTTTTTATTTTTTGATATAGAGTCTTGCTAGGTTTCAGGGAGGTCCTTGAATTTATAGTCCTCCTGCCTTAGCCTCTGAGTAGCTTGGATTAGAGGTATGTACCACTGCACCTGGCTACTGGAGAGTAAAAGATCAAGGAAAGACCAGGTGAGTTTGTTTTGAGTGCGATCTCTCAGGCACCTTCTCCAGCATCCTACGTCAAAAAGGTCACAAAGCAGAACTGAGGGGTGAAAGAACATACACATGGTTCAAAGCAAGAAGAAAGGGCCAGGCAGAAGGGAGAGAATGGAGAGGAAAGTGTGTATACACGTGTGCGCAGGTGTGTGCGTGTGTGTTTGTGAAGGTAGACCAAACTCTCAACATACTCCTGGCTCAGTGGAGATGTTCAAAACATGACTAAAGAAATGAGTGAATCTGCTTCCCACCTCTGGGCTGTGAGGCCTGGGCCTGTACAGAGCAGCTTGATCAGCAAGCTTGCAGGCCTGGGCTGACGACCCCAAGAACTTACACTCTCAGAGTCTTCCAGCATCCTTGTGGTCTCCTGCACTTCAGGGGCACTGGGAACAACCACTGGCATAGGAGGCCGGCTCCTTCCTAAAGTCCCGATGGAGGCTGTCTTCACTGCATGAATGTGATGATTCAGAGCTGAGGGGAAAGGGTACCATCAGATTGTGGCCAAGGCTGCATTCCCAAACCTCATTAAGGAGTGTAATGCCCAAATGCTTGGAGTGAGGGATGTACAGTGCAGAGATCCTGCTCTGAAAAGTTACTAGAACCAGAGAAGAGGAAGAAGACAGCAAGAAATTCAGGAGGCCAGAGAAAATATTCCATTGGCTTTAAGAAAACTAGTATGCTAGTCCAGTGGTTCTCAAAATGTGGTAGTCCACAGAACCCTTGCAGAATGTCTGGGAGGTAAAAACTCTTCATAATACCAGTAAGATGTCATCTGCCTCTTTATAGTGCTGCCTTTGCACTGAAGGTACAAAAGCAAGAGTGGGTGAAACTACTAGAGTCTTAGCACGAATTAAGGCAATGGCACCAATCTGTCAAGTCATTCACTGACATGCACTTGTAGTTAAAACGAACGTAACATAAAATAAAGCCAGTTTCACTTAAGATCACTCTTAATGAAATGGCAAAAATTATTCTTCTATTAAATCTTGGCACTTGATTACACTTCTTTTAAATACCATATGTGACAAAATAGAAAGAATGCAGAAAGTATTTTTGCTATAGAGCAAGTATGATGCTATCTAAAGAAAAGCACTAGGAATGGACTGCAATGAACTGAATTGCTGTTCTTATCATGGAACACCACTGTTAGTTCAAAAACACTGACAAATGGGTCATTCAGACTTTTTCCAGAAATTTAATGAAGTGAGCCTTTCAATTCAAGGAAAACAATGGACATTGTTTATTGCCAATGATAAAATTCAAGCTTTCAGTGAAAATTACAATTTTGAAAAACATGAATCTGCCACCTGAGCTTGATAGTTTCTTAATACTTAAATACTTTGGTGGTATTAATGATTGTGTTTTCAGATACTGAATAAAAATGTATGAATATTGTAGGAGGTGCATAAGATAGTGAGCAAGCCAATATTTTCCATGTGACCCACATGTAGTGTTTCAGTGCTATGTATTGAAGATGTAACAAGGACTAATGGATTCTGATTGAAAGAACAGGGCATGAAGAGTTCATGGATATTGTTTTAGATCCCACACTACAAGAAAACCTTTAAGAAATTGCAACTTGTTGAATTTTTCTAGTTTCAAAAAAGAATATCCACAATTATCTGTAAAGGTTATACAGCTGGCAAAGGGAAGGGTATTTTTATATCTTTGAGGCCAGATTCTCTTCTTACACTTCAACAAAACAACATATTGCAACAGATTGAATACAGAAGTAGACAGAAGAACCCAGCTGTCTTCTATTAAGCCAGACATTTCAAAGAGTTCTGAAAGAAAATAAGACAATGACATCTTCTCACAACATTTTTTGAAAAGTAGTTATTTTTCATAGAAATATGCTATTTATCTTAACATAACAGACTGATCACTATTTTTTTTTTTTTTTTTGTGGTACTGGGGATTGAACTCAGGGGCGTTCTACCTCCGAGCTATCCCCCCAGCCCTATTTTTTATTCTTTATTTTGAAACAGGGTCTCACTAAGTTGTGGAGTGCCTCACTAAGTAGCTGAGGTTGGCCACGAACCTGGATCCTCCAGTCTCAGCCTCCCAAATGCTGGGATTACAAGCGTGTGCCACCACGCCCAGCTCTGATCACTATTTTTAAGTGAATGAAATATTTTAAAAGTTTCTTGGTTTAGCTGGGTGTGGTGGCGCACGCTTATAATCCCAGCATTCGGGAGGCGGAGACCGGAGGATCCGGGTTCACAGCCAGCCTCAGCTACCTAGTGAGGCACTCCACAACTTAGTGAGACTCGGTTTCAAAATAAAGAATAAAAAATAGGGCTGGGGGTATAGCTCGGAGGTAGAATGCCCCTGAGTTCAATCCCAAGTACAGAAAAAAAAAAAAAAAAAAAAAAAAAAAGTTTCTTGGTTTTAATTTCTAATATTTGATAAATATGGATAGATAGAACCCATGTGAAAAAAAGCTCCTTTGTGTTTGATAGTTTTTAAGATATCAACAGTAGACCAAGAAGGTTGAGAACCACACACTATTCTGAAATGAACTATCATAATAGACAGTGATGTGGAAGAGATAGGGAGACAAAGGGGCCTGGGTTTGTGGTTGAGCTCTGTGAACTCAGGCAAATGACCTCCTTTCTAAAAGAAGACTCCTCTCCCTTTCTGAAGTTCCTCCTCATTTCAACTACAGTCCTCCCTGGCCCTTCTCTAGCTTATAGGCATTTCATGGAGGAGGTGATTCTGGCAGGCTGGGCAGATTTGATCTCTTGCTCATACCCAACCCACTGGGTTTTACCACCAAGGGTTTTATACACAAAACACAATTCAAAAGGTCAGCGCTTGCTCTCCAAAACATTCTCTGGTTTGACCTGAATGGGACAATGAGACACTACCACTCTAAATTGCTAGGAAAAGTTCTAGAGGATATGTGCTTTGTTATTCCCCCAAAGAAGGGTGACCTTTGTCCCAAGCCTGAGCCAAAGGGTCTTTCAATGGTGCTGTTGTCCTCACTCACCTTGCTGGGATAGTAATGGTGTGCTTGGCAAAGCAGGGTCGTAGGTGGGAGGTCCAGGGGGTGGGACTGCTGGCACGGCAAAGCTCTTCAATGGGTGGGAAGGACGAACATGGGCTGTGGGGAGACTCTGGCCTGAATCTTCCTCTTGGGAGCTGGCCAAGTAAGAGGAGCTGGTAGCACCTTCAGGATCCTGATGATCAGTACAGCATGTTTGAGACGAGGAGGCTGGCATGGTGTCAGTGCTGGGGGTATTTCGAACAGATTCTATAGCAGGAAAGCCTAAATGTTAGCTTTTCTTTTTATTTTAGGGGGTACTCTAAACCAGTTTAACAAATACTTGGGATCAGTGCTAGTCCAAGGGAAGATGGATTAGAACCCCTGCCAAGACTGAGAACCGACTAACAGTTCCAAAAAATCCCAAACAATGCAATTTTTCATCTACACAGCTAAGTGGTCACAATTTTACAGATTTAAGTTTTTTTTTCAGTACTTAATATGGAGCACATAAAAAGGTTACTGAAACTATTAGTTTAATGTATAAGAATAAAAGAAAATTTAAAATTACACTCACTGATTGATAGTCGAAGAGCCTGGCTTTTCATAGACAACCATGTCTGGTCAGCAAGGCTGGCTGGGTACCTGATAGCAATCAGCTCTGCCAGCAAAGGGTGGTTGGTCACTGCAGGGGAGGCCAATGCCACTGGCCCCAGTGCTCAAGTGAGGAGGACAACCAAATAGCTCAGAGGTCTGTATGTAGCTTTAAGATTGTGTCAGGGTCTCAGTTGTGGCTCAGTGGTAAAGTGCTTGCCTAGCATGTGCTAGACCCTCAAGAGTTCAATCCCCAATATGGAAAAAGAAATCATGCCAAATGAAGGGTGTTTTGGTCCAGAGAAAGAAATAGGGGTAGACTAGCTTGGAAAAAGGAAGATTCAGAAAGAACATGGTAACAATCTCAAAGCATGTGAAAAAGGGTCAGAATTCTCCTGAAGGCAGCATGGTGGGGCAAGAAGAGCACTGGCTCTGGAGTCAGACACCTGCATTTCAGTCTTGGCATACTAGCTAGATGAATTTGGCAAATCACTCAATCTCTGACACTTAAGTTTCTTCCTCTACAAAACAGAAAGAATAATACATAATTCATTGAGGATCAAATGAAATGTATGAAAGGAGCTGAACACAGTGCCTGAATAATCAAGAAAGTTCTTTTTCTTGTGCTTACTCTATGCCAGGCACTATGCTACATGCTACACTCATTATTTCATTCATTCCTCACAGTAACTCGGAAGGCACTGGGAGGGTAAATACGCAGCAAGTCACCCATGGACATGGAAACCAGTGTGGCAGAATCTGAGTCCCTGTGTTCTGGCTCCTATGCTCAGGGTCTGAAGCATCACACAGTTACTGCCCTTCTCTGCCCCAGGCTATCTCTCCCTGCCCTGTGGGCAGCACCAAGGCCAAGGCACTACTTGAGAAAGGAAGACTTCATGGTATGAGCAGGGCAGATCATTATCCCACCTAGAAGACAGGTGTGGAGGGTACCAGCTTAGGCAACAGGCTGCACCAGGTAGCCTGAGGGCCTCTTCTGACTCCTAGTACTCAACCTTAAAAGCAATGCAATGAGCAATCTGCAGAAATCCAATAGGCTTCCCTGCCTTTGTGAGGTGGCAAAGAATGTCCCCTTGGGCTCTGAAGAGATAGGCCATGAGTGCTAACTCCTTAGCTTAAAGGTCTTGGGTCTTAGGAATGAGGGTGTACATGCCTCTCAAGTGTGCCTTGCTATAGTGACTCCTCCAGACCTTGCTTACTCCTGAGCCTCAAAAGGGTTGTGCTGAGGATATCATTTCTCAGCTTGCTCAAGCCAGTCATGGCTGGGGAGCTGCTGGCCATTGTCTGTGATACTGGCCCAGGTGGAAGCTGGTAAGGAAGAGAAGGGAGGGGGGAAAGAGGAAAGTGGTTTCAAGATCTGACCATGTCAGCAGATACTGGCAGATGTGGCAGGTCAGCTCTGGGTACAGAGGCCTCTTAACTAAGAGATGGTGGGAAAGGCGAGACAGGAAAACAGAGTTGCCCACATGAGTAACAGCACTGGCTGCTGCCACAGACCAGAGCCACTCTGTACAACAGTAAGGGGTACAAGCCACATTCTATTCCCCATGAGGCTGTTCCCAGATATTGTCCGATACTAAGCCTACTAGACACTAGGCTGTGACTAAAATGTCTGCTTTGGTGAGGGGCCTAATTCCTTAGTTCTCACTTGTTAAAGATGATAGCAAATTAATTTTCATTTGCAGTTCTAAACTGCAAATCTACAAAGTTTAGAGTGGCCAAGTGCTTGAACAACTGGAAAATGCTTTTCCTGTGTCATGCATCAGTGACACAATAAACGACCCTAGCGGGCACTGCCCAGCTAGGACAGAGTCCTGCCCAGCCCTAATATCCAGGGCTGTTGGCAACACTGAGCTCTAGAGATGCAAAGGAATGGGAAAGTAAATAGAACAAGAGAGCTGGGACTATTTCTAGACAGTGGCTCTATTTTTCAAATCCATCTTCAGTAAACTGATCACTTTAGTTTTACTTTCTTTTATTCCTAATCGTTTAAGCAAGGAATCCTTTAGTAAACAAACCATGACTTTTTTTCCTCTTCACTTTCTGCCTTAATCTATACAGAAAGGAAATTTTTCAACACTGACCTGCTTGGAAGAGGGCCTGGTGGGACCTGTCATGCTTCTTTAATTCCTAAACACCTTTTAGTTCAGGATGAGGGAGGAGGGAGCTAATCTGACTGGGAGAGCCTGTCATCTACTCAGGACCGTATCTGAGAGAGTGGGATTCCTCAGCCTTTAAAATTGAGGATTGGGCAAAAAACCTCCTTTCTAGAACAAATTTGGAGGGCTGCTTTCTGGTGCTCTGTTGTGTTTGAGACTATGTGAGGCAGACTTTGGTTTTCCATGCAACTGGCTGGAATCACTGTCTATCCTTGAAACCATTTTCCCTTAAAGGCATAATTCCAAACCTGGATTTGGAGGGAGATAGTAGGAAGGCCAAATTGAGACATGGATTTACATAGCATTTTCCAAACCAGATAATAGTTTTGGGAGCAGACAATGTTGGGGGTTATTAGGCATTCCTTGACAAAGCTTTGATCTTACTCTAGATACATTTATCACCAATCAAAAGTTAAGGAGATGGGAATGTTAAATCAAACTTCTAAGCATGGAGTTTTGAGGTTCTTTTAAAATGGATCTCACCTAAAATTTCCTTATTTCCTAGAACCACCAAAACTTGTTCTACCAGTAATATGATAATTATTAGTGGGTAAGTTTCAGATGATGCCGTATATATAAGAAGTTACTAGATTTGCAGTTTAGAACTGCAAATGAAAATTAATTTGCAATTAATGAGGAACAATAATATTAATTCCATTTATTGTCCCCTCACTTTCATTATTTCCTCAAAACTGTTTCATAATGCTGTTTCTTAAGAGTTTCAAACTGGGACATGTTTGTTTAGCAATGTATTTCTCTAGACACAATGCAGACTGTTATGCTAATATCCTCTCTTTTTTAGAGTTGTGCATCCCTTCTCAATTTGCATAACCCATTAGGCAACTTGAGGTTTAAAATAAGCACAAACTCGATATGGCTGGTGGCTCCATGGCCCCCTGGATACTGGTCTGACTTTGGTCTATGGGGAAGTGACCTGCCCCAGGACCTTCCCATTGCCAGGGTGACTGGGAGACAAAGGTGACAGCTGGCATCCACTCAAGAGTGTTTTCCTTTCAAATTGGAAGAGTAAGAAAATAAACAAACATGTTGGAAAAAATGAATTAAAATACACATTTGGGAACAAGAGATACTTATGTGATTTAAATTTCTGCTGTTTTTATTAAAATGGCACCTTACACTGAACACTTAAAACTTAGGGAGAAGGATGTGGTGAACTGTCCAGGAACAAATTTGAGTCAGTCACAGAAATGTTATGACAAATAAATAACACTGAAAAATTCTAAGTAGGGCAAGTGCTTCCCCATTTCCGCTTGCCAAGTCTTGGAAGCTTTTCACCTGAGCTCGATCCTCATCTCTCACCTGTGGAATTGGCCCTGTCTGAAAGGGACATGGATGTGCCAACGGGCCATGGGCTGCCCGGGTGGTAGAGATGACTGCGAGCTGGAGAAGCGAGGCTGCTGGAGTGGAAATGATGGTGAGGGTTATCGAGGGAATGGATGGGATGGGCACTAATCACAGCTGTGAATGAACACAAGACAGAGAAATGCTTAACATGCTTGCACAGACACACACAAATCACAGTTTAAGAGCAAAGTCACCCCCTTCCCACCTCCCATACAACCCAATCACTCCTTTGGCCTTTGGTGGCAGCTGGCAAGATTTGGATGAGCTATTGATTTTACATTTGTTTTAATAAATGAACACACTCCTATATATACATCTACATACGTACAGAAAAAGACTAAGAAATATATGCTAAAATGTTGACTGATTATTTTACAGAGTAGAGTGGTCAGGATTAAAAGAATTTATTTCTTTTGGCTTATCTGTATCTTCTGATTCTTCTATTACAAACATGGATTACATGGGTTATTAAAATATCTATTTGAATATGTCACCAAATATAAATCCATAAACAAACAAATAATGGCTTAGGTTTTTGTGATTTTTTGGGGGGGTCCTGCTAAAGGGATAGTAGTCTCTTCTCCTTTGAGTATAGTCTGAATTTATTCTAATTTTTACTTGCTGAAAGAGGCATGTAACAGTCTTAACAAATGAGTAGCTATTTAATCAGTTTTGATATCTTAGCAGGAGTGTAAATGAAATTCAGATCTAGTGCTAAGAGCACAGGCTACAGTCCTATAGCACCACCTCCTAGTGATTCCAGTTTGGGGGGTTGGCTACATTCATTTGCACTTTAAAATATAAAAGATCGTTCCTAATTTCTTCGTTCCTTACCACACTGGCTAAAAATTATTTACTGTATTTAGCTAAAGAACCAGAAGTTCCATGCAGAGATTCCACAAACAACTTTCTAATATTTAGCCTCTTTAATAAGGCTTCATGATCAATTTTAGAGATGTAAACAAACAAAAAAATCAGAGTTTGGGAATAACTTTTTCTTATATACTCCCTTAGAATAGCTGTAGAAACAGAATGTTTAAAACCAAGATAACCAGGTCTAACCTCCACCTCCCTCCCCAAACACGTAGGGTAGACTAGGAACACTGGGATTTCTTTTTTCCCCCCCGTAACCAAAGGCTTCATGAACTTTATGGTAAATCTTAATTAGCCCTTTGTACCCTATTAAAAAGCCTTCTGTTGCTAGGTCCAGATTTTTGTGAAGTGATTCAACGTTATTTTGGTGAAGAGAAATCCCAGACAACGAAGTAGATACATTTATCCCAGAGAAATCTCCTATCCTGACCATGTGCAAGCAAGCAGATGCATTTGGGTCCAACCTAGGACCCTGAAGCACCCCTGCCCCTCCACCACTCAAGGCCAGAGGAACAAAAAGGGAGCCTTCTGTCATGCACTGCTCTCAGGGACCATGAGGCTCCAGGACATCCATGGGAGTAAAAATACAACCCAGAAAAGATGGCTAAGGAAGGTTCTCAGGAGAGTCTGGAAGTCAGCATCCCCTCAGGAAGCAGTGTGTAGAAGGGAGATGCCACAGAGTCAGCATTTTCCAAATCCAGGCTGGGAGAGGGAATAAAATTCCTGATTTTGACTAAGGAGTGCACTCTAAAAGTGTTCTAGGAATAGAGGATTCCCCAAAACAAAAACAGAGTGGATTTTTAAAAGGGCATTTTCAAGCCGGGCGTGGTGGCACACGCTTGTAATCCCAGCATTCGGGAGACTGAGACCGGAGGATTCGGGTTCGAGGCCAGCCTCAGCTACCTAGTGAGGCACTCCACAACTTAGTGAGACCCGGTTTCAAAATAAAGAGTAAAAAATAGGGCTGAGGGTATAGCTTGGAGGTAGAACGCCCGAGTTCAATCCCTAGTACCACAAAAAAAAAAAAAAAAAAAGGGGCATTTTCAGTGTTTTCAAATAAGTAAATAAAAAGTAAAACATGAATGTGCCTGCCTAGAATATAGTAGACAATCAACAGCTATTAGCTGAATCTGAACTCAATACACAGCCTTGTACTGGACCTCTTTCCAATGCCAGCAAGCCCTTCCTGGTACTGCTCAGCCTTTGTAGAACAGGGTAGGTAGATAATGGGTGCACGGCCTCAGACCCATCCCAGGATCCAGAGCTCAGGGAATACTGACTTTAAAAAATAGTGTAGTCATGTGGGGTTTGAAAAGGTTCTCTCAAAACCTGAAGCCCACGAGGACATCTGGCCACCTGGTTTCAGATTCTTTAATTAAAAAATCCTAGCCGGGCGTGGTGGCGCACGCTTGTAATCCCAGCATTCGGGAGGCTGAGACCAGAGGATCCGGGTTCGCGGCCAGCCTCAGCTACCTAGTGAGGCACTCCGCAACTTAGTGAGACTCGGTTTCAAAATAAAGAATAAAAAATAGGGCTGGGGGTGTAGCTTGGAGTTCAATCCCCAGTACCGCAAAAAAAAAAAAAAAAAAAAAAAAAAAAAAAATCCTATACAATTATGCATATAACTTAAGCACCATTAAATAATAAAACAAAAGAATGATGTCAACTAGGATAACATCTTTTTCCCTTAATATACTAAAAGTAATAAATTTAGAAATACAGTCAAATTTTTTAAGTTTAAAAAGCTAGTTCAGATAGGAACTGAAGTCTTATACAAATGCAAACAAGTACGTAAACGACTATCTTCTTATAAGCAAAAAATAGCTGGGATAGATTAATTTACTCTTTTCAGGCATCTGTGTCTTTAAACCTAGGGGCCCTGTTCAGGTTACCTCTTTAAAGAGGAAAACCATGTTTTTTTTTTTTTTCCTACAAGCTTCCAAATGCAGGCCTTACTATCATGTACCCCAAGCATAAACTACTTTAAATAGAAATCACCTATCAGTGAATAGGGCCTTACTCTTTCAGAGCATTTTTTTTTTTTTTGCACTGCTGGGAAAATTCTTCCTCTGAACTACACTCCCAGCCCTTTTTAAAAACTTTTTATTTTGAAACAGGACCTCACTAAGTTGCTGAGAAGCTCGGTAGGTTTCCGAGGCTGGCTTTGAACCTGTGATCCTCTTGTCTCAGCCTTTCAAGTACTAGGAGTACAGGCGTGAGTCACCATGCCTGGCTTCAGAGTTGATTTTTAAGCCAGGCATGGTGGCACATGCCTGTAATTCCAGCTGCTCAGGAGGTTGAAGCAGGAGGATTGAAAACTTGTGGCCAACCTGGGCCACATAATGAGACTCTGTCTCAAACGAAAATAAAGGACTGCAGATGTAGTTCAGTGGTAGAGTTCTTACCTAGTATATACAAAGCCCAGGGTTCAAACCCCAGTATCACAAAAAATTTTTAAAAAGGAAAAAAAAAAAAAAAAAAACCCAAAAAACTGGTGTCTTACATGGTGTCTTACCGGTGTTTACATGTTACACTCTGTGTGTGTGTGTGAGCGCGCGCATGCGCACGCTGGTGGGGTGGGGTACACATCTACACATCTGCATGTTCAGAGGTTCTACCAGAAGGGTGGATGAGAGGAACTTTTCTAAGAAAAGGATGTTATGGTGCACCTCTTTGTATGTAGAACATCCACGGCTATTTATTTATTTATTTTTGCGGTACTGGGGATTGAACTCAGGGGCTATTTAAATCTCATCATTTCTTGGCCCAGAGATGGCTGAACACACCCTTAACTAGAAGTTCCATAGTGCCAGCTAGTCCGAAAGACTTCTCTATCTTGAAAAAAGACACTAAGAAGAGGTCATAGTAGTTCTAAAAAAAAGTTTGTTCCATAACTTTTTGATTTTTTATCATGATATGGAACTTATTTTGAATTACAAATATTATTAAAGGAGACTTGGCAACTTTTATGCTTATCAAAATGAGCCATGGGTGCTATAAGTCAGGCGTGGTGATGCATGCCTATAATCTTAGTACTTGAGAGGCTGAGACAGGAGGATCACAGGTTTAAGAGGTTTAAGGCCAGTCTCAGTAACTTAGACCCTATTTAAAAAAAAAAAAAAAAAAAAAAAAAAAAAAAAAAAAAAAAAAAAAAAAAAAAAAAAAAAAAAAAAAAAAAAAAAAATATATATATATATATATATATATATATAAATAAATGGCTGGGACTATAGCTTGGAGATAAAGTGCAATGTCCCTGGGTTCAATCTTCAGTACCAAACAAACAAACAAAAAACCAAAACCCAAAATAAAACAAAAACTATGCAATATAAACTACTAATTAAAAAATAAAAATGGTGTAAGGTGTTTATCAACATTGACTGTGTGTCAGGAAGCCTAAAGAAACTTGTGAATATGGCAAAGCTCTGTCCACCTCAAGGGACACTTCCACCAGTCTCCAAAGGAGATGTATGCTTTTAGGGAAAATGGATACTCTCCTATTCACAGGAGACTGCAGAAATTGTTTTTTTTTTTAGTTTATTTACCATAACTTAAAGATGTCAGTCTCAATATATAGACTGAGTCTGCAAAATATGGCAACTTTTGATACTTCTTCCTTCAAGGTGTTACAGTTTTCATAGATTATCTTTTATGTTAGGATCAAGTGAAGTAAAAGAAATCATTCATAATTGTTCCCTATCATGATGAGACAGGTCTGGCAGCACTGGGGAAAAGAGAAACTTTTACTTACGTTGGGGTGGCTGAGAGTCAAAGGGCATCATCATTTTTGGTCTCATCCCCCGCCTTCCAGCCAGTGTAGACATGCTGTCCTCTGATTCATGCCCTAGACATCAGATATGGAGGTTAGTTGCAAGTGTGAGCCCTAGCCCACTTGGCAGCCTCCCCAGTAAAATATTTCTAGTGGGGGATTTGAGACTCTGACCCAATGCAATGCAGGGGGCGGGGGGCAAGGCTTTGCATTAGAGAATCATGAGAATCTCTGATGAGGATCAGGGCAGATGACACAATGCTTGCCCACTATGTATCAGTGAAGTGCTGTAAGAACATTCAGACCAAGAACATTTTAAACACTGCAATAATAGCTGGAGTCCAAAGGAAGGGATGGAATGCAATGCAGACATAGAATAGGTGGCTCAAATGCTGAGTGAAGCCTGAAGAGAGATGTAAAAGATTATAAAGGTGTCCCTTATGGGTACAGAGACTCTCCCCTATAACAAGCTAGCTATTCGTTGTCAAATATTTATCACATCTGATGCACATCTCTTTAAACCTAACTTCTTGTAGGAATCACAAATTAAGGCAACCTTACAAAGTAGAAATGATTGAAATAAAAACAGTCTCCCAATTATTTGGGAAAAAAATCTGCATTGAAAATAGTACCTCTATATGAGTTCCGCCTTTGATGGATATTGCTATCCATTGAGTTGTCAACTGGTGTGATATCTTGAGAATTGCGAGGAATTGGAGTATCAGTCATAATGGGGTTTGGATCTGGAGACTTATCAATGGGTTTCAGCTCTAGTCTCTCGTGATGGATCCAGAGGTCTGGGGGTTTGACATCTTTGGAGTTCCCTTTGTACTTGTGGGAGCCATTCACTGATTTGCAGGCAGCTCGTTTCCTAGGCACAAAATTAAGAGAAGTTTTAAAAAAGTAATTCTTTTGCCGGGCGTGGTGGCGCACGCTTGTAATCCCAGCATTCGGGAGGCTGAGACCAGAGGATCCGGGTTCATGGCCAGCCTCAGCTACTTAGTGAGGCCCTCTGCAACTTGGTGAGACTCGGTTTCAAAAATAAAGAATAAAAAATAGGGCTGGGGGTATAGCTCGGAGGTAGAATGCCCCTGAGTTCAATCCCCAGTATCGTAAAAAATAAATAAATTTTAAAAAAGTAATTCTTTTGAACATATTTGTCAAAAAGCATGAGTGATTAAAACTGCCTTTCTGAAGGATGTTTTAAGCAAAGGCAGGAAAAACAAAAACAATAGGCAAGAAGTTATTTTTGGAAAGAGTACATGATACATCTCTACCTTGCCTACACATATTTAGAGACTGTACTGGGACATATTTGAATATTGCCTTGTGACTGTTTTTTTGAGCATTAAGAGATTAAGATAGGATTTTAAAATCAAATATTCTCTAAAGCAAAAGGTTCCTCTACAATTTTCTAATTGATAGAGAATGGACAACATTAAGTAAAAATGACACAATTAAGGCATTTGTGGGCATCATCTTTGGAAGAGTTAAGGTAGTTCTCACAGGACCAAGCTAGTTCCCTCAAAAAATGGAATATTCTAAGGGAGGCTGTCAATTCCCATTTAATCCCCCTTCTGCACTGGTTACCTTTCTGTTTCTCTGCTATGTTGTAAGAGGGGTCCCTTACCAGTACCATGCCTTATCTGGACCCTTTAGTCATCAGAATCATGAGCCTAATAAACCTCTTTGTAAAGTACCCAGCCTCAGATTAATACATAATCTGATGGCTTTTACCTTCTTCATGAAGAATCCCCAGTCATCTTTTAAGAATAAGGAGGTTAAAGGGAACGTGCTGAGAAAAAACGAGGGGTTAGAATCTCTAAATTATCTATTGACTTTGAGTTTTTAAGAGGACATAAATAGCTATCCTCTAAATGGGAGGTACGTTAGCTATTAGAGAGGAAGAAAAGCTCATGTAGATTTTGGAATGGTTGGTAAAACACTTAGAAAGCAGCTCACTGGAGAAAGGGGGAAGGGAAAGCCCTTTGAAAATGATATAACTATTTTAAACAAAGGGATCCAAATCTGTAGGTCTTGTAGATTCAAAAACAGCACAGAGTCTATTACCAACTCATTTTCTTAGCCTCAATCTGAAGACTGTCTTATTTTTATTTACTCTGAAATTTCCCAAAGTACTGAGGAATTCTCTGTCATTTCAGTTTTCAGATTCTATTCAATAGAGACCTCAAGATTTCTAAAACTGGATATAAAAGCAAATGTATAAAGAAAGATAAATGTGAAATGCCAAATAAAGAAGCTTACAGAAAAGTTTTAGAGTAAAAAAATGTAGTCTTTGAGGTTTTTAAGTGAAATATTTTTCCATAATCAAAAGTCGACAGGGAAAGTTACAAGAGGCAGTATTCAAGAGACATATAAAAGGAGCCCTCATTCTCTTGGAAAAGTGATGTAATGTAAGCTACGGGAAGCTTTTTTATTTAAACAGAAGAAAGAGATTTTTAAAATATCACATAACCTACAGAAAGACATAACATCATTATTAGTAGCAGTTACAGAGTAGCTTATACCTGTCCTTATATTGAAAACAAAATTATCACTATTAAATACATGCATTCTTGCCTTGGGAAGATCAAATCTGAAAGATAATCGTAAGCACAAACATGAATTTCTTTCATTTTTTTGGAGCAAACCCCCATCTTATAATATTTTAGGCTACTGCAACTAAAGTTGTTTTATCTCTATTGTGTTTTTGCTATTAGGGGTAACTTGGGAATCTCCTTTTTTTTTTCTTTTTGTATCTATCTTTTTTTCTTTTTTGTGAAACTGGGAATGGAACCCAGGGGCATTCTATCTCAGAGCTATACCCTCAGTCCTACTTTTTATTCTTTATTTTTAAACAATCTCACTAAGCTGCAGAGAGCCTCACTAAATAGCTGAGACTGGCTGTGAACCTGTGATCCTCCTCTCAGCCTCCCAAGTACTGGGATCTATCTTAATGGCCAGATATAGTAGTTGAATGTGATCTAGGGTCAAGAATTCTCTCAAATTTGAGAGTGTAGAATGTTGTCAAGTACTATAAAATTGAATCCGCATGCTACATGCTCTTAGACTGTAACAAGTCTCAAAATCTCACAGGAGTTCAGGATCAGCAGTCATTTGAGTTCTCTGAAACTGATGTGTTGATTATCAACAATCCTTTCTTGTTCATTAAAGCGACCCTTGCCCCCAAGCCCACTGTACTATTACTTTGTAAAAGTAATATTCCTAATTTTATGTTTATAATAAGAGGCTTATGGTCTTCTTCCACCTTGGCTGGCACTTGGCTTGACACAGCTTGTTGTAGGCCTGCCCCAAAACCCTAGCTTATTTGACTGGCTGTACGCATACATAGACAGTGCTCTAAGGGGACACCAGCAATGCTGGACAGCTCCCACTTTCCCCATCTCTTCTCTCTTTGGCTCTGAAACCTGGGAGGTTGAGCTAAATAAATTATATATACTTGGCAATCCTGGCCTTGGCTTCCAGGTGTGTTTGGTTGGTAAACAGAAGGTGCTGGTAAGAGACTGGAGGGTATGAACCATTTCTCCTCCTGCCTCTTCCTGCTGGGCAACATTCTTCTAGCTGCACAACGTTCCTGCCAGGAAGCCCTCTTCTATTGTTTCAGTACTCTGAAATAGCTCTCAGTTTAGGACTAAGCGTAATAGTGGCCAATTACTACTGCTGGCCCTTGAACAGCTGTCCAGTTTACCCTAACCCAACTATGACTCTGTAAACACCTTTTGAACATGCCACTTCTTTCTGCTAGGACTTTGATTGACACACATTTATAAGATGAACCAATTCCCACTTTCTTTTAAAATACAGCCACCTATCATTTACCATGGTACCTTTTGAGAAAAATATTTTTCTTTATATTTTATGTTTGTCTTCATAAGCTTTTTTTCTATTAAAAAACATAGGCTGAGTGCAATGGCACACATCTGTAATCTAGTACTTGGGAAGTTGAGACAAGAGGATCGCAGGTTTGAGGCCAGCCTTGGCAACTTAGTGAGACTCCGTATCAAGGTTGCAGGTGTAGCTCAGTGGTAGAGCACCCCTGTGTTTAATTCTTGGTACCACAAATGCACACAAAAAGTTTTACTTTTTAATTTTTTTGTAAAAACTAAGATACAAACACACACATTGGCCTAGGTCTACCGAGAGTTAAGATCATCCATATCATTGCCTTTCACCTCCACATCTTGTTCTATAGGAACATCTCAGGGGGAAATAACAAGCCTGGGCTGTCATCTCTTATGTCTTCTTCTGGAATCCCTCCTGAAGCATCTACCTGAGGTTCTTTAGGAGAAACATGTCCATGGTGGATTGCTTGGTTTGTTCTTTTTTCTTTTTAGACTTGCTTGTAAGTAGATAATGTATCATGAACATTCCTACTAATGAAAACCTTTCAATGTTGGGGTCCATCCTGTCAAACTTTAACAAGCTTGCTGAAGTCTGCAAAAGCTTCTGCTAAACTCTTCACTGTGAATTTTCTTGGGGATTCTTTTTCTTCTGCAGCTTTTTTTCTTGCTTCTTCTCCAACTATGTGTTTCACCAGATAGTAGGAATTTTTCAGCTCCATTATTATTGCTATTGTTATTATTATTAAGTTTGAACCTGAGGGCATTCTACCTTCAAACTACACCCCCGGATCTTTTTATTTTTTATTTTAAAACAAGGTCTTTCTAAGTTGCTGAGGCTGGCCTCCAACCTTCAGTCCTGTCTTGGTTTCTCAAGTACTGGCATGACAGAAGTGGACACTGCACTCGGCTCAGCTCCATTATAATCTTATGGGATCACCATCATAAAAGAGGTCCCTTGTTGAGCAAAACATCATTATGCAACATATAGCTATATTTAAAATTGCTTTTCATATCTTATATGTTTTAACTCTGCACCACTCTAAACACAGAACTCACACAGATGCAAAAAAAAAAACCAAAAAAAAAAAAAAAACCCCCAAAAACAAAATCTATGGGCTATCTTGGGGGTCCTTACTTTTTCTGGTGAGAGGTGGTACGCCGGGTGCAAAAGACAGCGATGATTACGACCACCACAATGGTGATGACGCCAACAGAAACAATGATGACCAGCAGCATATTACTGTCTAGAGGAGAGGTGGGGCTCCCATGAGGGCTGTTGCTGCCTGTACAAGGAAAATGGCACATCTGTTAGTTTGTTAGAGAATTTAAAAAACACATTCACCCACCCAACAGAACCATTCCAAGATCCTCCAGGTGAACTTCCTTTATAATACTCATCACCATGTTGTAAAAAGTGCCACATGAATGTGGCTATCTTCTCTAGATTGTGAGTTCCTAGGGAGCTGAAAGTCTACCCTATGTTGAGTGCTCAGCATAGAGACCTGCTCAGAGATGGTACTCAGTAAGAGCTGCTTCAACTATACTCAACGTTCAAGAGCTTTCAAATGGCCAGGCAAATAAAGAGTCTTGGCTCTCTGGTGTCTTACAGGGTATACAAATTCATCTTGAAAAGCACCATCTCTAAGTCATTTGGTTTTTGGCTTTCAAAACAATTTTTAAAATGTATACTCATACAAAAGTGTTCCCTAACACAGATGTCTGAGATTACAAATCAAATACTTGAAAAATAACATCTGTTTTTATATTTCTTCTTTTTGTGTGTGTGTGTTGGGGATCAAACTCAGGGAGTTATGCTAGCTAGGCAAGCACTCTACCACTGAGCTACATACCCAGCCCTCTCTGTCTTATGAAGGCACAATCCATATAGAGTTAATTTACTTATTAAACTTCAGGAAAAGTAGATATGCACATATGAATTATTTTGACAAATATTTATTGAGTGTGCCAGATACTAAGAATGCGACAGTGAACAACAAAGATGAGAATGTTTGGGGTTGGGGCTGGGGCAAACAATAAACAAATAAGAAATTACTAGCTAGTAATGGGTGCTATGAAACATAAAATAAAAGGAGGGGATATGACACTGAGTGACTAATTAATCTAATTAAGACTGAGTGGTTAAGAAATTTCTCTGAATCTAATGTGGGTAAATAACACCAGGAGGCCACTCTCTAGCTCTGTCCAAGTGGCTCAGAGGAGCACAGGACTCTGCCCCATGGTGTAAGTCTCTTTCCATGATAAAGAAGCTGGACCTAGAGACTGTACCTGCACATTCCCACAACTTCTCAGAGTCCTACTGATAGTGACCGAGGAGACAAACCATGTAAGAAACAGCCTCCTAGAATACTCAGTCTGGATCCTCAGTTTATTTTGCTTAAATCTGTTCTGCTATACTGATGAGTTTAAATTGAAGAAAGAAATTTTTGTTTGAGAAGATGGCATTTGAGCTGATATTTGAATGACAATATCCCAGCATAAAAAGACCTGAGGGAAGAACACTCCAGAGGGAGAGAACAGCCATGAGAGGACCCTGAGGTAGGGAAGGGCGAGCAGTGCTGTAAGCACAGACAGAGGCAAGTTAGAGGGAATGAAGTGAGGAGAAAAGTGACCAAGATGAGGCTGGAGAGACAGGCAGAGGACAGGTCGTTTAGGACCTCAAGAATTGATTCTTCTTCCTATTTTATCTATTTCCTCATTGCTTATAGGATGAGGTCCAGGCAGCTCTAAGTATTGCTGTCTTCCAATTCTTGAAACATTATTTCTTTGTTCCCACCTCATTTTTACGTTATGCATACTCACATCATACTAACAACAATGAATATTTGAGGTTTTTCCTTTTAGTTACTCTCTGTCTCATCATTCTAACCATCAGAACTATATAATAATGAGGTGAGCTGTCCTGCCAAGTAATGAACCTGGTTATTAGAAGTAGTTAAGAAGAGACGGTGTGGGATGTTGTATAAGAAATCCCTACCATGAGGAATAGTTTGAGAATCTGTGTTTTTAAAAATTCCTGAAGTGATTCTCATATACCGCCTGGCTTATAAATTTATGATCTAATCCAAACTTACACTCACTGTGGGAATCCCTTCTACAACACTGGATTAGCTGGCCTTCCAGCTTTGAATCTATGATTTTATAGATGACATCTAAGCACAGTGCTAAATCTGGGGCTGATTTAGAAGGGCTTAAGAGCTTATTCTTCTACACTTGGTTCAATCATTTTTATCCTTCATTTCTTAGAAAAAGGTAAGCAGACAGATAACTTAAACTGCACATACTGACCTTCAACAAAATAATGTTTTTGTATCTGGGAAAGACTACAAGACTGGGGCCAATAAAATGAACCTAACTATGTCAGAGTAGGGATTTACATAACCCTGTTATTAACAAGTGCTGAGCAGGGCAGTCACTGCAGATCAGAGCTCGGAGGGCTGGAGTATAGGAAGCAAGCAGAGGTAGAGGTAGTTTCTTTCTGCATCCAACAAAGATGAATTCTCACTTTACTGCATTTGACCTCTAATATATGAGCTGGACAAAAGTTTCTGTTTAAGATAGTGCAAGAATGAGCTGCCAGAGGGTGTATCAACGCTCCTACCTCAGACAATATTCCATGGTATTTCTTTATGCCTCATCTGGACTATCATAACAGCTTCCTAACTACTTTCCATTGACTTTGTACTCTTGGCCCTCAACTCTTTCTTCACTGTTATCACAGTAACAATAGTAGATACTGAATGAATGGAAGTCTTAGTGTACCAGTAGTGTTGGATAGATTATATATGTTATTTTTATGTGACAAAACTCAAATTTCTTAGCATTGCTAATTTGAGCTCTTGCCAGGCTGGTTTTAACCTACCTTTTCAACTCAGTCTCTGTCCTGTCTCTAGGCAGTGAGATTCCTGCAGAAAGCAGGTGTTCTCCATGCCTTTGCACATGCTATATTAGTGCTTCCTGGAATGTCCAACCACCTCCTTGACATTCAGCAATCTATGCATCCTTTAAGACCTGGATTAGAGATCACCTCTTCTACGAAGTTTTTCTTTTCTCTAATCAGGTAGTTTGCTACTCCTCCTCCTCCCAGAGCCTGCCACAAAGAATCTGAACCTTTAAAAATATGCATGCATGAGCCGGGCGTGGTGGCGCACGCTTGTAATCCCAGCATTCGGGAGGCTGAGACCGGAGGATCCGGGTTCGCGGGCAGCCTCAGCTACCTAGTGAGGCACTCCGCAATTTAGTGAGACTCGGTTTCAAAATAAAGAATAAAAAAAAATATGCATGCATGAAGGAATACGTAAGTGAAAGAAATGACAGGGGAATAATTACTTTTCTTATAGCCCTGATATATACTGTAAACTGTACAGAATATAACAAATATACCTAGAAGGAAAAACTTGAAGTGAAGCCTTAGAACTCAGAGCATAAAAATTTCTTGAAGCATGAAAGTTTGTCTGGTTCTCTTAAGAATGGACTAAGTATGAGCAGTGCCACTTTTGACTTAAATAGACAGCCAGAGATTAAGAGATTATTGTATTCCCATAATTAGATGACAAGTCTCTAGAGGACAGGGCCTTTCTCTTCCATTATGTCTCTTAAGCAGAGGTGAAAAGCCAGTAAGGGTCAATTCTGATAACCACTTTTGTGGATATTCTGCCACTCTGGATTCTCACATCAGGTATTTAACCTCCTACTTTGTAGGCTGCATACGATAGTGGAAAAAGCACAATCAGAGACCCTGGATGTCAGAATTAATGGGTAGCCTGAGGCACATTACTTCTACTGAGTGTGTCTGTCTTAGTGTCTCTGTCTGTGTCAGTTTGTCTGTCTGTCTCTGTCTCTCTCTCTCTTTGGTGGTAATGGGGACTGAAAATCCAGGGGTATTCTACCCCTGAGCTACACTCCCAGTCCTATTTTATTTTGAAACAGGGTCTCACTAAGTTGCTGAGGGACTCATTAAGTTGCTGAGGCTGTCTGTGAACCTGTGATCCTCCTGTCTCAGCCTCCCAAATACTGGGATTACCACCATGCCTAACTCTACTGAGTCTCTTAATGTATTAAATGGGAATAAAGGTACCTAGTCTGTTTCCCAGTGTTATGAGGACCAAATGTGACTTCATGTGTTAAAATGACTTAGAAATGGTGACTGAAGTTCTGTAGAGAGGGAGGTGTTACTAAATTAGAAAGCATCAATTCTTATGATGGTGAGAAGAGTGGGAAGAACTTTTCAAAATTCCCAAACTAAAACAGTACAGTAAGTAGTATTGGGAGAACTTGATTCAAAGTATTTCTTTGGCTTGTTTTGGGTGGTGGCTAATCCAACTACAGGGTTTATTTTTGAAAATTTAATTATTTTCTAGGGCCAATAGAGAAAGTCATTTGTTAAGAATTAATCTTTGTTGAATATGTGGGAAAACAATTTTATTTACAGATTCTGTATTTGCCACAAAATGCATAATGCTGGAGTTTTAAATAAAACAGGTTAACATGTAACAAGCTATCACTTGAACTTTACTAAAGACATTTTGAGATTTTAAAGCAAAACTACTTAACATCCAAGTGAGGCTCAAAAAGCTATAGGAAGTGCTTTACCACTCATTGGAGGTTTGTAGTCAGATCCTAGGTCTGGCAGCCGGCTTCCTTTTCCTGCAGACCCTGAGGCTGGAGCAAAAGAAATCATGTCAATAATGACCCAACATATTGGTGTGACAGTCCACAGCTAATGAATATTTTCTTAAAAAAATTTAAGTTTGTCTGAGAAAATGAAATAGCACATAAATAAGGGAAAGCAATCTGTATGTACAAAGAAAACTAAGGTATAGCTTTCTATGTAATGAGGCATCTGAAAGGCTGACACCTTTGTTCCATGTTGTGACCTGTCACTGTTGTTCAGGATGTAGGGACACATACTCAGAGGCCTTATGGCAGAAGTAGCCTCTTTTGTAAAAGGAATCAAGGAGATTGGTTAGCTTGATGTCTGCACTATAGAACTGTAATAGAACTGTACTTTTCCAAGGGACTCAACTATACTAAGCTGGCCTAGCAGGGGTCAGTATAATTTTGATTATCTTCTTGAATTCTAAGGTTGTCTTTCCATGTATAAAGTTAGCCTAAGCAGGAGCAGAAAGGTAAATGGAGGTTCAAAGTGGATTTTCAGTTTCTACTCTGCCACCTACAGAAATGGAAAAAAAAAAAAAAAAAAAAAACAGTCTTCCCTCTAGTTCCTTACAAAAAATGGTCTCCTAATCCATTATCACGGGACATTGTAAATGAGGCTGCTGGCTTCAGGCTTTGGCCACCCTAGCAGCAGGCCTTAGGAAATGCAAAAATCAGTTTTTCAAAAAAATTCTTATTCTTGGTCTTGATCCTTATTCTTTACACTTACAGGAAAAGCTCCTTGGGTAAAGCAAAAATATAGAGTCCTTCCCCAGTAAAGCAAAGGTATCCCTTGGTCCAGGGTTTGTTGCCAGAAAGCAGTATTAGGCTCCTCTCAAAAAGAGGCCTGAAAGAACTGCAAAGTATACGCTGCTGCTTGTTGCTAACAGAGCCCAGTACTTGAGTCTGCATTTCAATACTGGCTCCATCATATGTAACTGTTTGACTCGGAGGAAGTTAACTATTCTTTGAGGGCCTCAGTTCACTCATTGTAAAACAGGGCTAATGATGGTGTCTATACTTTACAAACAGTTGTGAGGATTAAATGGAAATTTAATTCCATAAAATAGTTTGAGCACTGCCTGATACACAATAAATGTTCAATAAATGTTAACTATTATTATTACAAGCATCATAATCTTCAGGGAAGACTATAATCTTTCCCATTACAGAGGTATAGAGCATAGAGCTTTAGCAAACACATAAATCAGTTATTTCTATAAATAAAACTTAGTCAGAAATGCATATACTAGGTGTGTTTCTGCAAAACATTTGAGCCAATGTCAAGTCCTTCTATAAATTATCAGACTGATTTCTGAAGCTGAAAACTCCCAAAAGAAAGTAACAAAATTTCTTGGACATCCAAAAGCACATATGCTAGACTTTAATTCAATCCCCAACCCCTTTTTTCATTGTCTATACTTAATACCTTAGCCTCTTACTTCTACTACTGTTATTTCCCACAAATGGCACACACTATGGTCAAGATTTCAACTGTTCTTATATGCTTTTCACTTTGACAAAATATAGTTGGTAGAGATGGCTTAGCATTTTAAGGTTCTTTATATTTAAGTGTACATGATTATCAGGCAGGATACATTCAAGCCAAACTACACAGAGCACTCCATCAGGTATCACATGCTTTGACAATTACTGGATGCTTTCTATTCCTGTAATTCCCCCAAATTTTCTTTTACATTTAAACTATGAACAAGAAATTGGAAAGATGAATCTAGCACCAACAATACTATCAGGTAAAGAACTTTAAATGCCCAGGGGTATGGTGCACTCTGGTGCAGTACCAACTGCACTCTGGCTTAAGTGAGAGAACAATGAGCACATTTATATTCTGTGCATATACATTGTAATTATTTTTATATTCTGATGCTTCCACATGTATGAAAAGTATTTTTGTAGTTTCCCTGGGGCACAGCATAAGACTCACTGAATACAAACACATGCCCAAAGCCCTGAAACTCAATACCTCAAATTCTGACTCTTCTTACATTAACCAAGATCCAAGAACCTTGTATTTCTAATATCTATTCTTAAATCGTAAAGAGCAATTATCAAATTTACTTTTAATGCTCCCAGTCTGGAAATCTAGCTTTAGTTGACTTTGCAGAGATAACAATCACCAAGTATAGCTATCCTTCCATTTTGGCAATTACAGTGAAAAGAATGCAGACTGATAAATGATTTCAAGAAAGTGACATCGAGGCTCATACTTCCTAAGTTTCCATATTAAATAGTTTTTAATCCTCTTTTTAAAATGATCAGATACACTTAAAAGAAGAAATGGGAAATAACTTTGAATTAACTTGTAACTGAGTCAACTAAGCACTCTTGGCCATGGGTAAATTACATAATTTAGTAGGATAAATTTGTAAGTTCTTTCTGGGGGAAGGGAAATAGGGTATTCATTGAATTTGATTACAACTTTTCACTTAGAGACACTAATAATTCTAAGTGCTACAAATACAAAAAAATATGATTTGTCTTGTTGTGAGTCATCATTGTTATACAACTTCAATATTTTAGTACAGAAGGAAGATAATCTGTTTATTCAGCTGTTTTCTTTTGTCAGTCTATTTAACTCTTAAGTAAATACCCCAGCTTTTCAGATACCCCAAGTGCCACAAACATGGACTCAACTCCACTTTGGCCAATAAATATGTGGTTTTTTAACACATGGTACTAATTTTCAGAAGAAAAAGAAAAAAGAAAACCGAAAAGCTAAATATAGGTCACAAAAGAGAGAAAAGGAAAGAGGCCACCTACTCATTTACCTTGATCATTAGGCATTTTATCAGAGGAGTCCGCTAACAGGCCAAGCACAGGGGAAGAAAAAACAAGAGCAAGGATCAAAAGCTTTGAAGATGGGACAGACAGAAGTTTTAAAGGAAAAAAATATCCCCCACAAACTCTCAAACAAATTGAGTCTTGCTTTTAGTGCTAACGTAAAAGAAATCCATATTTTTATAGATTTAGTTCCCAACTAAATTTTATTAGCCTAAGTTTACTTGGTTCAATATCATATATTCATGTTCTTATCTTGAGTTTTATGTAAAAGACCCTGTTTTAGTCTTTTGTTCTCCATAAAGGTCCACAAATAAGCCTTTTAAGCTAAGAGTCTGTATGTGTTGAAAGAGAACCATCCATCACAATAACATGCAGTATTACTTATCACATGTAACTGGCAAAAATGTTTACAGCATGGCAATTCACTTGCCCCAAATAGCCTAGAGCCAAAGTTCATTTGTATGTGACATGATTAGGCCAGGAACCTGGGGAACACTGATTTGGTGGTCAATGGATGGGGAAGGGATCTGTTGGGATATATCTTCACACTGTAGCTGACAAGCTCATCATTAGGACACGTAAGCACAGCCCCACTAAAGAGACATATAACAAAACCCTCAGCTCGGGAGCTTTACCTTTAGGTGTTCTGAATTGGACAGCTTCAGACATGGGCCCCATTCCTTTAGAGTTCCGGGCCTGGATTTTGAAGTAGTATGGTGTGTCTAGGGTTAATTCTTGAATCTGGTGAGTCAGCCTGTTTCCTACAACAGGCTCAATAACCCAGTCATGTATCTCCGCATTCACATCTGTACTGTAATATATAATGTAACCTGTACAAAAGAGTTGATGAGAAAAGAAATCTCATTCTTGTTTTTCTTTTTGTAATCAAGAAGTCAATAAATGCCTATTATATGCAATATTATAGTGCAATATTTGAATAATGAAAACCCAAGGGCCTACAATTAAAACAATACAGTTTTGAAAACCAGTAATGGCCTGACATGCTATTTTAGCTCTCATCAAAGTGATCTCCTAGGAGGAAAACTGGCAGATGGGCAGCAACCTCATTAAATTCTCCACATGTGGGGTGGGTGAAGCCATAATGAACTGTCACCAGATACTTCCACCAGGGGGCATGCAATCCCCATGTACGAGGCACGAAGCCTCACAAACACAAGTCTACCTGATCCAGACCATGCAAAAATGCAAAGCATTGCTACTGTTTTAAAAGATAAAGTAGAATGTAATCCAAGTCAAGGTATGCTTGATTATTTCATAGAAGAAACAAAGCCAAAACCTAAAAAAATGACATGAAGACCAGGATTTATAGGAAGGGATTCCTACTGAAAACTAAAAGGAAGATATTGCTAAGAAATACTTCCTGTTTCCTCAGGCCACTTTATTCACACTTGAGAAGGTAAACTACAGGTAAGATGGTTTAGAGTATATGTAGATTCCTTAGCCTACACCTACAGAGAGCGGAGGCCCCAAAGGGACTGATCAGCCTCCAAATTTCATCAGGGTTCACTCCTTGATAAGGATGAAGAGAGCATAATGTCCTCTCTACTGTTGAAAGTTTTCCTGGAAGTCCAAGAAAGAAATCCCAGGTCCTTTCAAAGGCCTAGGACAAGTCAAACTTTTTAATTGTAAGCATACAGAAACCTGAAGTAGCAGGCCTAGGGGGAGGGGGAAAGAATTGAAAATCTAGTAGGCTTTTTTAGGCTTCAAGATAAAAGAGCAGAATCTATATTTCTTAGGGATTGTCCTGTGGAATTAGGCAGGAATATACAACTCCATAGCTGGCCATCTAGGCAGTTTACAGCTATTCCACGGAAAATTAATAAAGTCACAGTTCAGCCAAGGCTGTCTAGTGCACTCCATCCCCATCAGACTTGTAGGCACTGTGAGGCAGAACCACCAGCTGGCCACTCATTTCTGTGCCACTGTGGGCAAACATCATACCCTCACCTCTAGTTTCAAGGACCATCATGACTCACATCACCCAACTCAGACTACAGATTCCTATTTTTCTTGACAACACAGTACTTGCTGGAACAGGGCACAAACATATACTCTAAACCATCTTACCTGTAATTTTGCCATTGGCTTCAGAAGGAGGCTGCCAGTTCACAATTATGGTCCTAGGCTTTCCCTCTTTACTTACAACGGTCACATCCTTGGGTGGAGAAGTAGGAACTACAAAATAATAATACTTTCAATAATTCCTTTCCATCTCAATATAATTAACCATTTCCTTAACTCTTTCCATTTGTAAGGTATAATAATTTTGTACAAGGTAAAAAAGAAAAGATGAAGCCTATGGGCTTCAAAGAGCTCATAGTATGTGTGTAAATAGTTCTAGTAAAATAATAATAATAATAATAATAATAATAATAATAATAATAATATGCAAAGTACCAAAGAGAAAATACCATAATGTGAGGATATAGAACTGACATCTCAGCTGGGGGTAAAGGATATAAAGGATTGTTAGGGAAAGCAAATAACATTTGTACCAAGTACCTGCTATATGCTAAGCAATGTACAAACAGTATCACAATATTTATGGCAACCTTGACAGGTGGCTCACACTGTCCCTGCTTTATAGGTCAGGACACCAAAAATGAGAGAAGTTATGTAATCTGCCCAAGATAACTTTCTCCCCCTTGATTTGGATTAGTTTTTAGGATATTTTTAAGGGTAAAATAGTTTTCTTTCACAATTGGTTCTTCAAACCAAATATGAATTTTAAAAGCACCATTTCCTCAAAGAAGAAATGATTTAAAAACTGACATTTTTTCATCTTAAGCTTACACTGAAAGTACACTGCCAACTATTAAGGTTACTGCTCCAAAGAAAAGTTTGTTTATGCAACAGGAAAATCTACAAAATTAAAACAACAGTTGTGTTTCCAAGTTATAGCTGAAAACTTCTCATGTAATAGTAGTTCTGGAAATGAGCAAATTAAGTGTATCTTAAATTTAATCTTCTCTTCCTAAAATACTGGGATTCTAGTATAAGATTCTAGGTGTAAGGAAGGAAGCCTGGTGACATGCAAACATCCTAAGGGAAAATACAAATTTCATATATTAGCTAATGGGTTGGAATTAAAAAAACAAGATATTCTTAAAACACTGGTGCCACACCTGGTGGCACACACCTATAATCCCAATACTTGGGAAGCTGAGACAGGAGGCTTACAGATTTGAGGTCAGCTTTGGCAACTCAATGAGGCCCTCAGCAACTTAGTGAGACTGTTTCAAAAATAAAAAATAAAACAAAATAGGGCTGGGGGTGTATTCCACACATAAAACACTCCTGGGTTCAATCCCCAGTACAACAAACAAAAAACCACTGGGAAAGAAAGCAAACTAAAGTCTATCTAAACTTTTGTGTATTATATTTTCAACTCTCCAAATCCAGCCCCCTTTCTGTAGGAATTCCAAACAACTATACAGAAGGGCCAAGCCCAGTTCATGGAGAATTCATTACTACAGTTTTTCAATACTCCTGTATTGGAGAAAAAGATATGGGGAGGCCAGCATAGACAGAGATTCACAATGGTTTACACATGTTCCCATACTAGGTAGGAATGTGCCAGGGGAAGTAGGGTTAAAAGTAAGAAAAAAGCAGACAGACTCTCAAACTGGGACAGCCAGCTCTATCCTTAATTTGCTTAGTTATCTTTTCTCTCTTGTGCCTACTTACAAATAAAAACCAAAAGGGTATTTCAGTGAAAGATTTTACAAAGCTACTGTTTTTCAAAGAAAGCTTTGGGGGAAGCTTTGGGGTCATCCAGTAGTGCTCAGGCTCTAGTAAGCATAGCTTGACAACTGCTTGTTCAAAGGCAGGGTGCTTCATTTCTTCAATCTCAATTTACCAGTAAAGCAGGATTAATGACAATAATCTCTTACATCTCTCTGATGCTTTATGATTTACCACGTGCTTTCCCATCTGTTCCTCATTTTACCTTACAATAACTCTATAAAAGTAGGAAGGGCAAGATTATCCCTCATTTACAGAATGGAAGAAACCAAGATTCAGTTGAATGACTTATGATCACATTGTTGGTAGATTGTTGACTTGGGATTGTGCAAGTTTCTTGTCCTGAGATTTAGTATGCTTTGTACTATATTATCCTGCTATTTGCTAATATTCTTGTACAGTGATGAAAAAGATTCATCAGTTAAAATAGCAAAGATAATCCCAAATGTAGCTGGTCACTGTGTTCTATAAATCTATCAACTCATGTACTCAATTCTTTCCTTGGGTAGGAAAAATAGGTGATGAGAAATTTGAGACTTGAAATGTGGCACAAATATTAGCATGGACTTCTACTAGTTTTCATATTTCATAAAGAGAAGAAATGCCATGTGACATGGGTTCTGACAACACATACCTAATTCAAAGGTGGTCCCATGGGCTGTCATACTCCATGTGCTTGATCTTCGACCTTTGGTCACCATTACAGAGAATTCATAGAGTGTATTTGGTTTCAAACCAGTCACCAAGTAACTTAGAGTTGTTGCATTTGCATTCTGGAAAAATATAAATAAGAACTTTAAAATTAGAAAATATCAATGATTATCTGTTTTCTCTCAGAGCAAATGTGTCAGTACCTTGTACTTGGTGTTTGCTGGGATGTTGGTTTTCCATCGCACTGTGTAGTACCGGGAGTCTGTAATCTTCTGGTGTTTGGGCAGTGAGTTGTCCGCCCATGTAATCCTTATGGTGTCATGACTCAGAATGGAAGCCTGAACTCCCACTGGTGGCATCATGGGAGTGGGATCTGGCACTGGAGTGTATGGAGCATTAATAACAAATAAATCAACTTCAGAAGTGTCTGGGTAAAAAGTAATTAAAGAAGGGAAGTGGCATTTAAACACAAACAAAAATAAAAGAAAAGGGAAATGCAGGGTAATATAATGGAATGAAAGATGAGAAATGGAGAAAAAGAAAGAAAACAGAGTTAATTATCCATTTAAAAGAACATTTCTACTTGTGTTCTTTCAGGAAAAATTTGTAGGGAAATGTTAAGAGAAGCAGTAATTAACTATATTTGTTACTACATCCTATAGGCATTTTAAAATGTGGTAATCTGGTGAATATATATACATATATATATTTGAATTTTCTTAAAATTATCTGAATATTCTAGCTCCTATCCAAAAAGGATCATGAAAAGTCAAGAACTGCTTTTAAAATCAAGAGTATAATTTCTGAACAAGCAGCATAAGGCTCATGATGTTTTGAAATTTCAGTAAATGTGGCTGGATGTTTGGGGCATGAACACTGGACATGTAAGGGTCCTACTCTCAAACCTGAGCCCTGAATGTAAGACAAAGGGTCAAATCCAGATCTACTGGTATCTTGGGTCTAGAGGCAGTATGACAACATGTCTCACAGCTGAATAAAGCAAAAGAACTCAAGGGCATTCCTCTTCCTCAAGGAAAAGTAAGCTGACATTATGCTGGATGATGATCACCTGTACCCTCTACAGGAAAGCCAGAGAACAACCAGTGATGAGTTCCCATCAGTTAAGGGAAATGCCATGGCTAGTATAGATCCAAGTGACACAGCTTTATAAACTTTAGAAATCAGAGAACTTATTTGATAGAAAAAAGTCTATACTCATGTGCTGTGTCCTATGCAATAGACACATTTTCTAAGTGTTACTGCAAAACAGAGGCCAGAATAACCACAAAAGTACCAGGACCGAGGACAGTACAGAAAGGTCCCTTTGGGCTTTCCCAACTCTCAGTTATGTTTTCTAAGTATATACATAATAACTTAAGTTTAGGTTTTAAAGTGGGTTTCCCACATAGATATGGTGACTAGTCTTTCCTATAATTCAAAATCTGAATGGAATAGGCTTTATGAATAATTGCCACACTAAATAGTCTCCTTGTGTGTATGTCCTGCACAAAAGACTGTCAGGACACATACCAATTAGTCACAGAAAATGCATCTTCAGGTGCAGAAATCATTAGAAATCTATTATATATATATATATATATATATATATATATATATATTTTTTTTTTTTTTTTTTTTTTTTTTTTTTTGTTTGTTTGGTTTTTAATCTGGGGCTTTTTCTCTCCCGGTTCTTCCCCCCCCCCTTTTTTTTTTTTTTTTTTTTTTTTTTTTTTTTTTTTTTTTTTTTTTTTTTTTTTTTTTTTTTTTTTTTTTTTTTTGCAGTACTGGGGATTGAACTCAGGGGCATTCTACCTCCGAGCTACACCCCCAGCCCTATTTTTTATTCTTTATTTTGAAACCGAGTCTCACTAAGTCGCGGAGTGCCTCACTAGGTAGCTGAGGCTGGTCTTGAACCCGGATCCTCCGGTCTCAGCCTCCCGAATGCTGGGATTACAAGCGTGCGCCACCACGCCCGGCTCTTATTCTTTATTTTGAAACCGAGTCTCACTAAGTTGCAGAGTGCCTCACTAGGTAGCTGAGGCTGGCCGCGAACCCGGATCCTCCGGTCTCAGCCTCCCGAATGCTGGGATTACAAGCGTGCGCCACCACGCCCGGCTCCTATTATATATATTTAAAAAAAATTTTTTTTACATGCACTAACTCTTGAAAGAGGTAACTAGGTTTTATGACTTAGGAACATTTCCTTGTGCATTTCTTGTCAGCAGAGTATATTTTTAAGCTACGTAAATTAATTTCAATTTTTTTTCTATTATAGCTTGATTTAAGAAAGCAGAAGATGGCTTATTTAAATATTTTTTGTCCTTATTTTTTCTTTTCTTGAATACTAAAGCTACTTCTATGAGAATTTGTAAATTGTAGGCATACAATAGCAGAAGACAGGACAGAACTATCAGACACATAGTCTGGTCTGACACAGAAGCTTAAAAAACAAAGGGACAGAGATTATCTTTT
This sequence comes from Graphiurus murinus, assembly GCA_004027655.1. Classification (NCBI taxonomy): domain Eukaryota; kingdom Metazoa; phylum Chordata; class Mammalia; order Rodentia; family Gliridae; genus Graphiurus; species Graphiurus murinus. The sequence goes on from PVLC010000152.1 coordinate 134,543, forward strand.
AATAAGAATATTGCTAAGTCTGTATTATTATGCAAAGCATCTGGAAGACATAGCAGACAACACTGACTCAAACTTCTTGTCAATAAATGGAAAAAAGCATTTCTGAAAAGAAATTCTTTGGTTTTCAGTAGTCTAAAAAATTTATGACTAATATATTCAATTAACATTCAGACCTAAATTAGCTATTTAGCTATAGAGATTTTACATTAAATGTACATTATTTTATTTTAGATATTTTAAGTAAATAATTAAAATAAAAATAATGCGTATTTGATCTCATAATAAATGTGGTCTGACTTCATATTCTTCATGTGAATATGAGGTTTATGAAAGGCACATAAAAGTAGTTTCCTAACCAACTGAGGTTACTAGTAAAACAAATGTTAGCTTCATCAATCACATATATTTATACCACACATATTTACTGCCACAAACAGTAACCTCTAAAGATTAAGTACTTTCATTTTTTGATTCATTTTAGTTATAACTAATATGGCCTGAAGGACAAAAAAAATCACTTTCATGACAGGCTTAATATTTTCCAACAAGCAAAACAAAAATTAACAACTTTCCCTCCCTCCCCCTGTCTCTTTTTTGGGTACTAGGGATTGAACCCGGGAACATTCTACCTCTGAGCTATATTCTCCAGCCCTAATTAATTTTTTTTTTTGAAACAAGGCCTCATTAAGTTGCAGAGGGCCTCACTAAGTTGGTGAGGCTGGCCTTAAACCTGTGATCCTCCTATCTCAGCCTCCTAAGTACTGGGGTTACAAGTGTGCACTACCATGCCTGGCTTGGAACTTACTATGTTGTAAGCTTATCTTTCCATTTGAAGTCTACACCCTAAATTTGCTATACATTTTTCCTTCCACAAATACCTACTGGGCAAACCTCATGCCAATATTCTATATAAGTTGCATGCAAAGGTGCTGACAACTGGAGATAGGATACTCTACCTGTATGAGGCCTGGTCACAGCACTCTCGTACAGGGGGATGCCTTCACCCACATTGTTAAATGCTTTCAGGGTAATCACATAGTGAGAGCTGGGATCTGAGAGAGAGAAACAAGTCAAAACAATTAAAAAAATCCCCATGATAGAATTTTAAAAATCCATGGGTGACTATGTATTATCTCAACCTCAAGGAATTCAAGAAAGATTTAAAAATTTTATATGAGATTATTTTAGTGTGTGAAGAGATGTAGATGGAAGCTCACACAGCACAGAAAAAACTGGCCGATCAAATTCCTGAAATTAGTCTCAGAAGTGGAGGTGACTGTGCCTGAATCCTTTCCTGGCCTAATATGGTTTAGTGATGTTCATTGTGTGGCACAGGGCATGGATGAAAATGAGTAAATAGGGTTTTCATGTATTAGAAGCCTATAGGTGAAGTTTGAAATTAAATTCTTTTCCTTCCCTGAAGCTCAGTGATTGGAATAGCCAAGCAGAAGATAAACTGAGTGACTGCTAAAATGTCCCCAACACTTCAATCCAGGACAATCAAATCTCAATTAGTCACATGCAGACTTGTTGATTAGGTAAGATATGGCTCAGGATTTAACTGGCTTGGAAGTGATTCTGCAATTCTACCTCCAAGATATATCCCCAGTCCTATTTTGTTTTTATTTTTAAACTGGGTCTCGCTAGGTTGATGAGGGTCTCACTACTCACCTTGAACTGGTGATCCTTCTGGGATTACAGGTATGTACCACCATGCCTGGCTGTGAAACACACTTTTTAGGGGATCATACAAAATGCGACCAGTAAGAATCAGAGAAAAGAGATGGGACACTGAATAGGTGGAATGACATTCACTCTTATTGGCTGAAGGAAATCAAGAAGATTCTAATTTATCACATTCCGGATCCAGGCAAGGGTTAGTACAGATATTTCAAAAGTCCAGTTTCAAAAATGAAGAACTAGCTGGGTGTGGTGGCGTACGCTTTTAATCCCAGTACTTGGGAGGCTGAGACTGGAGGATCCAGGTTTGTGGCCAGCCTCAGCTCAGGGAGACCCTGTTTCAAAATAAAGAATAAAAAATAGGATTGGGGATGTAGCTGGGAGGTAGAATGCCCCTGAGTTCAATCTCCAGTACTGCAAAAAAAAAAAAAAAAAAAAAAAAAAAGAACTGAGTTCCACTGAAGTGTTCCAAGGAGAGGAACTGACCTGTTATATTCACTTCTGGCATAGCTGGGCAGTTTTCCAAAGTGGCTATACCTCATGTGGCCTGTGCTGCTTCAATAGCTTAAAACAACTGCTTTGCTTGGTGACCCACCCACTCTCCAGATAATAATGGGCAATATATGGAGGTATCAGGTCTTCCAATGTCAGACAGAATTAACAACAAATGGAATCGATTAGACTTATTACTTGACTGGCAAGGAAAAAGTGGTTTGGACAACACAGTAAACAGGGATGTTAATCACTGAGACTGGGGATAGATATGGCAGAGCAATCATGATACATAAAATTCCAAGGCTTAATCTAGGCCCATTCTTCACTCTCTCCCAATGCACTCTCTCATTTGTTTTCCTAGTTTTGATTACTTTGTGCCATTAATTGCAAATACGTATCACTAATCCAGACCTTTCTTTCTTTTTTTTTGGTGGTACTGGGGATTGAACTCAGGGACATTTTACCTCCGAGCTACACCCCCAGTCCTATTTTTTTTTTTTTATTCTTTATTTTGAAACAGGGTCTCACTAAGTTGCGGAGGGCCTCACTAGCTAGCTGAGGCTGGCTGCCTCGAACCTGGATCCTCCGGTCTCAGCCTCCCAAATGGTGGGATTACAAGCGTGCACCACCACGCCTGGCTCAGACCTTTCTCTAAGCATGAAACTTCTATCTTCAATTGTAAGTCTGGCATCTTCTCTTGGATGTCTCAAATCCTTTTTTCTTCCTTCTACTTCAGACCTGCTCCAGTGTTCCCAAGTTCAATAAATGGAACTACCATGAATCTTGCTGCTTGAACCAGAAACACAGGAGTCCTAAGACCCCCCCCTCCAGGCAAATAATCAAGTCTTGATGATTCTTTCTCTCACCAGTGTTCCCTTGTTCCCTGTGCTCTATCTTTCCTGACCACCTCTCTGTTCACTGAGCAAGATATTTTCTTCCACCAATGTTCTCTATGCTGGCTGGGGACACATCCCACCCTTCCTCTGTATCTAAATAAGCCTATCCACCTGACAGGGCTCATCCTACACTGATTAGCCTCGCTAGTTACATAGTCTGTAACACCCCATTTCTCTTCCTCGGCACTGTGAACACTTTCAATTATTTTACAATTATATTATTTCTAATAAAACTCTGACCATGTCTGAGTCTCTGCTCTATCTCCAGCAGCAACTGGGATATTCAGGTGCTCATTATTTATTTGTTGATTGATCAATGGGTTAGAGGAAAAGATACTAACTTTAAATTTTAGAGAGAACACAGGAATCCAGAGAGAATCCAGGTGCAGACATCCATGTTTTTATGGATGTGACGCTTAGGGGAGGGTTATAATTTGATGAAGAGATGAATTCCTAAATGAACTCCTTCACTCCTGGCTTGCTCCTTTTACACAGTATTATATGCATTTTATATCTGATACATATAATTCAGGCTTATTTTACTTTATGCTAATGAATTTTGTCTTTGCTATTTCTCAATATACACTCTTTTCACTTAGAGTCTGTTTGCTTACTCTCTTCAGCACATGCAGTGCTTTTTCTCATCTCTATGTTTCAAACACTATCTGGCTCAATCTTTCAAGTCCACGTAAGTTCTTTCCTGATTGTTCTACTGTGCCTTGCTAGCTCTCCTCCTTTCTCTGAACATGGTTCACTTTAACATTTTGTTTCTTATGTTTTACTTTTGACATCAAGGCCCATGTCCTGTAAGAGCATTGCACAGGATTTTCATTTCAGTAGTTTCATAAAGGAAACAGTAGGAGGCTGATCATCACAAAGACATTTTTACTATGTAGCAAAGCTATAGTTTTGCTCTTCAATAAATGCCTTCTAAGACTGCTTCTGTGGAGAAGTACATTAGAGGGCAACTGTACTGTTTCTTCTTGGAAGGAAAAAGAGACTATTCTGCTTCTGAATAGATTTGAGTTGCTGCTTACTTTTTACCAGAAAAGATGAAGGTAACTCATTTGTCAGGCACTAATAAAAATAATTTTTAAAAAATGTTTACAAAGCAATGATTTGAATAAAAATTTCATCAGGGTAGATTCTTACTTAAAGGACAATTCTTTCAAAGAAAGATTTATAATGGTAATCCAATTTGGAAAATGACACCTATCCAAATAAACTCATTTATTATGAAATATAAATATTTTTGAAAAAAAAATTTTTTGGCGGTACTGGGGATGGAACTCAGGGGCATTCTACCTCCGAGCTACACCCCCCAGCCCTATTTTTTATTCTTTATTTTGAAACAGGGTCTCACTAAATTGCGGAATGCCTCACTAGGTAGCTGAGGCTGACCTCGAACCTGCGATCCTCCGGTCTCAGCCTCCCAAATGCTGGGATTACAAGTGTGCGCCACCACGTCCAGCTGAAAAATTTTTGCTTTTAAAATCAATCATGAGTTAGATGTAAGTAGCACATGAAAAAATACATACCCATTTCAGTGTATATTAATTTTTGACAAATTTATATACCTGTGTAATTATCAGTCCAAATAATTGTGTTCTTGTAGTCTATCCCCATCACTGCTGGTTCCACACAACCACTAACCTTACTTTTAACTACTGACAAGTTTTGCTTATTTTGTAATTTCACAAAAATGTAATAATAACACAGGGTGCAGTCTTTTGTGTTTGGCATAATGTTTTTGAAACTCATTTTTGTTGTGTGTATTGATAGCCAATTCCTTTTAATTACTAAGTAGTATTCCACTGCATGGATACAGCAAAATTTAGCATTTACTACAATTGATGGGAATGTGTATTACTTCCCCTTTTGAACTATTATAAATAAAGCTACTATGAACATTTTTGTTCAAGTCTTTATGTAGACATAGGTTTTATATCTTGTGGTTTAAACATCTCGGAATGAGATTGCTTGATTGTATGGTTAACTTTATAAGAAACCTTCAATATAATTATTGTCTACTCATATATCTTCTTTGGCATAATGTCTGTCCAAATATTTTATCTACTTTTTTTTATTGGGTTTGCTTCTTATTGAATTGTGTTTTCATCTACTGTAAACTTAAGTTCTTTGCCAGGTATTTAAACGGCAGACATATTCTCCAAGCTGGTGGCTCATCTTTTTTATTGGTATCATTTTTTAAGTATACTTTTATTGGTGCATTGTGGTCTCATATCATAATGTTGTTTAGAGTGATAAGAGACATACACGCACACAGCATCTTTCCAAAAGTAAATCATGAAAATTTTTTTCCCTATGTTTTCTTCTAGAAGTTGTATAATTTTAGCTCTTGCATTTAGATCTGTTTTTTGTGTTTGGTGTAAGATATCTCATACAGATATCCAATCATTCCCACACTACTTGTTAAGAAAACTAGCCTTTCCTCACCAAATTATCTCAGTACCTGTGTCAAAAGCCAACTGATCATATACATATGGCTCTATTCCTGGGCTTTATACTGTTCCATTATCTGTACTATACCTTTATACCAATACCACATAATATCTCCATTATTGTAGCTTAATAAGTTATCATGAAATAAAGTAGTATATGTCCTCTAACTTGATTAACTTTTCCAAAAGAATTTGGCTATTAATGTTTCTTACTTTTTCATGTAACTTTTAGAATCAGCTTATCAATTTCCATAAAAAAGCCTACAGAAGCTGTGCGTGGCATGGTGGCGCATGCTTGTAATACCAGTACTTGAGAGGCTGAGACTGGAGGATCTGGGTTCGCAGCCAGCCTCAGCTACTTAGTGAGGCCCTCTGCAACTTAGTGAGACCCTGTTTCAAAATAAAGAATAAAAAATAGGGCTGGGGGTATAGCTAGGAGGTAGAATGCCCCGGGTTCAATTCTTAGTACTGGGGAAAAAAAAAAAAAAAAGCCTACAGATTTTCTTAGATTTGCTGGGGAAGAACTATCACCTTAGTAATATTGTCTTATAATTGATAAGCATGGAATCTCCACAGACATCTTCTTTAGTATCTCTAAGCAATGCCTTTCCAGTTTTCAGCATACAGATGTTTCACATATTCTAAATCTTACTCAAAAGTATTTCATATTTGTATGCTATTGTGAGGGTATTATTATTTTAATTCCAATTTCCAATTGTTTATTGATAGTATATGAAATTACAAATGCTTTTATATTGTCTTTGTATCTTATGACCTTCCTTAGCTCACTTATAATTTTAGTCGCCTTTTTGTAGATTCCCCAAAATTTTCTACTTTAGCAACAATGGGTATGTAGAATTCTCAGATATTTGTTTCTAAATATCACTTTCCATAAAAAAAATCAGGGTTCCTTAAAAAAATGGCCAATTCTGCAGCTGAGTGGAAACATATCAGATGACCCTGGAACATCTTACTATGTCAAAAAGAAAAGTGCAACAGAAAGAAGGAAAAGTATCAAATGGACATAGGAACTACTGGCCATTCGCTCTCTGTGGGGACAAAAGAAAGACCTTCTTTATTATAGAATGCTGGCAAACATGGAAGAAATATGGAATTAGAAAATCACCAATTGGAGGTGGGTGTGGTGGCGCATGCTTGTAATCCCAGCATTCGGGAGGCTGAGACCAGAGGATCCAGGTTCGCGGCCAGCCTCAGCTACCTAGTGAGGCACTCCACAACTTAGTGAGACCCGGTTTCAAAATAAAGAATAAAAAATAGGGCTGGGGGTATAGCTCGGAGGTAGAACGCCCCTGAGTTCAATCCCTAGTACCGCAAAAAAAGAAAATCACCAATTGGGAAACACCAGAGAAATAACTATTACTATAGATGCTAACACTAGTGAGTTAAAGTTTGATAAGAAACAGGGTAGCCGGGCGTGGTGGCGCACGGTTGTAATCCCAGCATTTGGGAGGCTGAGACCGGAGGATCCAGGTTCGCGGCCAGCCTTAGCTACCTAGTGAGGCACGCCGCAACTTAGTGAGACCCAGTTTCAAAATAAAGAATAAAAAACAGGGCTGGGAGTATAGCTCGGAGGTAGAATGCCCCTGAGTTCAATCCCCAGTACCGCAAAAAAAAAAAAAAAAAAGAGAAACAGGGTCTTTATAAAGACTCAAGGCATCTCCTACAGAATATGTATTAATTATAAAGGAAAATATAATTTCAGAAGTAGGAACATGTGGCAGATACTATTTTAACCTAGTGATTAAAGCAATAAGACTATCATGTACCTCCCAACACTTCTATGCTACTCCTTTCAAAATGTATAACCTGAATGTAATGAAGAAATGTTAGACAAATTTAAACTGAGAGATATTTTACAAAATATAAATGGCCTATACTTTTTAAAAATGTCAGGCATCAAAGTCAAGAAAAATTGCTGGGCACGGTTGTGCACACTTGTAATCCCAGTACTTGGGAGGCTGAGACCAGAGGATCCGGGTTTGCAGCCAGCCTCAGCTACTTAGTGAGGCCCTCCGCAACTTAGTGAGACCCTGTTTCAAAATAAAGAATAAAAAATAGGACTGGGAGTATAGCTCAGAAGTAGAATGCCCCTGGATTCAATCCCCAGTACCAAAAAAAAACAAAGACAGTGGGGCTCAGAGGTAGAATGCCTCTGGGTTCAATCCCAAGTACTGCAAACAACAACAACAAAGTCAAGAAAAAAACTGAGGAACTATTCCATATCAAAGAAATTAAATGAGACATAACTAAATGCAACAGGTGATCCTGGATCAGAAAACAATATTTTCTTTTGTCATAAAGGACATTAGTGAGAAAAGTGCCAAATATGAATAAAGCTTCTGGATATTGTCTTAATATTAATTTTTTGATTTTGATAACTGTGGCTATCAAAGAACAATATCATTTTTAGGAGTTGTACATTAAAATACTGTTGGGAGAGTTATATCTGCAACTTACTTTCAAATTGTTCAGGAAAAAAAGTATGTACATACAAAGCAAGTGTCATTACATGTTTACTTCAAGGAGAATTTGGATGAAGAATACATAGGAATTCTTTGTACTATTTTTGCAATTTTTCTACAAAAATAATCACACAATAAAAAGTCAAACAGAAAGCCATCATATTGCACACCTGCTTTCTTAACAAACGTACCCAGATTTTCGATGGTGTAATAGCGCTGTTTATAGTCCACTTTGATGGTCTGGGCATGAGGGCTGCCAATGCCATAACCAATGGCATAACCTCTGACCACAATGTTCTGATTCTCTGGAGGAGTCCAGCTTACCACTATGCTCGTGACAAGTGGGCGGACGTGAAGAGAGCTCGGCACTTCAGGAACACGAGTTTCTAGGAAGGAAAACAGAAAAGCAAGATGAGATTTATTTTCCTTTATAATACTTCACCATCCTTGGAGAATGATGCTAAACCTTTTGCCAAGCTATCTGGGACTAAGATTTTACTATTTGAGACCAAGAGTTCAAAGTTAACTTGTACGTTTAGTGAAATATGGCCCAGGCATTCTAAGAAAAAAACAAAACTCAAACAGCCTTAAGTACACAGCATTTCAATATTAATTTGGAAGGGAATACAAAGTGATCCAGAACCTTCACCTAATGAAAATAAATAAATAAATAAATAAATAAATAAACTGCCTTTCAGTTTATCCCATATCCCATTCTCAAACTCTACCAGGTATAGAGAAAAGCATATCGTCAAAAAATTAGAAAACTGTTGTTAATAAGTGATCAATTATTACATTACAGCAATGGTACCAATTATTTACTTTCTTCTAAGTAATCTATAAGTCAGGAAAACTAAATTTTGAGAGCCACAATTGATTCAGTTGGTAGGAGACTGGGGAGCGAAGGAGGGAGGGAGGGAGGAAGAGAGGGAGAGGGAGAGAGGGAGGGAGGGAGGGAGGGAGGGAGGGAGGGGGAGAGAGGGGGGGAGAGAGAGAGAGAGAGAGAGAGAGAGAGAGAGAGAGAGAGTGTGTGTGTGTGTGTGTGTGTGTGTGTGTGTGTGTGTGTGTTGCTAGAGATTGAACTGAACCCAGGGGCATTCTACCTCTGAGCTGTGCCTCCAGCCCTATTTTATTTTGAAATAGGATCTTACTAATTTGCAGAGAGCTTAGTTAAGTTGCTGAAGCTGGCAGTGAACCTACAATCTTCCTGTATCAGCCTCCTAAGTACTGGGATTACAGGTGTGTGCCACCACATTCAGCTTCTAAGAGGCTTTTAAAAGGTGGCAAATCATAGTATTTTTCGTATATATTACTTCAAGGCATACATTACTACTTTAATTTAAAAACTGGTAAACTGAGACTCAGAATGAGAACCTAGGTTTTTAGTCTCCCAAGTTTGGCAACTGTTACTGATAAAGGCAGTAACTACACATACCCTTATGCAGTTATTCACTGAATAAACAGATGAGAAAAAGGGCAAGATGTCCAGAACTAAGAAACAAGGGAAACTACAATTAAAATAAGAGTACAACTGATGTGGTTCAGCCTTAAATTTTAGACCATCCATCTACTACTTGACCTTAGTAGAAAATCTGACTGAAAGCATCTGTACATTTTCATTTGTTCTGTTCTGCTTGAAGGGACAGTTCTCTAAAAGTTACTGCAAAATATCCACTTCAGGGGCCTTGCTGACTTGTAGGAACGACAGAAGTATACTTCACTAGAGTTCACAGATTAAAGTCAAAGTCTGTGGCTTTCCATCTGACTTACTGACTACAGTTAATACCTAGCATATGTTAGAACTGCTGATTGTTTGTTCTTACCATCTAAGTCACTTTCAAAAGTTTCAGTAGATAGCCAGTCAGTTGCCGGTCCTGTACCATTGACTGTTAGAGCAGCCACTCGGAAATTATATTCAGTTCCCCGATCAAGACCTGAGATCCAAATGAAAAAAAACAAGCTGAAATAAGAGCTTGGGAAAACAAAGATTAATAATCTCTTGTTAAAGCAAATATTTTGCATGCAAACTTAGTTTACAGCTTGATAAATTTTCAGTTAATATAAAACAAACAAAACATAAATACAGCACACAGTAGCTCCTCCCATCTCTATGGTAAAGACTGAATGAAGCCCAAATAATCCAAGAGAAAAATGAAGTGGTTAAAGTTCCCAGATTATAGATTTTTATATAAGAGCTTAAAGGCACTTTAGTGATCATTTAATGCAATCCCTTCACTTTCTTAAAAAGGAAGCTAAGGCCAAAGATAATGTGAGAGTTATTTTGAAGGAATAAAGTCAGCTGGTTTCAGAAGACACCAAAACCCAGAAAAAAAACAAAGATGTAAATCCTATCAGGTTACCTCTGCTCTTGGAATGTTCCCATAAACACAGCACAAAAATTTTAAACATCACATATGGCCTAGAAATCTATTTCTCAATAACCAATTGTGCCTACGTATTTCCAGTAGGTAAAAGAAGAAAAAAAACCCCAAATCTATGATGCAACTTTTTAATGACTATAAGCTAATCAAGTACATGATTTACCAATGTACTAAAGGCAACAAAGAGCCATATGTAAAAGTCTATACCCTACAAAGAAGGACAACAGTTAATAATATGATCAACTATTCATACATGCATACATACATTTTTAGAGGACTTAAAATATCAGACAGTGTGGTAGGCCTTACAAGGTTATGAAAATCATCCTTCTGTTCCATATCCAAATACTGGGATTTTTGGAGAACACAGTACAGAAAATCCAATCAAAGACAGAGACACCGAGAACATAACTTAGTCATAAGGCAAGATACGCCCTAGCTCATTTAACCAATTCTGGCATATGGTGTGGAAGGAGATATAAAAGGTTCTGCTTTCTATAGATACGTCCTGAATCTGTTTGCCTACAAGAAAGCAAGGACAGGAAGAGAAACAAAATGGCTGGGCCCATGTCAGTTTACCTCCCTATCTTGTCTCTGCACACAATGAGTCAGAAAGTGCTAGAGTGGACTGCACATGAGTTTATAACTGTTAACAGAAAACAGCCTGAACTACTAGCAAACAGGGCTCAATTAAGACCCAGAAAGAATCCAACCAGTGATGTTATCATCCCCTGACCTTTGGGAAGAGTTAGAATATATGAGAGAAGAACATGCAACAGAGAGACTTGTAAAGAGGCTAGGAGTTCCTTTCTAAGTTTTTTTATTTTTCAGCACGGATTTTTTATACATTCTTGAGTACAACAGGGTTACGTAGACATTTATGATACATCAATCATTGTCAGAACACAAATAGCACCACTTCTTCATTTTACACATTTAGCCCACATTCCTAACATAGCCTGGACAAGCAAACTTTCTAGAGTCATAAAACCATAAACCTTTAGGGTCATATATTTACTTTCTAAGAAGTAGGAGGGTCTTTCATCTACGCATCCTAGGAGCAATCTCCAGACTTCGAGGCGCCAATGTAGCCATAGCAGAAGAGTCAGTATAATTACTCATATATGCAGATAGCAACTGCCAGGGGGAAAGGGCCCAGCTGGGCTCCCACAACTCCCTCGTTTTTATTTTAAAATGCACAAAGGACTGTGCCTGTTCTAGGTAGTTTCCTACCAGGTGCTTAATCTTACCCGTCATGGTGTCTCGATGAGTCATTCAACGAGCCCTGTCTTAGGTTGATATTGCCCTGAGAAAATCGAACCCATAATTGACTACCAGGCCCTGTGTGAGGCAGTACTTGCAGTTTTATTCCATGTAAATATGCTCGTATATTAACAAAGGCATTGATCACAAGGCATTCAACGAGTGGTAGAATGCATAAGCCTAGAATGACTATTGCTACTAATCCGATAACTTCTTCCAGCAAGGAGGTAAACGAGGGCCAGGTAGGCACCAAGCAAGGATTGAAGCCGATCTACAAATGTCTTAGCTGTTTCTGCCACATTAATAGAAATGGGCTCCCCATTATGAAATTTGGGTTTCTAAACCCAAACTAAGGTACATAATACATATTATAAAGATATGGCAAACTGTGTTAACTGCTATCATAACAATTACTTTTGGCTAAAACTTAATCATATAATTTATTGTTCAGTACAGAATCTTGGTAATCTATATTGTTCCCTAGTACTTAATAATCTTTAAATTAATGTTTCAAGAGAATAAGGATCTTCTTTTTTTTTTCAACCATTATATATCCAGTATCAGTACATGTAAAATAAATGCTTTTTATCCTGTGGATGTTGGAACCAAGCTTACACAGAATAGCTGTCTTTATTCTATAGGAATTTTTATAGATGTTTAATATGGCTGCAGACTTGACTATGGTCTGAGCAGATCCCATCCTGCCCTCTCTAGCCAGACTCTATCTTCCTCTAGCTACTTGTGACTCAGACAGAGTCTGCTGCCTTCTCTCCCAAGATTCTCCTGCAAAGGAAACTTGCCCTTGCCTAGCTAACTCTATCTCCCTTTTTTAGGGAAGAAAGAGAATTCTCAGCTGGGCGTGGTGGCACACGCTTGTAATCCCAGCATTCGGGAGGCTGAG